>CP106730.1:11430455-12030455 GCA_025506655.1 Gossypium rotundifolium | reverse complement strand
TCGAATCAATCCATTCCTTATACCTCAAATATTTTTGGTTCGTTGGTGTGGACCGAAGCTGTTGGAAGGCTAGGAGACACTCTCGTCGATCTTCTAATGTTTGGTTTTCGAGAGTTGGTTGGTAAGTGCTGTTGTGGCCAAATATGGGGTGATGGGGTTTTAATTTTGGGTTATTCATTTTCAAGCCGAAAGGCTCTTATAATTATAAGATTGGATATGATTTTAATGGCTAACACTGCTTCTCGATTTCAACGTTGCAAGGGACTCGGCGGGCTTAAATCAAGAAAACGTTGGACAATCTTCCCTTGCAGTGGAATTCTTGAATCGTTGGTAAGTGATGTAGATTGTTAATCAATCTCAATACTTGGAAGAAGCGGTATTAAGGTTTTAGACTAAATGTTAATTGATTGTATCCTTAGGTGCCTCGGAGGGTATCGTATCACATATCCCAAAACATGTGTGTAATCTCACACCCATTTCAATGGTTGCTTGTGATGTTCGTGAATCGGCCAAAGTTGAAAAGTCGGTAATTGTGACTTCTCGAGCGTGCGAATGCTAGTAGTGGTAAATCGAGATACGAATCATGACGCTAAGTCGTTTAGAGTGTCACGAACACCCTCGCGACGCCGAGGCTGTAACGGGCTTAACCGGGCCGAATCGGGCTAAGTGGGCTTAACTGGCTAACCGGCCTATTTGGGCAAAACTGTTGAATTTGTAACAAATGATAGGCCTCTTGTGAAATCTGCAAATCTGATTTGAAACCATGCGTTTTGGCCCACACAAGCGTATAAGCCCGTTTAGGCCTAAAATGGGTTTTAGGCCCAATAGTTCCGTAAAGACCCAAAAAGGTCCCGAGTCACTCGAAACGATAGTAGGCCTTCGAAAAGGCCATTATATGTGAAATTACTAAAATATCCTTGAAGGGTAAATTATCGAAATACCCCTGGGTTGTGAAATTACCAAAATACCATCGATGGGTTGATTGACCGTTTTACCTTAGAGTTGCCAAGCCACGTGTGTATGTTTACATTACATTTTTATATGTTGATATGTATATTGCATCTTATCATCTTGCATGGGTGCGGGTTAATGATTGAAGAACAGTGTAGCCTGGTAGCATGGCCACAATATATATATATATACATAATTATGACTCTGGTGACTCTGCCACAAATATTCTGTGATTAGCAGCTTGTCTGCAATATTGGTATGTTTGGCGGGGTGGTTTGACTTGATCCCCACAGGTGTGATTGGTTGGTACGGAGGTGTGTTTGGTTGGATTGGGTTAGGTTGCATTACATTATTTGCACTCTCATGATTATAGGGCTTGGGCCCAAATTTGTTACTGTAAGGGCTAAGGCCCAGTTAGAGACCGTTTAAGGGATTGCACACTGAGTTCTCGTAACTTACCCCTTTTTCCCATAACCTTGTAGGTAATTCCCAGTGATAGAGGACTTAGAGCCGTGGAGGACTCGGTGGTGGCCATATAACGTGACTTTAGTAAACTTCCATTTCACTATGGAGTCGCCACCGATCCTTTTTGTTTAGGTGTGATCAAGTCACCTATAAAAATATATTGGTCTGCAAAATTTGAGAAAATGGGTTCGGGAGTCGGTTACGTGCAAGGAAGGGTTAGCACCCTTGCAACGCCCAAAGTTGGTACCAAATTCATTAACGTTGTCCTAATGTCGAAAACTTGAAAATATTTAGGATAAAAAAATTTAAAAGAATTCGTTAAATCAGAATTGAATCTCAAGATTAACTCGTTTCAAAGAATAAAAATATCATACCCAGCACGTTAGGATATAACACCTTTTTACTCTGACGTCGAGATCATCTTTGATCTTCAAAACATATGAAAAGGGTATTTGGTTATTTAGTTGAACTAAAAATCAACACCCAGCACGTTAGGATGTAATTTTCCGCACTTCTAAACACGCAAATATTGCCTTGTTTTTCATTAAATCAGAATTGAATCTCAAGATTAACTCGTTTCAAAAGAATAAAAGTATCATACCCAGCACTTTAGGATATAACACCTTTATACTCTGACGTCGAGATCATCTTTGATCTTCAAAACATATGAAAAGGGTATTTGGTTATTTAGTCGAACGAAAAATCAACACCCAGCACGTTAGGATGTAATTTTCCGTACTTCTAAACACACAAATATTGCCTTGTTTTTCGAATACGTAATCTTAAAATTGGTTCCATGTACGCTTTTAACAAAAGAAAATATTTAGAAAGAATTCAAATATATTTGAGTTTGAAATATAAAATAATAACTAGTAACACAAGTAATTAAGCATGACTTAATATACAAGCTCAACATTATGAACGTAATTGTATACAAAATTTAATGCACAAATATACAATAACGGTAATCGCATAATTAAAAAACATATTAACAATCAATAATAATTCTACAAGATTTATGATGGCAAACTAATGTAAAACAAAATTTGAATGCTAACAAATGTGTTTAAAACAATTGAAAAATATTTAAAACTAATAATTCATGAAACGATTCAAAAACAATGTAATAATTTACAAATAAATTTATGAAACAATTATCATAAAATAAGCATATACATATTAAAATATATATACTAGCTTATGTATACTAACTTATATATATACCAAATTATAAAAGAAAATATATATACATAAATAGATTAAAAATATATATACATATGAGTACAAAATTTATATGGCATGAGATTAATAATAAACAAAATAATTTAAAACATAAAATATAGGTTTAAAGATAATAGTATATAAAAATAAAAATGCATACAAGTATTTATAAAAATATTCAAATAATAATAAATTATAAGAATATTTTAAATTTAAAATTATACAATCTTTAAAACAAAGAAATGTACAAAAGAGAATTTAAAATAGACAATTATAAAATAAATAATCCAAAAAATTATACTAATGAATGTAAAAAAATAACAAACTAAAATGATGTAAAATTAATGACAATTCATAACAAGCAAGGATCAAAATAAGACACATACTCAATTGAACTAGCAATTTAAAAAAATAAACAAAATTAATGAGATAAGATTAAGGATCAAAATAAGACACACGCGAACTAGCAAGGACTGAAAATGAAATTAAACCAGATTCCAAAACGGAGCGTTTAAACCTGAACTAATTTGAAACAGAAAGTAACTCCCAAGAGAAAATTAAAATGTAAAAGAAATCAAAATAAAGCTTAATTGAATCGCGATGTGGAGCAGAGGGACTAAATGTGAAAATAATCCTTTTAAAGCAGAAAGGCGCGGATTCGGGTCACAATTCGGGTCGACGCGAGGACCCTACACCTTTCCAAATGGCGCCATTTGCATTAATGGATTAAAACTAAAAAAACCTAAAAACTAAACATTTAGTTGTTTTTAAAACAAAATAAAAAAACCCTAATCTTTTTCCTCCTACTCTTTCAGCCGAAGAAGGAGATCTCCTTTCAGCCACCACAAATGCCACGACAATCGGCGATTGGGGGGCCAACTCAGGTCTGATCAACCGACCTCTTTCAAACCAAACTTGCTCCTAACCCCGACGACCACCCTCGCTTCGATTTCGACGAAGAAGGCAGACCGTCCGCTCGTCTTACAAAGGTAAGTCCCCTCCTTTGTTTTTTTATTTAAGTCGAGTAAAAAGAAAATGAAAAATGAAATCAAAAATAAAAGAAAAAACACCTCTTCGATCAGATTTTTTTATCTCTGTATTTTGTTTCAGATCCGTAAAATCATAACAAATATTTCTTCTAGCTTTTATAGTGAATATCGAAAATAAAAAAATTGGAAAATAAGAATACATCATTTTTTCTTTTTGTTTTTCTTGCTGTTGTCGTTGTGTTTTGTTGCGTTGTGCAGGTACGAAGGTACGGAGGCCAGTGGGGTTAATTTGTAAATTGGGCTGAAAATGGATTGCTGTTTTATTTTGTTTTTGTATTTTTGGTTTAGTATTTTTGGGTTTTAATATTGTAATGGACATGGACTGTAATTATTGGTTTATTTTTTGGTTTTTTGTTTGGTTAATGGGCCGGGCAAATTGGGCCTACTACATATATGATTGCTGTGGTTTGAGTCTCGTAGAATATTTTCGCATCATATTGCATAAGGATTGTTTGGTCTTACCCCTTTTAAGTGGAAGTGAGAAGCTACTCCTTCGTGAGGTTTTCACCTCCATGCAGGATAGTGGATCGCTTTCGGGATACATCCGTACCTATGTCTTCGTGAAATTTTCATCTCCGTGTAGCCATAGGGAAATGTATTCCCTTAAACTGAAATCAGTCTATATGAGCCTATAATGGGTGAGGATCGAGGAATCTGCTGGTTCAGGTACCTCAACTTTAGAACCAAACCGCATGTAGAAAACCCTAGGAGCCCACCCTAGATAGTACTGCGACAAACCCTAGTGGTCACCCGAATAGGTGATCTATTTGTTTCTTTCTTTTTTGCTTTTACTTTATACTAATGTGTTTCATTTTCTTTTGGTTATGATTGCATTGCATGTCATTTCATATTTGAAATAATGTCGATTCACGTTCGATTACTAAATTAGAGAGCTTCTCATGGGGAACGAATTTCTTGATAAAGTGGAAGATAATGCAACGATCCGTATATTTGTAATCCATTTTATATAAAGAATTTGGTTCTCTAGTAAAGTTTTCTAAATGAAATTGAATCAAAATAGACGCCTTTTTGCATTCATTTCATGCATTCGCATTACATCACATCATGTGCATTAAATTTCATGGAAAGACCATAATTGGCTAAAATCATTTCAGAGTTAATCTGGAAACCAAAAAAAACTTACCAACCAAACATCATTACGGTACCCGAGCAAAGACAAAAGATATGGATCAAAGATTGGAAAGACTTGAACAACTCCAAAGGGAGATGCAAGACCAACTACAATTGCAAATGCAAGAGTAGCTGGCTAAAATCCAGCAGGACATGATGGACCGAATGATGGAATCCCAAAGAAATATGATGACTCAGTTGATCCAACTACTGACTGGAGGAATAGATAAAGGAAAGGCCCCCATGGTTAATGCTGGAGAAGATAATAAGGAACCTCTCTATCCATGGGTTTTACTCCAACACAGCCTGAGGTGTATCCTCGAAGAACATCCGTCACAATTAGGCCTCAATAATTTCAGGATGGTGTTTCGATACTTCAAGCTGGATCAGGTTCTAACCCAGCTAATCTTGTTATCCCTGACGTGGATGAAATGGCAGAAAAGGAAAAGGCAATGACAGAATTGCCAAAGCAGTTAGAGGACCACTGTAAATGGTTGGAGGAAAAATTTAGGGTAATGGAACATGCTGATAGTCAACATGGAGTCGATGCTAAATATCTGAGTTTGGTCCCAGATCTAGTGTTTCCCCACAAGTTCAAAATGCCAGAATTTAAAAAGTACAATGGGACCAGTTGCCCCGAAGCTCACATCACCATGTTTTGTAAACGGATGACTGGGTAAGTTAACAATGATCAACTATTAATACATTACTTCCAAGACAATCTGGTGGGAGCAGCATCCAAATGGTACAACCAATTGAGCCATACTAAGATCAATTCTTGGAAGGACTTAGCACAAGTATTCATGAAGCAATATAGTCATATGATGGATATGACTCTTGATAGAATTACTTTACAGAACATGGAGAAGAAACCTAGTGAGAGTTTCAGGAAATATGCACAGAGATGGAGGGAAATTTCCATACAAGTTCAGTCGCTGCTCCTAGAAAAAGAAACTATGATCCTCTTTATCAACATCCTAAAAGCCCCGTTCATCACTCATATGATAGGAAGCACTATAAAAAGTTTTTTAGACATAGTGATGATCGCCGAAATGATCGAGAATGCGATAAGGAGTGGAAAGATAGATGCAGGAGAGAGTTGTATCAACAAGGTTTATCAAGGTCTATCAAGACATGATTCTGACACAAAGAAAAACATTGAGAAGCTCCAATTTACACCAATCCCAATGACATACAGTGAGTTGTATCAAAGCTTAATTAACGTAAACGTGGTATCCTCTTTTTACCTAAAACCATTACAGCCTCCATACCTCAAATGGTATGATGCAAACACTCAATGTGACTACCATGCAAGAGTTTCGGGGCATTCAATAGAAAATTGCACTGTTTTTAATAAAGTAGTTGAAAGACTTATTAAAATGGGCATTGTGAAATTTGATGATACATCTAGTGCCGAAAATTCGTTACCCAATTACACTGATAATGGGGTAAATGCAATAGATGAAAATGTGGGGAGAAGAATCAATACCGATATTGCAGAAGTAAAAACTCCTTTGAGATGGGTCTGGATGGAGATGGTAAAAAGGGGGTTGAGCACTTTGGATCTTCAAGGGAGTTGTGAAAACTCGAGGAACTACTGAGAGTTCCATCATGAAAAGGGCCACAAGATCCAGGAATGTGTAGAATTCAGAGCCTTGGTGTAGGGTCTGATGGATAATAAAGAGATAGAGTTCTGTGAAGGAGTTAAAGAAGAATGAAGCATATGTGTGTCAGAATCAACAATAAAGCCCCAAAGCCAATCATCCTATGGTTATCATTTCACAACCTAAAAACAACAAAGCTAGAGTACAGACGACACCAAAGATCATAATTCAAAAATCGGCGATCTTCTCTTATAAGAATAGCAAAAGGGTCCCCTGGAATTATGATTACAACGTGACAATCTAGGGAAGGGAGAATTTAGCCTGTGACTTCAAAAGAGGATCAAGATATAGGTTTTCATACACATAGTGGAAGGCGTTATAATTTGATAAATGTTCGAGTAGAACCCACAAAAGGAAAGACTATAATGGTGAAGCAAAAGAAGGAAAAACCAATCAGACCTGAGCCACTTGTTAATGAGCCAGTAAAAGAGGAGGAAGTCAAGGAATTCTTAAAGTTTTTGAAGCACAGCGAGTATAGTGTTGTGGAACAGTTGCATAAACAACCAGCTCTCATATCTATACTAGCTTTACTCTTGGATTCAGAGGTACACCAAAGTGCATTGATGAAAGTGCTGAACGTCTACGTGGCCAATGATATCTCTGTCAATAAACTGGATCGACTGGTTAATAACATAAGTGCCGATAAATTCATCTTCTTCAACGATGATGAAATACCACCAGGGGGTATGTGATCCACTAAAGCTCCGCATATTACTACCAGATGCAAATGATACACATTGCCAGGGGTCCTGATCGAAAATGGATTGGCACTGAACGTATTGCCCCTATCCACACTTAATAGGTTACTTGTGGATAGCTCACACATGAAGGTATGCTAGAATATAGTGAGGGCGTTTGATGGCACAGAAAGGGGGGTTATGGGAAGAATCGAAATACCTCTGTTGATTGGCCCAACTACTTATGAGGTGGACTTCCTAGTAATAGATATCAAGCCCTCCTACAATTGCTTATTGGGAAGACCTTGGATACATTCGGTAGGGGCAGTGCTTTCGCCACTACATTAGAAGTTGAAGCTAGTATCATAAGGTCAGCTGGTGATGATAAATGCTGAAGAAGATATTATCACTACCATAACAAGTGATGCGTCATACTTGGAGGCAAATGATGAGGCAATTGATTGTTCTTTTCAGTCTTTGGAGTTTGTGAATGCAATTTATTACTAAGGGAATAGATTTCTTGTGCCAAAAATATCCAAGGCTGCCAAGATGGGATTACAGCTGATGGTAGAAAAGGGAGCTCTACCGAAAAAGTAACTAGGGAGGCATCTTTAGGGAGGAGTTAAGGCTCCAATGCTGAAGGACAAGCATGACCGCTTTGGTTTAGGGTACAAGCCAGATGCGAGACAAAGAAGGAATGAATTGGAAAAGAGCTAAGAAAGAAGAAAGGCACGCT
Organism: Gossypium rotundifolium; assembly: GCA_025506655.1. Taxonomy (NCBI): domain Eukaryota; kingdom Viridiplantae; phylum Streptophyta; class Magnoliopsida; order Malvales; family Malvaceae; genus Gossypium; species Gossypium rotundifolium. Next base: position 12,022,561 of record CP106730.1, on the reverse strand, counting down.
TGAGTGGGGAAGAAATAAAAAGGAACCAATGATATTCCCCCACATATCCAAAACTTTCATATCGGGAGGGATTATTCATCCCGAGCGAAGGACGCCAATGAAAGAAAGTGTTGAAGAAATGTTGAGAAATGTTCACATCAATGCCATACATGAAGAGACCACTGAAGGGAGGACCTTGTCAGATATCCACCCTTATGAACCTGAGAGTGTTCTGAACAATTGGACTACAGAAGAAATTCCTGTAGTTTTTAGAGCTTACACAGAGTAATGTTCAAAACACACTTGTTGCTTTAAGCCTAGAAGCAATAAAAATTCCTTTGTGAAATAGGCTTATGTTCAAACATCATTATGAAATATATATTTGATATCATTTTGAGTAAATATTCTCTCATTCTTTTAGATTCTTTCATTCTTTCTATACAAATAATTATGTTAGATTCTTTCATTCCTTGGATCTTTTCCAAATCATTCTTTCATCACATTCATAATCATACTATACAAATAATTATTTTTAAATTCATTCATTCTTTGTATATTCCTTTGTACCTACAGCAGGTTCTCAGATATCAACGACATGAGTAATGTTGTTATGGAATTAGAATCTCTTTTGAGAAAGAAATGTTTTTAGACTGTGGCTTATCTCCGTACTTGTTAAGAATGGTAAAACAAGAGGAAAAACAAATTCTACCTAATGAAGAGACACTAAAGATTGTGACCTTGGAAGAAGGAAAGGTAGTGAAAATTAGAACGTGCACAACTGAAGAAACGAAGTGAGACCTCATAGAGTTACTTCAAGAATTCAAAGATATCTTCGCATGGTTATACCAAGATAAGCCCGGGTTAAGCACTGACATTGTTGTACACCGCCTCCCCATAAATGAGGATTGCAGCCTGTAAAGCAAAAGCTTCGAAGAATGAGGCCTGACATTATGCTAAAAATAAAAAAGAAAGTCAAAAAGCAGTTTGATGCCAGATTCTTGCAGGAAGTCAAATACTCAGAATGGGTAGCCAACATTGTGCCTGTCTCTAAGAAAGATGGAAAGGTACAAATGTGTGTAGATTATAGAAACTTAAATAAAGCCAGCTTAAAAGACAATTTTCTCTTGCCTCACATTGATACTTTAGTAGACAATACGGTAGGCTATTCGTTGTTTTCCTTCATGGATGGCTTTTCGGGATACAATCAGATAAAAATGCATCCTGAAAACATGGAAAAGACTACCTTCATAACCTTGTGGGATACATTTTGTTATAAGGTGATGCCATTTGGGTTGAAAATGCAGGAGCGACATATCAAAGGGCCATGGTGACCTTGTTCTATGATATGATGCACAAAGAGATCGAAGTTTATGTCGATGATATGACCGCAAAGTCCCGAAGAGAAATGGAACATATTTAAGTTTTGAGGAAGTTATTTGTGAGACTGAGAAAATTCCAATTAAAGCTCAATCCAACAAAATGTACTTTTGGAGCTAGATCAGGAAAATTGTTGGGCTTCGTAGTTAGCGAGAAGGGAATCGAGATTGACTCAGAAAAGGTTTGGGCTATACAAGAATTACCTTCACCGTGCACTCAAAAAGAAGTTTGAGGTTTCTTGAGAAGGCTAAATTACATTGCTCGGTTCATTTCATAATTAACTGAGAAATGTGATCCCATATTTCGTCTTCTTAAGAAACACAATCTAGGCATGTAGGATGATGAATGCCAGAAAGCTTTTGATAAGGTTAAATAGTACTTGTCAAGTCCTCCAGTATTGTCACTTCTATGCCCAGATAAGCTATTAATATTGTATTTGATAGTGTTTAATAACTCTATGGGATATGTGATGGGTCAACACGATGATTCGGGAAGAAGAGAAAAGGCAATATACTACCTCAGTAAGAAATTCACTGAGTGTGAAATGAGATATTCACCAATTAAGAAATTGTGTTGTGCCTTAATTTGGACAAATCGAGGTTGACGCAATACATGCTGTACCATACGACTTGGCTAATCTCGAAGTTAGACCCTCTAAAATATATAATGGAGTTAACTACTTTGAATGGAAGGATGGCTAGATGACAAATCTTGTCTCTGAATTTGACATAGTTTATGTGAACCAAAAAGCCGTGAAAACAAGTGCAGTAGCAGATTTTCTGGCCAGTAGAGCTCTAGAAGATTATGAGCCTCTGAACTTTAACTTTCCCAATGAAGAACTAATGTATGTGGCAGCTACTGAAGAGGACACTACAAAAGATCACCTTTAGAAATTGAACTTCGACGAGCATCAAATACTGTAGGTAATGGGATTGGGGTAGTCTTGGTATCCCCAAATAGAGATCATTATCCATTCACGTGCAAATTGGATTTTGATTGTACAAATAATATGGCGAGTATGAAGCATGTATCATGGGACTCCATACAACCATAGAACGTAAAATTAGATTGCTGGAAGTATATGGAGATTTTATATTGGTAATCTACCAACTAAAAGGTGAATGGGAGTCAAGAGACCCCAAATTGATCAATTATTGAAGATAGTTCTGGGGTTAATAGAGGAGTTTGATGATATTACTTTTAATTATCTCCAGCGAGATGAAAACCAAATGGCAAATGCTTTGGCTACTTTGGCTTCCATGATCAAAGTGAGTAAAAAAGAGGATGTAAAATCTATTCAAATGAGTATTTACAAGGCCCCAGCTTATTGTTACAACATGGAGGAAGAAGAAAGAGATGATCACCCCTGTAACATCCTGAAATAGGGGCTATTAGGTTTGAATTATTTTGCATGTGTATGGCTCGATTGTGCATTAATTAAGGTGTTTTAATATCTAGGTTTAAGCCAAGGGTAGGCCCGAGCTGTAGGAAAAATTTTTGTTTTAAGTGTTAGTTAGAGGGAGCTAAGGGGAGCTAGGCCTTAAGGAAATTAATGTGGAGGTTAAGACACAATAATTCACTTGGCAAAGTGGCAAGGGAGGTGCCACTTAGGGTCTTGGAAAGTGACGCCACAAGCAGTGTGAGGGGGACTTAGGTTCGAATCCCATGGATAGTCTTAAGGTTATTTTTTTTATTTTAGACTTGCATGGCATGTGATGGCCGAAACTTATAGTCATCATTCTCTCTTTCCCTCATCTTCTTCTTTTCTCTTCTTTTCTTTTGACTTTTCTTAGGCCGAATCTCCCTTTAGATACCAAAGCTAAATTGCATCAAGTCTCAACCTTCTCTTTTCTTTTCATAATCCATCAAAAATCGAAAGCACAAGTAAACCTTAGCCGATTTCTCCATCTTTTTCTTCTTCCAAAGTCAATCACTCCTCTATAGTAGTCGAATATCTCTGTGGTTCCAAGGTAAGTGAAGTGTGATATTCGGCCAAAGGCCTTTTTTTTTGTAAGCCTTATGGGTTGAAGCCGATTCTAACATAGTTACGTAGGAGGGAGTTCATCAAATCGCAAGGTGCAAATCATTTAGGCTTTGGGTTTTGGGATTTAATTGACTGTGTCGAAAAAGGTGTGTAGTTATCGCATTGATCTCCTGTTGTTTGGATTTGTTGTTATGTATATATATATACGTATAAGATGTGTATGATAGCCAGAAATAATGGCTGAGATGGTGGCTACCCATAGTGGGTATTCGGTTAACCAGGTCAGTTTTATGATATTATTTTACCATGGTATATGTGTGGAATTGTGGTAAGCATGTGATTTATGCTCATTGGAATTTTACTATTATTTGGCCATGATACTGACATATGCATAGGGATTGGGATATGATTATTGAAGGACAGGGTGTACATTTATGTATGTGGTTTAGTGATGGCTATGAGCCTTACGTGGATTGATGATCGGCTCTATGCCTCATCGTGGCTGGTATCGGCTTTGTGCCATATCGTGGTTGGTGATGGCTATGTGCCTCATCGTGATTTGATGTTAGCTGCGAACTACATCGTGGATTGACGTTGACTGAGGTCGCGTTGTGGATTATACTGTGATTTATTTCACGTGGACCAGTGGCTTGACCACTTGGTGGATGACATTGCTTGCCAAATTGGTGTGTAGAGGTTGGAGGGTTGATTTAGTAATCCCCTGGTGTGTGGTGGCTGGATACGAGGGTGTGTAAAGGATGGACCCTAAGTGGGTTGGGTGCATTTTGGATTATTATTTGATATGTGGATTGGTGTGGTTTGGGCTAAGCCCATGTGTGAAAATCAGGACTAATTACATCTGGTATGTTTGACTCACCCAATTTTTTACCAAACAATGCAGTGATACATGATTCTTGGACCGGGCTAGAGCGGATCTGAGGTGGCCATGCGTAAGATGTTTTCATTGTTTTATGCACTTTATATTTTCAGTATTTTGAGCAAATATTTATTGTAATAAGGGCCACTTAAAGTATTTGGGGACTTTTATTGTGTTCGAGTTGGATTGACGATCGAGATGATATTTGGAATGTTTTATTTTAGAAAGCGATTTACATCATCAAAACTTATTTTAAAGTTTTAATTCGGAAATTTGCAACAACATAATTTTACTTAGAATTTTAAATATACAATGTTTTTATAAATGACAGAAAATTTTTATGTTTTCACCCTTATTACAAATTCTTTTCAAACTTTTTCCTCAGTGGCATTCTAGATTCGGCCGTAGCATTTGGGCCGGGTTTGGGGTGTTACAATTTGGTATCAGAGCCCAATTTAAAATTTGGCTTTGAGGGTTTTGGGTCCAGAAACATTTTTCAAATATGGGCTTTTCAAAAACATAGACTTTTATAAACTATTTCAGGTTTATTCTGGCATGGCACCTGTATCTCCGGCTCGAAGTCCACGAGGTAAGTACCCCTAACTATTGAAGTGATTGGTATGTGAAACTTTATGGGCATTACGGGATCGTAGATTAGTAGATTAGGAGCTATTGAACCCTAGGACTAGTTTACTCCAACACAAAATACATAAGACTTAAGTACAACCAAACAAACCTGTGAGTAAGTCACCGAGTTAGGGTGTGGCAACAGTTGTGCGCATGTCTAGGATTGGATTCGGTAAGAGCTTGGTATTTAAGCAGTCCTAGTGACTCACCTCCTCTTCACTCGAATCCTACCTGGTGCGTAGCGGCGGTTCACCCTAACCAAGAGGACTTATTCATCGGTTAAACCCGATAATTAAAACCCGAAAGGGACCAGCTACACTGTTTTGTAAAAAATTACCTCAGATTGAATACAAACCTTAGTTTTGTAAAAACTACACTGTTTTGGCTAAAATATCCTGGTTTGGAAAATTTACTAAATTACCCTTAATTTACAAAATTACCAAAATAACCTCGATTTTTGGAATTTCCAAAAATGCCTTTGATTTAGAAAATTTTTCAAAACAACCCCAAAATTTGTAAATTCTGGAATGCCTTTGATTTGTAAAGGTTTTCAAATTAATCCCGATTTATTACTAAAATACCCCTGTAGGATGAGTTACAAAAATACCCCTGGGTTGGGAACGGATAAAATGCCCATAGTAGTGTAGTGGATGTTGTGGATGAATGAATGTGACTCTCAATTAGGGTAGTAAACTTGAGATGAAAACTTTGGTTGATCGAAAGAACTACTACTAAAACTTCTTTACATAAAATTGTTCGCGGATAATCGAGGAACAAAAGACTAATGCATAAAATTTCTTAAATCGATTAAATCGCAAGTAGACATGAGTTCTAGGGAGGTGGTCGTCGTGGGTGAGGTAGAGGTAGGATGGTCGTATACGAACCGGTTGGGTCAGTTAGGGTTCAAAATGAGGCACCGCCACCGACCAGTAGAAGCGAAATTTCAAGAGCAAATCGGAGGAGATGATGCAGTATCGCAGGCTATGCTGCGAGTTTTAGAGCGAGTAGCAGGAGCTAGTATGGGAAATGGGGCTCGAAAGTCAGTAGCTGAGAGACTTAGATCAAATGGAGTTGAGGTTTTTAGGGGAGTATCTGGGGTAGCTCCGAATGTAGCGGAGTATTGGTTAGAGGCAGTCGAGAGGATCATGGACGATTTGACCGCACTACTTAGGAAAAGTCGAAGGTCTTTGTTTATTTGCTTGAGACGAGGCTTATCAGTGGTGGCTCACTATCAAGGAGAGTATCCCTGCGGATCGAGTGGATTGGGGGTATTTTAAGGTTAAGTTTGAAGGGAAATATGTTGGAGCTAGCTACATCGACTCTCAGAGAAAAGGTGTTTCGAATTTAGTGCAAGGAAATAAGTCAGTGGCGAGTATGAAGCGGAGTTTACGTGGTTAAGTCGGTATGCTAGAGGATTGTAGCTACGATTCTGAGCGGTGTGTTAGATTTGAGGATGAGTTGCGAGATGAGTCATGAGTGTTGATAGCTACCAAGATCGGGAGAGGGACTTTGCAGTCTTAGTGGATAGAGCTCGGATAGCCAAAGAGGTCAAGAGGGCTGAGAGGCAGAATAGAGATAGGGATAGGAACCGAGATAAGAGGAGTTATGGATTGTCAGAATCATCTGGGAATTTTCAGAAAAGACCAAGGGTTGAGAATTTTGTACGTGTACCTGTACCAGTTTCTGGGAATCGGAGTCGTCCATGTGCTCAGTGTGGGAGAGCTCATACAGGAAAGTGCTAGGGAAATAGCAAGGAATGTTTTCGGTGTGGGTCTAAGGCTCATTTGGTTAGGAATTGTCCTCAGGAGATGGATAGGGCTCGGACAGTAAGCCAGGGTTATGTGCAGCCGGGCAGAGGTGGTCAACAGGCGACAAGGGGTCGTGGTCCAAACCATGGAGGGAATGGTTCGGCCGAGTCGTGGAGCATCGAATGAGGTCTTGGGTGTAGATGCGAGACAACCGGGGTTAGTTTATGCGGTCAAAGCGTCATGAGGAGGAAGATGTGCGGATGTGATACAGTATGCGTTCTTTATTTTCGAAATACCCTTTATTGCCTTGATAGATATCGTGTCAACTCATTCCTGTATTGCTAGTGAAGTATCTAGAACTTTGAGTGTGAACTTTGAGGCTATACCTAGAAAGTATGTTAGTTTTATTAAGATCGAGTCTTGTGACAGAGCATAGCTGGTGAGTTAGGATGTACGATTGTTAGTTAGTTGGAAATTTCGAGGATGAAATTTCTTTAAGGAGGTAGAAGCTGTAACATCCTGAAATAGGGGCTATTAGGTTTGAATTGTTTTGCATGTGTATGGCTTAATTGTGCATTAATTAAGGTGTTTTAAGATCTAGGTTTAAGCCAAGGTAGGCCCGAAATGAGGAAAAATTTTTATTTTAAGTGTTAGTTAAAGGGAGCTAAGGGAGCTAGGCCTTAAGGAAATTAATGTGGAGGTTAAGACACAATAATTCACTTGGCAAAGTGGCAAGGAGGTGCCACTTAGGGTCTTGGAAAGTGGCGCCACAAGCGGTCGTGAGGGGACTTAGGTTCGAATCCCATGGATAGTCTTATGGTGATTTTTTTTATTTTGGACTTGTATGGCATGTGATGGCCGAAACTTATAGTCATCATTCTCTCTTTCCCTCATCTTCTTCTTTTCTCTTCTTTTCTTTTCTTTTTACTTTGCTTAGGTCAGATCTCCTTTGGATACCAAAGCTAAATTGCATCAAGTCTCAACCTTCTTTTCTTTTCACAATCCATTAAAAATCGAAAGCACAAGTAAGCCTTAGCCGATTTCTCCATCTCTTTCTTCTTCCAAAGTCAATCACTCCTCTATAGTAGCCGAATATCTCTGTGGTTCCAAGGTAAGTGAAGTGTGATATTCGCCAAAGGCCATTTTTTTATAAGCCTTATGGGTTGAAGCCGATTCTAACATAGTTACGTGGGAGGAGTTCATCAAATCGCAAGGTGCAAATCGTTTAGGCTTTGGGTTTGAGTTTAATCGATTGTCTTTGAAAAAGGTGTGTAGTTATCGACCGATCTCCCGTTGTTTGGATTTGTTGTTATGTATATATATATACACATATAAGATGTGTATGATAGCGAAATAATGGTGAGATGGTGGCTACCCATAGTGGGTATTCGGTTAACTGTCGGTTTATGATATTATTTTACCATGGTATATGTGTGGAATTGTGGTAAGCATGTGATATATGCTCATTGGAATTTTACTATTATTTGGCCATGATCTTGACATATGCATAGGGATTGGGATATGATTATTGAAGGACCGGGTGTACATTTATGTACGTGGTTTAGTGATGGCTACGAGCCTCATGTGGATTGATGATTGGCTCTATGCCTCATCGTGGTTGGTATCGGCTTTGTGCCATATCGTGGTTAGTGATGGCTATGTGCCTCATCGTGATTTGATGTTAGCTACGAACTACATCATGGATTGATGTTGACTGATGTCGCGTTGTGGATTATACTGTGATTTATTTCACGTGGACCAGTGGCTTGACCACTTGGTGGATGACATTGCTTGCCAAATTGGTGTGTAGAGGTTGGAGGGTTGATTTAGTAATCCCCTGGTGTGTGGTGGCTGGATACGGGGGTGTGTAAAGGATGGACCCTAGGCTGGGTTGGGTGCATTTTGCATTATTATTTGATATGTGGATTGGTGTGGTTCATGTTTGGAAATCTGTGGACTAATTACACACTGAGTCGGTTTGACTCACCCAATTTTTTTTACCAAACAATGCAGGTGATACATGATTCTTGGACCGGCCGGAGCGGATCGAGGTGGCCATGCAGAAGATGTTTTTCATTGTTTTATGCACTTTATATTTTCAGTATTTTGAGTAAATATTTATTGTAATAAGGGCCACTTAAAGTATTTAGGGACTTTTATTGTGTTTGAGTTGGATTGACGATCGAGGTGATATTTGGAATGTTTTATTTTAGAAAGCTATTTACATCATCAAAATTTATTTTAAAGTTTTAATTGAAATTTGTAACAACATAATTTTACTTAGAATTTTAAATATACAATGTTTTTATAAATGATAGAAAATTTTTATGTTTTCACCCTTATGACAAATTCTTTTCAAACTTTTTCTTCAGTAGCATTCTAGATTCGGCCGTAGCATTTGGGCCGGGTTTGGGGTGTTACAACCCCTGGTACCATGATATATTACGATACGTGAGAAATCGTGAATACCCTGATCAGGCAACCGAGAATGATAAAAGGATGTTGGGAAGACTAGCCTGTAACTATGTCTTAGACGGGGAGATCCTGTAAAAAAGAAGAAATGATCAGGCACTATTGAGATGTGTGGACGCTGTTGAAGCTAAGGAAATTCTAGAAGAAGTCTACGAGAGTGTTTGTGGAACACATGCTAATGGTTTCACAATAGCTAGACATTATGAGGTTCGGTACTATTGGTCTACCATGGAGGGAGACTGCATCAATTATGCTAAGAGATGTCATAAATGCCAAATTTATGGAGAAAAAATTCATGTACCTCCTTCAGCTTTGCATGTTATGACCTCCCCATGACCTTTTTTTACGTGGGGCATGGATGTCATCGGACCAATCTCGCCAAAAGCTTCAAATGAGCATCTATTCATCTTTGTAGTCATCGACTATATTACCAAATGGGTAGAGGCTTCTTCATATGCCAGTGTTACTAAGTCGGCAGTCAGCAGATTCTTCAAAAAGAAAATCATATGTCGATATGAAATGCCTGAGAGGATCATATCTGACAATACATTAAACTTGAACAACAACACGATAGCGGAGGTCTACAGTCAATTCAAAATCAGATACAATAATTCATCACCGTATCGTCCAAAAATGAATGGTGCAGTGGAAGCAGCCAATAAAAACATCAAGAAAATCGTGGGGAAAATGGGTGAAACTTATAAAGATTGGCACGACAAGTTACCATTTGCTCTCTATGCTTATCGAACGTTTGTCAGAACTTCCACCGGGGCAACGCCCTTCTCATTGGTTTGTGGAATGGAGGCAGTTTTACCCATTGAAGTAGAGATACCTTCCTTTGAGTTTTTTCAGAGCTAAAGTTAGATGAAATAGAATGAATCTAGTCTCGATATGATCAGTTGAACTTGATTGAGAAAAAGAGGCTAGGGGCTATTCGTCAGGGTTAGATGTACCAAAAACGAATGATACGAGCTTATGAAAAAAGGTTCGTCTAGGAGAATTTCACGAGGGGGACCTGGTATTGAAAAAGATCGTCCCCATACAAAAGGATTTTAGAGGGAAATGGATGCCAAATTGAGAAGGACCTTATGTGGTAAAAAAAAGCTTTCTTCGGAGGAGCACTAATTTTGACCAAAATGGATGGGAAAAACTTTCCCAATCCTGTAAATTCGGATTCAATCAAGAAGTACTATACTTAAAGAGGAAAATAGGCCAAAGTGAAAACCCGCAAAGGGCGCTTTGAGACCTTCTTTTTTAAAAAACAAAAATAAAAAAAACGGAGAGGCCAAGGTGAAAACCCGTAAAAGGCGCCTTGAGACCAAAAGGGTTTTGAGTCGAAAACCCAAAAGGGTGGCTCAAATTGTGATCAAAGATGGGGCATGCGGTGATCTTGTTATACCTGAGTTAACGAAGAGAGGGTATGCAACATCTTGGGGCATCAACAAAGTACTCTAGATCCCCTAAACACATGTTGAGTTTAAAATGGTCTTCAGAAAGTTCGTACAGAGAAGCTCAGGCTGCGGTATCCGGCACCTATTTCTTTTCCCCTCACTATTTCTTATTTAAGTAATGTTTGCTTTATTTAATTAACCCATTCTTTTAAAATATTTCTCAATTTCACAAAAGGACTAATAATACTTTCACAAAAGGAGTTTTACATTTTACTCTGGAAACTTTTAAATAGTACGAGAACCTAAAACAAGACTATTATTTAAAACTTAGCTAGCCTAAGGGTTGGAAATATTTGAGAAGGAAACTCTAAATAGTGACCATTTCTTTGATTTTCTGTCAAAAATATCGGTTGAACAAGAAGATAGGATATTACGTTAGTGATACAACCTTGAAGATCAACAAGCAATGACAACCCAGACATTAAAAAAAGGGATCATTCTCATGACATTCTGCATTCATGCAAATATCATCCATAACACATTTAGTTAAGAGCATTCGATTCATTTTGATGATTGCATCCTAATCATTATGCATAAGCATAGGTCCATAAATCGATTCTACAAGTCATGTTCCCCAGAGGACGGTGTAACAAGATTGGTGAATCCACAAATCCCATACCCTTGAAGTTGTAGTGGGATGGATTGAAGTCAAGATATCAAATCTTATTCCCCTAAAGTTGCAGTGGAGTAGATTAAAGCTACGAATCTACATGTCCTATACATCTAAAGTTGCAGTAGGTCGGATTAAATCTACCATGGTGAATATCATCTCTCTGAAGTTATAGTGGAGCAGATTGAAGCCACTAGCCTTATCTCCCGAAGTTGTAGCGAAGCAGATTGAAGACAGCGAATCTTATTTCCTTAGCGTTGTAGTGGAATAGATTAAAGATACAAATTATGGCGGATCTTATCTTCTTGAAGTTGCAGTGGAGCAGATTGAAGCCATTAGCCTTATCTCTCTGAAGTTGCAGTGGAGCAGACTAAAGATAGTGAATCTTATTTCCCCGACGTTGCAGTGGAATAGATTAAAGCTATAAAGTATGGCGGATCTTATCTTCTTAAAGTTGTAGTGGAGTAGATTGAAGCCACCAGCCTTATCTCCCTGAAGTTGCAGTGGAGCGCATCAAGACAAGAAAGCGTATTTCCACGATGTTGCGAATGAGCAGTTAAAGCTACGAGTTACAAGTCCTATACCTCTGAATTTGCAGTAGGTCGGATCAAATCTACCATGGCAATCCTATCTACTTTAAGTTGCAGTAGAGCAGATTGAGGCCATTACCCTTATCTCTTTGAAGTTGCAGCAAAGCAAGTTGAAGATAGTGAATCTTATTCCCTGAAGTTGCTATGGAATAGATTAAAGCTACAAGTTCTATACCTTTAAAGTTGCAGTAAGTTGGATCAAATCTATCATGGTGAATCTTATCTCCCTGAAGTTTGCAGTGGAGCAGATTGAAGCCACGAATCTTCTTTACCTGAAGTTGTAGTGGAGCAGACTGAAGATAGCAAATATTATCTTCCTAAAGTTGCAGTGGAGCAGATTGAAGCTATAAGTCTAATCTCCCTAAAGTGCATCGAAGTACTAGTTCTTATGCCCTTGAAGATGTAGTGGGATGGAATGAAGCTACACAAAGAAGAAAAAGCGAAAATTCGAAGCTCGGCAAGACCAGGCAAAATTAGCCCTTTTAAGGTCTTTGCTTCGTTCCCGTTACATGACAACGAGCAAAGAGGGGCAGCTGTAGTGGGCCAATTTAGCCTGGGGCCCGTAAGAAAATAAAACCCAAAATTTAACCAAAAAAATAATAATAACAGTCCAAATTTAATAGTCTAGAACCAAAATAAATACAAAAAACCCAATAATGGAAGTCCAGTTTCTTTTTTTACAAACACAAACCCGAAGCCCAAAATTTCAGCCTAATATAAAAATGCCTAAATTACAAGGCCCAAATGGCCCAAAAAAATTTAACATCTCCAGAAACCCTAAAGGTTTTTAGAACCACCTGGCACTGCAACAGCCTCCAGCCCTTTCCACGTTACCCCACGAACGGCTTCTTCCGTACGACGGTTTCACCTGCAAAAAGAAACGAACAACAAAAATGGCCAGCAAGTGATAACAGAAATCCAAGAATTTTTTGTATTTTCTTTATTTATTCTTTAAATCGGCTATAAAAAGAGCCGAAGATAATCTGTAAAGGGGACCATTTTTTTACGAATACAAATAAAAACAACAACAAAGAAATCAAATCAGAAAAAAAGAGGTGATTTCATTTTCCCGAATCAATTTCTTTTCTTTTAGCCATAAATACATACATATATATATATATATATATATATATATATAATAAAAAGAGAGAAGGAGGGTACCCATCCTTTGATTCGCCAGAAAAAGGGGTTTTCAGGGCTCCGGCGGAGCCATGGCGGAGGATGCGCCTGGACCCAGATCGGAAAAGGGGAAGGCAGAGAGAATTTTGGAAGGGCTCCCTTTTTTTTTTTTTTAAATGAGGCTACAAATGAAAATTAAAAAAAAAACATAGCTTTTATAAACAATCAAAACGGTGTCGTTTAGGCCTTAAGCCCATATGCCAAAACAACATTGTTTCGCCCTGACCCGCGCGCGACTCGACCAGCTCCAAAGAATCCACGTGTTTTCGATTAAGGGTCTATTTGCGCAATAAGTCCTTCCGCTTTTGTGGCGCATTTCAATGTGGTCCTAAATTTTTATTCTTTTCGATTCTAGCCACAAAATTTTTGCTTCTGTTTCAGCTTGGTCCTCAGACCATTTGAGCCTGAAACGGCATTGTTTTATGGCTGAGATCCGCGCATTGACCCCACCCGAGAATGATCCACGTGTTTTACTTTGAATGGGCCATTTGCGTGGATAGCCTTTTCATATTCTCGATCTGTTTTGATTTAGTCCTTATTGATTTTTTTCTTTTTCTTTTAATTTTATCACATATTTTTATCCGTTTTCATTTTAGTCCTGAAGGAGCGGTGCCATTTAAACGATATGGGAATTTTCCCATGTTGGTCCTGCATTTTTGCGCATGTTTTATTTTAGTCTATAATTGGTCCTATTCTTCTTATTTTTAAAAATTTGCCCCAAAATTTTGTTTTAAGATTCCTTTAGTCCATATTTATGTTATTTTGTTACTTTATTGTTAAACTAATTTAGTTTTTACTCACTTGTTTATTTTACTATAATGTTACTAAATTAATAATTTTTTTACAATATCATTATAATCATTGTATTTTTATTATTATTTATCTACCTAAATTTTTGCATACACATATTCATTTTATTCTATAACTTATATATTTGTATCCATCTTATATGATTTTAAAACTTTGGTTTTATTTGTTTTATTATTGAATTATCATTATTATTATTATTATTATTATTATTATTATTATTATTATTATTATTATTATTATTATTATTATTATTATTATTTTATTATCTTTCAACTATTGGACATAGTTTTATTTATTGATTGATTTACTATTAGCTTTTACTATTATTTTATTATTCTTTTCTTTTCTTTTATTTATTTGTTTATTTATTTATTATTTTAACTTTTACCTATTATTGTATATAAGTTGTTTGTTTTAGCTTTTTTTTATATTATTTTAGTTTGCCTTTATTATTGTTATTTATATTATCGTACTCATTTTTATTTTATTATGCATATCGGCATCTGTAATTCATTTTCCATTTTACTACGATCATATTACACTTTATCTGATGTATTAAAATTTTGTGTTAAAATAAACAAATACTCCGCGATTTAAAATTCGAAAGAAATCGTACCCTAACTTACTGGTTTTGATTTTTCTCGTCGAGTCTAAAAAAGAACAAATTATCTTATTTAAATCAAGGCAAATAAGTTAACTAAAAGCTTATTCTCGAGAATTCAAAATGTTGTGTCCTAACTCACTGGATGTGATATTTTGTTATTTCGAGGTAAGGATTTCTAAAAATAAAGGCAATATTCTGTATTTGGAATTTTGAGAAATTGGTCCTAAATTACTAAGTTCCGATTTTTCATTTGACCTAAATAACCGAATATCCTTCTATACATGCATAAGTTTTAAAAGTCAAAAGACAAGTTTAGTTTTGAGGATTTGAAATGTCGTATTCTAACTCACTAGACATGATATTTTACTTCTTCGAAATAGGAGGGTTTTAGCATCCGATTTAATTTATTCAAGTCTTCTTTTAAAGAGGATCGTATTTTAAAATCTTTTCAAATTTTCGACATTAAGACGTTAATTGATCAATTAGGTACCAATTTTTGGGCGTTACGAGCGTGCTAATCCTTCCTCGTGCTTAACTGACTCCTGAACCCGTTTTCTCGAATTTTGTAGGCCAAAATCGTTGTTTTAATAAAACAAAATGTTTTCATAATCAATCTCAAGGTGATCCGATCACACCTCGAAAAAAGATTGGTGGCGACTCCATTTTCGTTTTTAAAGTTGACCCCGTTTTCTAGAAAAAAATGGTTTCGACAACTAACATTCTAAAATAGAAGTTACGTCGAAGAACTTTCGACACCAGAACTTAAATCAAACTTACCGGCCAACGAATTGAACTAAAAAGAGAAGTCATATCCCGTATAGAATCGACGTAATGTAATATATCAAAAAGAAATGAATTTGAAACGGTGAAGAAAGAAACCAAAAGTAACGTTAGAAAAAAAAACAATGAGAACCATGAACAGAAAACGAAGTTTTTTTGTTTTGGGGAAATTTTAACTAAAATAAACTACCCCACAAGGCAGTTCAGCAAAAACATTTCCATAGCTTTTACTGAGACTCAAACATAGGACCAAAGGTTAGGCTAAGGGCCTTACCACTGAACAAATAGACTCATTCTTGATATTAATTGCACACAATTAACTTATAAACTACACATTTCAAGGTAACGGTTTAAGCAAAATAACAAAATTTCCAGAAACACGATTCAAACCCAGAACCTCACACACATAACCAGAACACTTGACCACTGAACCAAACCGATTTACTTGACAAAAATTTCCAAAGTCTAAACTCAAAATCGAGGGATGACCACTCTTGATTTCAAAATCCAATTTCTTCTGACTCGATTTTTGAGGTGTTACATTATTCATGACCCTTTTGAATCGTCACAAAATAATCAAACAATTTGTGATGTTTTGAATAGAATTTTTCGTGATGTTTTTAAACGTTAAAAAAGAGGCAATCAATCACAAATAATGTGTTACATTTTGGATAGCATTTTCCGTGACGTTTTTAAATGCCACAAAAGAGGCAATTGATTGTTTTTCATTATTGGAAGGGCCTAATTGATTGTTTTTATCATTGAAGGCTCAATTATGTGCATTCTTAAGGGCTTACTTGGTTTTTTAAAAACTTTATACAAAGGACTTCTTTTTATTTTTAACTCATAAGGCTAAATATAATAAATATTTTCAATATTCAAAATAATAAAGTAAAATTTATTAAATCTCAATTTAGTAATATAATAAATAATAAAAGATATTTTTCTCAATTTAAAAGTTTTTCAAACTCATGCCTTATATATGTGTATATATTCTTGATAATAATTCAAATAAATAAAATCTATATACATACCATTTAACCATAAATATTACATACAAATAAACAAAAAAATAGTACATACAAATTATATACATATCATATAATAATATTAATTATGTTTTTAAAATTTGTATATATTATATAACATATAATTAACACTTTTTTGTTATATTATATACAATATTTCTATTGAAAAAACATTTATATAAAATTTCTGCTTCATATGAAGCGAATTTATCATGAAAAAGTGAAATCAATTATTATATTTGAAATATAATTTATAAAACATCAAAATTATTTAAATTTGTTTAAGTCCGTCAAACTCGACTCGTTAGAATCCAATAAAATCTGGACCCGAGTTACTCCCAATACGAAGACAATCTAATTTGAGCCCACTAGAATCCGCCCATTGACCAGTTCTACACAAAATAATAGTAAATAGAAAATCAATTCAACAATGATAATGAAATCCCATAAGACGTCATTACATTTAAACGTGAATTCTTAAGCCTTTATACATCATTTATAATTTTTATAATATTAGTTGAAGTATTATTTTTTCACTTGTTTTAGTCATTGGTTAGTTATAAATTAATCATAATTGATAATTTTAATCACTTACATTACTATTTTTTGTAGTAATATTTTAAATTTCATGCTCAAATTATTAATGAAATTCAAGTATTAAATGATAAATACAACATTATTCAAGTTAATACACAATTAAATCTGTATACTGCTTATAGCATGACTATACAAACTAATGTACTTATACGAGACAAAATCTTTATAACCGACTCCAAACGAACGATGGGTCATTTACAACCCATTAAAGCCTTAGCTAAGAAAAGATTATTTTGGATTCAGCCCATATTTATTAATAAAAAAATTACCCAAATCCCTGTATGTACTTTTCTTTTGGTGAAAAAGGGAACTAATTTTATTATCCTACTAGATTAAAGTTTGGTACATAACTTGTCTATGGGCATCACCCAACAATAAACAATATAAACAACTAACTGGGATAGAACACACACATAGTAAGTCATGCATTCAGACAAGGATGAGTACTTTCCAATTGCGTCAAAGCATTCGTACATTTGTTTCCTTTATGAAAAACGTGTATCAAAATGCTAAACTCAGAGAATAGAGGAGCATCCCTCACTCATCAACCAGAAGAGACAAAAAAATATTAATGTTTAATTTAGCCCATCTCGGCAAAGGGGGTTTCTACAAAACTGGGATGAAATCAGGAAGGTTCAATCTTTTTGTAGGAGGAGAAAGTGCAGTAAATTCACCAGCGCGAGTAATGATCCATTGAAGGAACCCTTTTAAGGGTCTATCTTTGGAAAAAAACTAACGCATTTTGGTAGAGCCAAATTTCCCATAAAGTGTAAGTAAAAATTACGAACCAAGGGATCAGAAGATTTTGGATCTAACCTTTGGGGTTGACATTACCTTCAATCCAATCTTCTCAATTACCGAGAGATGGTGTGAATCAATAGTGGGAAAATATAGTAGTTCATAATTGTTGGTAGTACAACACTCCCAAAACAAAATGGATGATGGATTCTTGGTCACTGGAGAAAAAGGTTCAATGGTCAACTAGATTTCTGCCCCGACAAGCCATGAAGTTTCTAGCTGGAACTTTTTCAACCTTAAGAACAATTTTCTCAAGACTTGTACATGCCCCTTTTCTGTTCGAGACTTTGCAATCATATCGTCGACATAAACCTCAATTTCTTTGTGCATTATATCATGAAATAAAGTTACCATGACTCTTTGATACGTTGCTCCCGCATTTTTTAGTCCAAATAGCATCACGTTATAGCAAAATGTTCCCCACATGGTTACGAATGTGGTCTTCTCCATGTCTTCAGGATGCATCTTTATCTGGTTGTATCCCGTGAAACCATCCATAAAAGAGAACAGTGAGTAACTTGCCGTATTGTCCACTAAGGTGTCGATATGTGGTAATAGAAAATTGTCTTTCGGGCTAGCTTTGTTCAAATCCCTGTGGTCTACGCACATTCGTACTTCCCATCTTTTTTAGGGATGGGTACGATATTAGCTACCTATTCTAAGTATTTAACAACTTGTAAGAAACCAACATTGAATTGCTTCTTGACCTCTTCCTTTATTTTCAGTAAGACGTCGGGCCTCATCCTTCGAAGTTTCTGTTGAATTGGCTTACACTCTTCCTTTATGAGCAGCCTGTGTACCACGATATCAGTGCTTAACCCGGGCATGTCTTGATATGACCATGCAAAAACATCATTGAATTCTTGGAGTAACTCAACGAGGTTCCGCTTTGTTTCTGCAGTAATGCAACGTCCAATCTTCACCTCTTTTCCCTCTCCTAAGCTCACAATTTCCACTTATTCTTTGTAAGGCAGGATTTGTTTCTCATCTTGTTCTACCATCCTCAACAAATCAGGAGATAGGTTACAGTCTTGATCATCTTAAAAATCCTGAGAATCCTCCATACACATATCTTTCTCAAAAGGAGATTCTGAGTCAGCAGCAGCATCGCTCATATCATTGACATCTGGAGACCTGTTATAGGGATGAAGGAAAATCCAAAGAACAAAAGAATCTAAGAATAATTATCTGTGTAGTATGAGTATGAATGAAATGAAAAAATAAGAAGAATATTTGTCGAGAAGGACTCAAAGATGCATTGTTTTTATTGAAATAAAAAATAATAGACATGTGCCTTTTTTCACAAAAGGATTCCTATTGTTCCCAGACTTAGAGTAATAGGTGTGTTCTGAATATTACTTTGAAATGGTCCCAAAAACTTCAAGGATCTTCTCCACAGTCCAGTTGATCAGAACACTTCCAGGAATGTAGGAACAAATTCCTAATAGGTTTTTTTTAGTTTCTTCTTCAAAGGCACAAACATCTTTCCTTTTCGAACCCTCGATATCTTCAAAGAATTCCAACTCTTTATTATCCATCAGGCTTTGTACTAGAGTGCTGAACTCGACGCACTTTTGGATTTTATGAAATTTATTACATGCAATGGAATGTAATGTTAATGAATAGAAAAGATGCATGCAAAAAGGCGTTGAGTCTAGTTCAATTCCATTAGAACAACTTTACTTGAAAACAAGTTTCTTTACATAAATCAGATACATATACGTCATCACCTTCACGCTCAAAACCTTAACTTTCCCAAGAAACAAAGCTAATTCTCAGCCTCGATCTGACACAGATTCATATTTTAAGCTTTGAATGGTTGGGGTCTGCAAATGGTCAGCCACTTCTTATACTCAGACCAAAGCTTCGCTCTTAGCGTGGTTCATATCTCTGACCTGCCCCTCTCACAGTCTGTCACCTTTCTCTTGTTTCCTTTTCTCGGACCATATTCGCGTGGCCGTGTTGTCTCCTATTTTATCAAGAAACCCATTTTTCATGACAAGTTCTCTATTTAACAACCGAATGTGAATCAACACCCTTTTCTATGATGAAAATGCAATGCAATCACAGTCAAAACAAACGAAACAAGTCAGTAACTTTCTTACAAAGCTAGAATTCAAAGCAAGAAATAATATATAGAGCACCTATTCGGGTGACCACTAGGGTTTGGTATGGTTCTACCTAGGGTAGGCTATTAGGGCTCATTACATACGGTTCAGTTCTAAAGTAAGGGTACCTGAACTGGCAGATTCCAAGATTCTCACCCATTAAAGGCTTATACGGACCGAGTTCAGTTTAGGGGAATACATTTCCCTATGGCTATACATAGATGAAGATCTCACGAAGAAATAGGTACGGATGTATCCTGAAAGCGGTCCGCTGTCCTATATGGAGGTGAAGACCTCACGAAGGAATAGTTTCTCACTCACACTTAAGAAAGACAAAATCGAGCGGTTATGCAGACGCAATATGCGAAAATATAATAAGAGACTTGAACTAATAAAGCAAATATATCATTATGTAACACCGCAAAAAATAAAGGATGAAATGCAACGAAGGGATCGTAAATTTAAACCAAATTATCATTTTTCGACAAAAAGACCAAAAGTAATCAATTCGTGGCATAACTCTCTTATTTCGTCCCTAATGGAGTCGCCAAGTTGTTGAAACCCTTTTGAAAATCAACTTTTTATTTTTTTAAAAAACGAAAATGGAGTCGCCACTAATCACTTTTAAGAGGCGTGATCGGGTCACCTCGTAATTTGATTGTTTTAATAAGAGGTTTGATTTATTAAAACAATATTTTTCGGTCTACAAAAATCCAAAAATGGGTTCGGGAGTTGGTTACGCACGAGGAAGGTTAGCACCCTCGTTACGCCCAAAATTGGTACCTAATTGATTACTTGATGTCTTTAGTGTCGAAAATTGGAAATTTGAAGAGATTTTAAAATACGATCATTTATTAAGACATTACTTAAGTAAATTAATTTTCACGAAAAGGGGCTTATTTCAAGTTAATCGAGAAGAAAGGATCATGTCCCGTAAGTTAGGACACAATGTCTTAAATTCTCGTAAACGAGAACAAACGCTGAAATCTTAGTTTTTCATATTTATTTTAAAATAGATATTTGACCATTTCGATTTTAGAAGGAAGCCATATTCCGTAAGTTAGAAACACGACTTTTCTAATTCCAAAATAATGAACATTTACCTTGGTTAAAAAATTCTCCTTTTTTATGCATCGCGCGAAAAAACGAACGTAACACTTTAGGTGATCTGCATTTAATTTATCCAGGCGTGATATACAAATGAATAAATGTTTAAACCTAATGACCGATATGATGATAATGAAATAATTTAAAATGACTATATAGGTAGAATGATAAATAATAAGTAAATGAAAGAATATAATAATAATAATAATAATAATAATAATAATAATAATAATAATAATAATAAATAATAACATTAATATTAGCGATCATATCATAGTAATAATAAATAAATGATGTAATTTAAGATAAATAAAAATAGAACATGCATGATTAAAAGATAAATAAACATGACATGAAAATATAAAAAAATAATAAGAAATAATAAAATAACGAGAACAAAAATAATAAAAATAATAACGATAATAAATAAAAAAATTGCGCAAATAAAAGAGTATAAACAATCTAATTTTTAAGTATATGTAAAAAGAAGTGATACATAAATATAAATAGATAATAATAAAATAATAATAAATAAAATAAATAAATGCTTGATGAAAAGAAGATAAAAAACCAATTTTAAATAAAAAATGAAGGCAAAATAAATAAGCAAATAAGTAGATAAATAAAATAATACATAAAAATAATATATATATAAAATCTATACAAGGTCAAAATTAAAGAAATAAGGATTAAATCAAAATTGAAATAAAATTAAGAGCCTAAATTACAATGAAATAAATGCATAAATATAAGAAAGACTAAATCAAAACTTAAGTGGAATTTTGGGGGCAAATCGGGATAAAATAAATGATAAAGGGGCTAAAATGTAATAAAATAAATGAATAAATAAATAGAGGACTAAATCAAAATTTAAATGAAATTTAGGGGACAAATTGTAAATAAAAAACTAATAAAGTAAAATAAAGGACCAAAATGAGACGCATGAAAATAAATAAGGACTAAATGGGAAAATATACCAAACCCTATTAAACACATCGTTTCTTTAGCAAATCGAGGGACTAAATTGAAAACAAAATAAAATTAAATGGCGCAATTTAAAAGAAAAAAATAAAGGAATTAGGACCAGATTGAAAAACAATTAAAAAGTAGAAGGATTGGAGCAGCAATTAGACCCTCCCTTCAAAAACATGCGGATCCTAGGAGGATTCGGGTCGGGTCGTCGGGTTGGATCCAAAACGATGTCGTTTTGGGGTTTATGGACCCAGGCCAAAACGACGTCGTTTTGATATGCCTATATAAGTCAAATTTTTTTTTAAAAAAATCATTTCCCCTTTTGTTTTTTTTTTTAAAAAAAAAATCTCCTTTTCCCTTTTTTTTCTCTGAAATTTTTTAGGTCAGCCATGGAGCCGCCACATTTCGCCACGACCATCGGTCGTTAGCGACAATGACATTGCCTTCGATGGTTGGAGTTCACGAAAAAGACCCATTTTGGCCTTTTTATTTCCCTCAATCCATATCTGAGGCCAAAATAACCAGAAAACCCTCCAAATTTTGATAAAAATCAAAGGAACCTTTTGGCTCTCAATCTTCTTCCGCCACAACTGTTTGGCGAATCTTGGAGAATCTGTCAGTCTTTCAAAACAGGGGGAGAAGACAGCAGCGACAAAATAGGTAAAAGGTTTCATTTTTATTTTTATTTTATATATAAAAAATAAAAAAAAAACAAATTTTAAAAAAGATCTAACTATTCTCTTTTCTCTTTTAAAACTTGCTATTTTTTTCATTTCTCCCCCCTTTTTCGATCTTACAAGAACTCGACTTTTATAGCCGTTTTAAATTACAGCATGTCTTTTTCTTTTCTTTTTTTCTCTCTCCGTGATGCTACTGTTCTTGCTACTGTTCATGTGTCCTTGTTGTCGTAACCATTTTTTGAAAAATGGATCGACTAGGATTTTTGAAAATGAAAACGAAAAACTTGATAGTCGCCACCGATCCTTTTTGTTGGGTGTGATTGGGTCACCTCGTAAAACAGTTGTTTTTAATAAACAATTTGATTTATCAAAACAACGATTTCAGCCTACGAAATTTAGAAAACGGGTTCGGGAGTCGGTTACACACGAGGAAGGGTTAGCACCCTCGATGGGCCCAAAATTAGTACCTAATTGATTATCTAAGGTCTTAATGTTGAAAATTCGAAAAGATTTGAAAATACGATCCTCTTTTATTTTTAAAACTTGAACAAATCAAAATGGATAATAAGACCCTCTTATTTCGAAGAGATAAAATGTCATATCCAGTAAGTTAGAGTACGACATTTTGGGTTCCCGAAACTGAGCTTGTCTTTTGACTTTAAAAAAACTCGGTTTTAAGTTTGAGGAGGATATTCCGTTATTTGTCAAATGAGAAACCTGAACTCAGTAAGTTAGGGCTCGATTTCTCGAAATTCTAAATACGAAATATTGCCTTTTATTTTAAAAAAATTATCTCGAGGTATCTAGATGTCATGGCCAGTAAGTTAGGGCACAACATTTCGAATTTCCGAGAACAAGTATTTTGTTCAAAACTTGTATTGCGATTTTAAAAGGATATTCCGTTATTCAGATTGAATGAGAAAAACCGGAACCCAGTAAATTAGGGCTCGATTTCCTCAAATCTTTAATGCGAAATATCGGTTATTTGAAAACTTGATGTATCGGGTAAAGATTGAAATAACGTAAATTTGTAGTAAAATAAAAAAAAATGTTAGTACAAATATACATGGTGAAAGAATATATGAGCTAATGTGAATATCAAAGAATAAAGACGAAAAATAAAATAAATAAAATAAATGAGTCAAAAATGAAAATAATGAAAATAAAAGTAAAAATAGTAATAAAAGAAATAAAAAACATAATAATTATAAGTATAAATACGAAGAGAAAATATAATTCTAATAGTAATAAAAATAATATCAATAATAATAGTAAATAAATAATAACAAGAACAAAAATAATAATATTAATGACAATAATAAAAATAATAATAAATAGTAATAATAATAAATAGAGAATAGTAAAATAAATGAAAATAATAATATAATAATGGTAGTAATAATAAAATAATGATAATGATAAATAATAATACTAATAATACAAAATTAATGATATAATAATATCGCAGCAATAATAATAAATATAGTAATAAATATAATAATATAGTATTAAATACTAAATATAATATAATAATAATGTTAAAAATAATTAATTTGATAATAAATAAGTGAAAATAGCCAAAAAAAAAAGATGAAAATTAAATTAAAAACAAAATACTGAGGCAAATTTGAAATAAATAAAATAAGAAAGGTCCATATTGTAATGCGCTAAAGAAGTGGAGGGACTAAAGTGGGTAATAACCCCTCTCTTCAAAACGCGCAGCATCGAAAGGACCACTTGATGCATCTCTGGCTTTTCTTTAATCTATTCACTGTTGTTTTATTTTGATGTGTTTGAATCTATCTTTTTTTTTTTTGTATCGATAATCTGTCTGTTTTTATTTCTAAAAAAAAACTCTTCTTACAATTGATTTGTAATGGCTTTTATAGCCATTTTACAATTTTTTTAATCTATTTTACTGTTTATTGCCACTTGCTTGCGTGTTTTCTCTTGCAGGTGCAACTTGAGGGACTGACAAGGGAGGTGGAGCAGGTGGTTGATGACGGTGGCAGAGGTCAGAAGGCTAGGGGCGGCACACCTAGGAGGCTAGGGTTTTTTGGAAGAGTTTAGGATAGTGGACTAGGTTTCTTTTAGTTTGGGCTTATTGGGTTGTAATTGGGTAGTGGATCATTTGGTTTTTTTTTTTTTTTTTTAGTTTGGGTTATTTTGGGTTTTTAGTGGGTTGTTGGGTTAGGTTTCATTGGGCCTGGACAAAAGTGGGTTTGTACACTTGTTTCTATTTCTATTTTTATTCTGCTTGTTTGCTTCTATCTTTTTTCTCTCTTTGTTTGTAGGTGGCGTGGAGTCAACGGAAGGCGATGGGCAGACCCTTTGCTACTTTGGTGAAACGGTGGCAGAAAGGGTGTCCCAGGCCTTGAGACGAGGAACGTTGATGTGGCCAAGGGCAGCGGCGCGGGGGCTTTAGGGTTTTTTGGTTTTTACTGAAAATGTTTAGGTTGCTGGGTCGACGGGCCGTTAGGGTTTTCTCTTATTTTGGGCCATTTAAGCTTCTCTTGTAATTGGACTTGTAATTATTTTATTTTTGTTTGGTTTGATTTGGGCCTGGGCAAAAATGACCTATTACAATCACTGCGTTATCTAAAGTTTGGTGCCTCAAGAGGAAGCTACCTTCGAACATACAACTTTATTGAGGGTAGGCTGGATTCGCATGAAAATGATCTTCGTAATAATTTTGTAAGAAGTATTACGTAAACTAATCGACCTGAATTGATTGATTGAGGCAACTTCTCGAGACTTTGGAATAAGGGAGATTAAGGTTCCATTCAACTCATTGGGGATCATAGAGTTTTGAAACATCTCCAAGACAAGGCTAACCACTTTATGTTTAACCTCCTACCAACAATGTTAAAAGAAGAATGAGTGTAGCCCATCCGGTCCAGGAGCTTTAATAGGCTTTAAAGACCAAACCGCTTTTGCGACCTCAACTTTAGAAATGTCCATGCACATAAGCTGTTTATCAGAGTTTATCTTTGACCAATTAATATCCTCACTACTGACCTGATAAGCAGAATCTAGTTTTCCACTCCCAATCGATAAGTCAATTAACACGAGATTTCAAAGCGCAAATGAGTTCCTCTTTCTAAGCACAAAGTTCAATTAATTCCTCAAGGAGGAACTTGTGAAGATTGATAAGATGATCAGAGGGAGCTTCAACTAAGGCTCTCTCAGCCCCCACAATATGGGCCAAAAGCTGACTCTTTTTCTTAAAGATATTACCAAAAGAATTGTGATTCCACTGCATTAAAATATCCTTGAAGGGATCAATGGTATCCAACAAAGAACAATCCAAATTAGGCCAAAAGTTATCCAGAATATGTTTGAAATCCAGATGATCAAACCATATTAATTGGAAATGAAAAGGTCTATTCCATTTCTGCCAAACATGATTCTCTAAATAGATAAGCAAAGGATAGTGATTCAATCGAATCCGAGGAAGATGAGTAACCAAAGCATTAGGATATTGTAATCTTACACTCAGGTTCACAAATGTGTAGATATTACAAAGATTAGACCAAGTAAACTTCGAGCCTTTAAACCCAATATCAATCAAGTTACAGTGATTGAGACAATGTTGAAAGTCTCTAATCTTGGTATAGGAAGGCGGGAGTCCCCTGAGTTCCGCGGAACTACCAACGACCTCATTAAAGTCTCCGGCAACAAGCTAGGGTTGATTATGATTATCCTCTGTATTTTAAAGATTATGCCATAGAAGTATACGTTCACTTAATCTAGGGCTAGCATAAATAGAAGAAAAAATCCATTGAGAATTGAAATGATGTTGATTTATATATTAGTTTTGTTGGCTAGAAAATACTAATATAAAGTGCCATCAAATATTGATGAGTTAAAATTGTACAACTTATTATTTAATAATACCCAATTAAATGAATTTCATGATGAGCTATAATTGTATAAATTTATGTAGAAAGAATCAATTATATAAATATGCACTAGTCTTATGTCACACTCCTACGTGGGAGAAAACGTAATAATATAAAATGATTTTTTAATTTTTATTTAAAAATTAATAATTATTTATAAGTGATGAAAATATATAATTATAATTCTATTATAGTATACAATATATAAAAGTAATGTGGGTAAACTATCCTGGTAGTTAACAAACTATTAATAAATTTTATTTTTAATCACTTAACTATGAAAAATTATAAAATAACCATCTAACTATTCTAATTTTTTTGTCACTCAACTATTCAAAACAAATTTTTGGTCACCAATCGTTGAATAGGTAATGGAAAGATAACAACTTTTAAAATTTACATAATATTAACTTTAACTTTTAACATTTATACATTATGTCAAAAGAATTATTACTATAGGATAATACAATGAAATGTGTATCATCGCCAAAATGAGCTAAAGGTTGATATTTAATACAATGAAATATGTTAAAAGAGAGAAAAAAAAAAATCATGCAATGTGAAATGTTTTTACACACGCATGCTATAGCACTAAGTACTTAAAGATAATAATAAATGAATATGTGAAAAAAAATTGAAAATACGAGATAATGGATGGATACTCTAAGAGCTCCCAAATGATGTGACTTTGAAATGTTCTTTATGTCGTAAAATAAAAAATACTATTATTTATACGTGAACTTGTAAAACATGTTGTAAACATTAATTGACCATTCCATGAAATCTAGAAATGGCCTAAGTGATTAAATAGTGTAGTGCTTTAGTAAATTTAGTGGTTAGTGAGGATACAATTGATTTATTATAAGGGTTAGTTCGTGTATGTTAGAAGATGCGGTTTTAAATTGTGTTTAAAGCTTTAGGGCATAGCACTTTTGTGCATTATAGATTCATTTCTACATTGTTCGAATATTAGTACTTCTAACACGTTATTTTTAATGTGATTGATTAGGATTTTGTGTATTCAATTTCATTTTATTATGATTAACTAAGAGGAAATGAATTAAAATTGTGATAATGAGTTTTCTTAATAGGTTACATTGTCTCAAATAAGCAATATGCGCTAAGAGTGAGACTAATAAGTAAAGAAATGTGCTTTGAAAAAAGTGATTAAACACTTGTTCATGAACAAAGTGGAATTGAAACTTAATGCTGGTCACTTGGTGCATAAATGAAACAAGGGACTTGTACAAGCCCAATTCTGCCCGGGCCCATTAAAACCTGAGGCCCAATCACAAACCCACTACAATTACCCTAGCCCAAAACCCAACCAGCCCAAACCCAAATAATAATAATAAAAAACAAAACAACAAACAGAAACCCTAACCCTAGGTGCGCCGCACATAGGGCATCTGTCTTCTGACCCTTGACTGTTCGACTTCTGCCTTCTGACCAGGAGTCACGTCCACCGCCACAGCACCGCACCGGCTCCACTTGGCCACTAGCACCTGCAAGACATTAAACAAAAAGTGACAGCAAACAAATTGTAAAAGGCTATAAAAGCCGATTCAAATATTGTAAAAGGGGCATTCTTTTTTTTTCGATCAATAAAAAATACAGTGATTCAAACGCAAAAAAAAAAAAAGTAGATCTGTAAACATCGAAACAAAGACTGAAAAGGTGATTTTTTCTTTTAAATTTTTACTTTGTTTTGCTACTAAATCCTTTTACTCGTGTAAATATACCAAAAACATATATATATGAACTGGTAAAACATAAAATAAAAAAAAGGGGAATAAATATACATTATTTAAATTTTGCCACCGTCCCGTGCCGACTGAAAAATCCCACCGAACCCCCCTTGCAGAGAAAAAAAAGAGAAACGATTTTTTTTTTTAAACTCTCAGCTCAAAATGATTTTTTTTCCTGACTTTAGGGCCTTAAATAGCCCCTCAAAACGACGTCGTTTTGGGGCTGGCCTTTAATGCCCAAAATGACGTCGTTTGCCCCGGATCTGCGTGTTGACTGACCCGTTTCAGGATCCGCGTTTTAAATCAATGAGTTATTTGCCATTTTGGCCCTTCCACTTTTCAAACCTTTGCAATCGATCTTTTTGGTTTTCAAATTTGGCCCAAATATTTTATGACGGTTTCGATTTGGCCCTTCAGAATATTGCGTTTTGATAGTCAGGACAATTGCTCCCTAAATCCTTAGACCTTCACGTGAATTGCATTTTCGTCCCTATATTCCCTATATTGATGATTTCCCTTCTTTTGTTGTTTTGATTTCAATTCAGGTCCCTTTTTATTATTGCAATAGTTTTATTTAATATTATCATTAATTATTATTATTATTTTAGTATTGCCATTATTATTATATTATAATATATATTTTTGCTTATTCTTTTGCATATTTGATATTATTTATTTATTAATTACTATTACCATTATTATTATTATCATTTTATCTTCGTTTTATTTCTCATTACTATTTATACATTATATATTATTAGTGTTACTTATATTTTCATTGTCATTATTCATTTTATTATTATTATTATTATTATCGCTATTATATCCTTTTCTTTACCGTTATTATTAACATTTTACTATTATTATTATTATTATTATTATTATTATTATTATTATTATTGTTGTTGTTGTTGTTGTTGTTATTATTATTACTATTATTATTATTTGTATTTTTTATTTACTACACTCACATCCATATTTGTTTTCTTCGTTTTGTATCTTGTATTATTAAACAAAACACCTTTTGTAAAATCATCATATTTCACCTAAAGATTTTAAAATAAGGCAATGTTTTGTATTTAGAAATTCGGGAAATAGTGCCCTAACGTGCTGGGTTGCGATTTTCCGTTTAACTAAATAACTTAACATCCCTTTTATGAAGTTTTGCGAATCACGAGACGACTTTGATTACGAGAGATTAAAACATCGTGTCCTAACGTCTTTGGATGTGATGTTTATATCTTTTCGGACAAAGAAATCTCAAGTTTTGACTCGAGCCTTTTCCTTAAATTAATACGATACGATGCATTTTGTAAAATTGCTACACTCCATTTAAAGGTTTTAAAATAAAGGCAATGTTTTATATTTAGGAATTCGGGGAATAGTGCCCTAACGTCTGGGTTGCGATTTTTCGTTTGACTAAATAACTAAACATCCTTTTGATAAACTTCAGAAACCATGAGATAGCTTTGATTAGGAAGGTTTAGAATATCATGTCCTAACGTGCTGGATGTGATGTTTGTACCCTCTCGGAACAAAGAAATCTCAAATATCCTAATACCTTTTAAAGGATCCGTATTTTAAAACCTTTTCAAACTTCCGACATTAAGACACTAATTAATCATTTTGGTACCAATTTTGGGCGTATCGAGGGTGCTAACCCTTCCTCGTGCGTAATCGACTCCCAAACCTGATTTTCAAAACTTCGCAGACCAAAAACGTTGTTTTAGTAAAACAAAACGTTTTATTAAAACAAAGGTGATCCGATCACACCAAATAAAGATCGGTGGCTACTCTCGTTTATTTTTATTTTCAAAAATCAAGTCGAACCCCGTTTTGTTTTCCAAAAAGAATGGTTACGACAGCTTGGCGACTCCACTGGGGAATGATTTAGAAAGTCAAGCCATAAATTGATTATTTTCTGTCTTTTGTTGGAAATTTGAAAGTTAGATTTGAGAATTACGATCCTTTTATTGCATGTTGTTTTAATTTCGGCATTGCATTGCATGACGTTGTGGTCGCACCTTTAAGTGGGAGTGAGAAGCTACTCCTTCGTGAGG
This sequence comes from Gossypium rotundifolium, assembly GCA_025506655.1. Classification (NCBI taxonomy): domain Eukaryota; kingdom Viridiplantae; phylum Streptophyta; class Magnoliopsida; order Malvales; family Malvaceae; genus Gossypium; species Gossypium rotundifolium. The sequence goes on along the minus strand of CP106730.1, from coordinate 11,992,473 downwards.
TTTTCACCTCCATGCGAGGATAGTGGATCGCTTTGGGATACATCCGTACCTATGTCTTCGTGAGATTTTCATTTCGCGACCATAGGGAAATGTATTCCCCTGAACTGAACTCGGTCCATATGAGCCTATAATGGGTGAGGATCGAGGAATCTGCTGGTTCGGTACCCTTCTTTAGAACTGAACCTCATATAGTAAGCCCTAAGAACCCACCCTAGGTAGAGCCATGCCAAACCCTAGTGGTTACCAGATTAGGTATTTTTATTCTTTGCTTCATCGTATGAAATACTGATTTGCTTCATTTTTATTTTTGCATGGCATCTTCATCAAAAAAAGGTGTTGATTCACATTCAATTGCTAAATAGATAGCTTGTCATGGAAAGGGGGTTTCTTGATAAAGTGGAGGACAATGCGGCCATCCAAATATGGGCCGAGACAATGCAACAAGAAAAAGGTGATAGTCTTCTGAAGGGCACATGTCAGAATTATGGGACTTCACACGTGTCAAGATAACCCAAAATAATCTTCAATAGATGAAAGAGATATAGAGTCAATGGGACGACGAGATCAAGCAACTATTCTACTGTCATTACGGTGATCTGCCTTATCTGCTCGACATCAAGGTAGACCAGCACTTATTCCGAGCTATAGCCCAATTTTGGAATCCTGCTTATAATTGTTTTACTTTCGGGAAAGCAGACCTGGTACCTACTATAGAAGAATACACAGCTTCACTCTGTTGCCCAAAAATTCAAACTGACAAAGTTTATGCAAGACCTGTTAATGTCCCCACGTTCTTAAAAAAGCTGATGAATATTACGGGGATGAGCGAGCAGTGGGTTACAACTCAGATAAAATAAAAGGGATATTGTAAGTGCATCCCTTGGAGAAATTTAAGGGATTTGATCATAGCGCATCCTAACGTGAAGAAAAGGGTTGACATTTTTGCCTTGAGCATTTATGGACTGATTATTTTCCCTAAAGCTCTAGGGCATGTAGACGAGGCGGTCTCAGACTTATTCGACAGATTTACCGGTTGTGCACAACTCCTACTAGCATGGTTCAACAGTCATTTTTGGAAAGCAGGAAAGGCATCGTGTCGAATCTTCTCTGAGGACTATTCCCCGCTAAAAGAATTAGCAGCCACACCAAGGCGAGACGATCTTATAGAAGAAAAATGGATGATGATTCTGCAAAACCTGCAAGAAGAAGATGTAGAATGGAAAGCTCCTTTAATGATTCCTGATGAGATCTTATATCGGTGTGGAGATTTTGACTGGGTTCCTCTACTGGGAATATGGGGAGCTGTTGGATATACTCCTCTCCTCGTGTCGAGGCAGTACAAATCGAGACAGTTTATACCTGCAACACAAGGTCTAATTCAGTGCGAGTTTGAATATAAAGGAGATAATTGTAAAAAGAGAGTTCGTGAAATATCGAGTGCTTGGAACCGGACTCATAGAACGAAAAGGTTTATCACTAACCCGATGGCAACCCCCGAATATGACCGATGGTGGAGTTAGAGAATCAACGACAACATCTCCACATCAGGCCAAGAAAACGCCCGATCAGTGGAAGAGCACTGCGCAGTAATCCGATCGAGCTCAAATCATCAAACAGGATTTTGAGAAAAAGAATGTGGAATTAAGGAAAAGGATAGAACAATTAGAGGAAGAAAAAATGCAGCTAGGATTGGACGTTGACATTCAGAAGCTGGAAGCCGAGAAGCTGAGAAAATGAAAAAAATAAAGCTGAGGAAGATTTGGACAGTTTAACTAGCTGTGAAGGTCAATGAAAATTACTGGATTAGGAAAAATATCAGAGCAATGGCGTCAAGAACTTAGAGAGGAAAAAAATAGAGCCAGTCAATGGGAAAGAGAACTCCGAGATACTCAAGTTCGAGAAGTTACTCTGAAAAGAAGTTTGGTAGAAACTCAGAATGAGAAAGAGGAATTAAAGGCTCTGGTGACAGAACTGGAAAGATCATTGTATCAGTATCGTAGCCGTAACTTTGTAGTCGAATTAAAGGCTAGTCTGAGTAAAATTGAAGAAATGAAAGCAAGAATCGAAGAGCTAGAATCTACTTTACATGGTTGTGAGCTACGGGTGGAGCTTCTTGAAGTCAATGAGGAGCGTTGGAAGCAACAACTTCATCACTCTCAGAACCAAGCCAGAGACCGGGATTACATTATGGGGGAAGCCGTGGCTCAAGTGCGAGAGGTGGCGGATCACTTACAAACCTTAGCAGTCCGAGCTGATGTATTAAGTTTATTTTACGAATCGAAGTCAGAGCAAGGTCAAGAGTTAGCTGGGCTTCTTGAGGAAGTCAAGGCCTTAAGTATTAGGGCGAGGCCTTATATGTAATCCATTTTATGTAAAGAAACTTGTTTTCTAGAAAAGTTATTCTAATGGAAATTGAATCAGAATTAATGCCTTTTTAATTAATGCCTTTTTTTGCATACATTTCATCATTAGCATTACATTGCATCATGTGCATTAAATCTCACAAAGGAACCTTAAATTATGACAGTTACCCTGGAACATTGCTACAATACACGAGGCAAAACAAAAATCATGGATCAAAGAATGGAAAGATTAGAGCAAATGCAAAAGGAAATACAGGAACAGATGCAAGAACGATTAATCAAGATACAACAGGACATGATAGAACGGATGCAAGAATCTCAGAATAATATGATGAATCAGTTGGCGCAGTTGTTGGCCAATGAACGTGAGAAAGGAAAGGGCGTTGTTATTAGTTTAGGAAACGATAATGATGACCCTGTTTACCCTCCGGGTTTTATCCCACCTAATACCCAAGTGCCACCGGATGTGCATCCCTAAAGGACGCTGTTACTATTAGATCACGATGTCGTTGGTACTGCAGCGATACCGCCCACCTCTCAATCGGTTCGGTACTAACCTGTGGAAAGTCTGCTAACCTCGTGGTCCCCGATTTCGATGAGTCATGAAATGGACAAGGCAAAATTGATTTGTCAAGGCAACTTGAGAACCGTTGCAAGTGGCTAGAAGAAAAGTTTAAAGAAATAGAAACGACTGACCAACGTTACGGGATGGACGCTAAAGACTTAAGTCTAGTCCCGGACTTAGTCCTTCTACCAAAGTTTAAAACACCAGAGTTCGAGAAATATAACGGGACTAGCTGTCCCGAGGCGCACATCACAATGTTCTGCGTGCGGATGGCGGGCACCTTAATAATGACCAATTCTTGATTCATCGTTAAGATAGTTTGGCCACTCTGCGGCCAAATGGTATAACCAAATTAGGTCGTGCCCAAATCAAGACGTGGAAGGACTCGCACAGCCTTCATGAAACATTATGGCCATGTGGTGATATTGCTCTGATAGAATCACGCCCAAAATATGAAGAAAAGCCGGGTGAAAGTTTTAGACAAGATGCCCGCCGATGGAGAGAGGTAGCAATACAAGTTCAGCCACCGCTTTTGGAAAAGGAGACAACCATGCTCTTTATTAATACGTCGAAATCTCCTTTCATCAATCATATGCTGGGAAGCGCCACTAAAAGCTTTTCAGACATCGTGATGTCGGGGGAGATGATAGAAAATGCAATCAGATGTGGCAAGATAGAAGTGGGAGAAAGTGCCGAAAGACAATTCCAAAGAAAAGAGAGAACGATGTAAATAACCTAAATAAAGGTTATCCGGCCTATTATCAGAAATTAGCCCGTATGTGTCGGCGATCATCGTGGCTCCTTTAGGCAGAAATCTAGTACAAAGCAGAACACGGATAAAATCCAATTCACGCCAATCCCAGTCACGTACAAGGAAATGTACCAGAACTTATTCGATGCACATATTGTTTCCCCACATTACCTAAAACCCCTGCAACCCCCATACCCTAAGTGGTATGATGCGAACGCACAGTGCGAGTACCACGCAGGGATTGTAGGGCATTCAATAGAGTACTGTCTTGCTTTCAAAAAACTGGTAGAAAGACTCATCTAGATGGGCGTTATAGAAATGGATGATACCCCCAGCACGGGGCACCCGCTGCCTAATCATGGGGTCAATATGATAGGTGAGAACATGGGAAGGAGAGTTAAAAGGGATGTTGACGAAGTAAGGACTCCGATGAAATGAGTTTGGAAAGAAATGATGAAGAGGGGATTAGCTGTATCAAGTCCGGTAGGAAAGCATGAAGGAACAAGAAAAAGCTGTGAGTTTCATAACATGGAGGGGCACGAAATCCAGGACTGTATTGAGTTCAGAATTCTGATACAAAGGCTGATGGACAATAAAGAGTTGGAGTTTTTTGAAATTAATGAAGGCCGAAAAGAAAAAAGCATTTGCGTGTTGAAAGATGAATCAGCAACAAAAGCCTCGAAAACTAGCTATCCTTTGGTCATTATATCGTGGCCAAAGAACGATAGAGTCGGGATAAAGACAACTCTGAAGATCGTGATTCGTAAATCGACGGTCTTTTCGTATGAAGACAATAAAGAGGTTCCCCAGAACTCTAATTGCAACCTGACGATTCCTGAAATAGGGGACTCGTCCTGCACTACGAAAAGAAACCAGGAGCCTCCGAAGATTGTGATCCGAAGACTTGCGGCCTTTTCATATAAAGATAACAAAAAGGTTCCTTGGAACTACAACTGTAATGTGACGATTCCTGGGAAAGGAGACTTGTCCAGCACTGTAAAGGGAAACCAGGAAGTAGGCTCCTATACTTGTAGTGAGAAGTGTTACAACACGGCAAACCCGCGGATCGAGCTTGCAAAAGAGAAAACCTTGGTGGCCGAACAAAAGAGAGAAAGTGCGACCAAACAAGAAGCTCCTATAAATGAGCCAGTGAAGGAAGACGAGGCTAGGAAATTCTTGAAGTTTTTAAAACATAGTGAATACAGCGTCGTAGAGCAGCTGCATAAATAGTCGGCTCGTATATCTGTGCTTGACTTGCTATTGAGCTCAGAAGCGCACCGCAACGCACTGATGAAAGTATTGAATGAAACTTATGTTGCTAATGATATCACCGTTAACAAGTTGGATCGTCTAATTAGTAATATAAGTGCTGATAAATTTATTTTCTTTAATGATGACGAGATTCCACCGGGAGGTATGGGTTCCATCAAGGCCCTCCACATTACTACATGGTGTAAAGGATATACACTACCAGGGGTACTAGTCGATAACGGATCGACACTCAATGTCTTGCCATTATCGACGTTGAATCGGTTACCCATTGATAGCTCTCATATGAAGGCCTGCTACAATGTAGTAAGGGCATTCGATAGAACTGAAAGGAAAGTCATGGGGAGGATCGAAGTACCTCTTTTAATCGGCCGAGGTACATATGAAGTGGATTTCATAGTAATGGATATCGTGCCGTCAGATAACCTGCTTGTTGGGAAGACCTTGGATACACTTCGGTGGGAGCAGCCTCATCGTTGCACCAAAAATTGAAGTTAGTCATGTAAGGCCGTTTGGTAACAATAAATGTTGAAGAAGACATCATCGCAACCGTAACCAACGGTGCACCATATTTTGAAGCAAATGATGAAGCGACTGAATGTTCCTTCCGCTCTTTAGAATTCGTCAAATCAACATTCGTCATCGAGGGAAACAAGATCCCAGTGCCTCAATTAACCAAAACCACAAAAATAGGATTATAATTAATGGTCAAAAATAGAGCCGTACCCGGAAAGGGACTGGGAAGGTATCTCTAAGGAGGAATCGAAGTCCCGAAATTGAAAGAAAAAAGAGACCTCTTTGGCTTAGGTTTCAAACCGAACGCAAAGCAAAAGAAGAAAGAGTTAGAAAAGAAGCAAGAAAAAAAGAAATCGCGTTTGGGTGGAGATGAGATTAAATGGGAACCGATGATAATTCCTCATATTCGTGAGACCTTTATATCAGAAAGGGTTATCTATCCGGGACGAGAAACGCAAAACAAAAAAATCGTGCACGTCAACGCTATATCTGAGGGAAAAATTGAGGAAAAAAATCGGAATGGCATCCGCCCCTATGAGCCAGGCAGCGTTCTAAACAACTGGACTGCGGAGGAGATTCCTGTAGCTTTTAGAACTCATTCAGAGCAATACTCGGAGCACACTTGTTGCTTTAGGTCTAGAAACAATAAGAGTCCCTTTTGTGAAGCATGATTTTGTATAAGGCATCGTTATTTTCAATGAAATACATCTCCGCAATCTTTTGAGCAAATTTTCTTCTATGTTCATTTCATTCATCACCATTATTCTTTCTTTAGATATTCTTCTAAACATTTCTATTCTTCATTTATGATACCAATAAGCATGCCTAGATTCTGTGGTTCTATGAGCCTTTATTCATCTCCATAACAGGTCCCCAAATATAAATGATTTGAGTAACGCTACCGATGACTCAGAATGTCCTTTTGAGCAAGATATGGGTGCGGAAGATTTTCAGGATTTTGGAGATGACCAAGGCTGTGACTTATCTCCTGAACTGTTAAGAATGGTAGAACAAGAGGAGAAATAAATCGTACCTCACAAGAAAAGAAAGAAGTGAAGATTAGAGCCGGTATCACCGTAGAGACAAGGCGAGACCTCATCGAGTTACTCTAAAAATTCAAGGACGTCTTCGCATGGTCATATCAAGACATGCCCGGGTTAAGCACTGATATCATGGTACACCGTTTGCCTATAAAAGAAGAATACAAGCCAGTCCAATAGAAACTTCGGAGGATGAGGCCAGACGTTTTACTGAAAATAAAAGAGGAGGTCAAGAAGCAATTTGACGCAGGTTTCTTGTAAGTGATTAAGTACTCGAAATGGGTAGCCAATATCGTCCCCGTCCCTAAGAAAGATGGGAAAGTACGAATGTGTGTAGACTACGGGGATCTAAACAAGGCTAGCCCGAAAGACAATTTTTCGTTACCTCATTTCGACACCTTAGTGGATAATACTGGCGGGTTATTCATTGTTCTCATTCATGGATGGCTTCGTGATACAACCGATAAAGATGCTTCCTAAAGACATGGATAAAACCACGCTTCATAACCATGTGGGGAACCTTTTGCTATAAGGTAATGCCATTTGAAATTTGAAGAATACGGAGCAACATATCGAGAGCCATGGTAACCCTATCCCATGACATGATACACAAAGAAATTGAGGTTTATGTCGACGATATGATCGCCAAGTCTCGAATCGAAAAGGAGCATGTCCAAGTCTTAAGGAAATTATTTCTAAGGTTGAGGAAATTCCAATAAAGCTTAACCCAAGAAAGTGTACCTTTGGAGCCGGTCGTGAAACTGCTAGGATTTATAGTCGTGAAAAAGGGATTGAGGTTGACCTGCACAAAGTCAAGGCTATACAAGAATTGCCTCCACCTCGCACGCAAAAAAAGAAGTTCGAGGTTTTTAGGAAGATTAAATTACATTGCTCGGTTCATTTCACAACCGATCGAGAAATGTGACCCCATATTTCGTCTTCTTAAAAACACAATCCGTGTGTGAGACGAGGAATGTCAAGACCTTCGACAAAGTAAAGCAATACCTATCCAATCCTCCAGTATTGACACCGCTTAATCCAGATAAGCCTTTAATCCTCTATTTGACTGGTGCTTTGATAATTCAATGGGACGTGTGCTCGCCAACATGATGAGTCAAGAAAGAAAGAAAAGGCAATATACTACCTTAGTAAAAGTTCACCGAGTGTGAAACAAGGTACTCACCAATTGAGAAACTATGTTGTGCCTTGATCCGACAACCCGAGATTGAGGCAAGACATGTTGTATCATACGACCGCTCATCTCAAGCTAGACCCACCGAAATACCTAATAGAGTCAACTACTTTGAATGGACGGATGGCTGATGGCAAATTTGACTTTCGAGTTTGACATAGTTTATGTAAACCAAAAAGGCGGTAAAAGGAAGTGCAATAGTAGATTTTCCGCCGAGAGCTCGGCAGATTATGAGCCTTTGGACTTTGATTTCCTAATGAAAACCTAATGTACGTAAGCAACCATCAAGAAGGTACCCGAAAAGTCGTCCTTGAAACCGAACTTCGACGGGGCATCGAATGCTATGGGCAATGGAATTGGGGCAGCTCTGGTGTCCCCATATGGAGATCATTACCCATTCACTTGTAGGCTGGATTTTGATTGTACAAACAATATGGCAGAGTATGAAGCTTGCATCATGGGTATCCGTGCTGCTATAGAACGCAAGATTAAGGTGCTGGAAGTATACGGAGACTCTACACTGGTGATTTATCAACTTAAAGGAGAATGGGAGACGAGAGATCCCAAATTGGTCGAATACAAAAGATTGGTCCAAGAACTGATCGAAAAGTTCGATGACATCACTTTCAGTTATCTACCAAGAGATGAAAATCAGATGGCTAATGCTCTAGCTACATTGGCTTCTATGGTACGAGCAAACAACAAGGAGGATATGAGGCTTATACAAATGAGCATTTATGAGGCCCCAGCCCATTGCTATAGCGTGAAAGAAGAGGAGCAAAATGATCACCCGTGGTATCACGATATACTACAATACGTAAAAGATCATAAATACCCCGATCAAGCAACCGAAAATGACAAAAAGACGTTGAGAAGATTAGCTTGTGACTATGTCTTAGACGGAGAGATCCTATACAAAAGAAGAAAGGATCAAGTGCTATTGAGATGTGTGGATGGCGCCGAGGCTAAGCAGATCCTAGAAGAAGTCCATGAGGGTGTCTGTGGAACATATGCCAATGGGTTCGTAATGGCCAAACAAATCATGAGATTCGGGTATTATTGGTCTACTATGGAAATAGATTGCATTGATTATGCTAAGAAATGTCATAAGTGCCAAATTTATGGGGACAAGATTCATGTACCACCCTCACCTTTACATGTTATGACTTCCCCATGGCCTTTTTCTATGTGGGGCATGGACGTTATTGCACCCATCTCTCCAAAAGCTTCCAACGGACATTGGTTCATCTTCGTGGTAATTGATTACTTCACTAAATGGGTGGAGGCCACTTCATATGCTAATGTGACAAAATCAGCAGTCGGCAAGTTCTTAAAAAAGGAAATCATATGTAGATATAGAATGCCCGAGAGGATTATATCGATAATGTTAAACTTGAACAACAAAGATGATCGCAGAAGTCTCAGAGGCAATTCAAGATCGACATCACAATTAATCGCCATATCGCCCAAAGATGAACGTGCAATGAGAAGCGCCTAATAAGAATATCAAGAAGATAGTAGGGAAGATGATCGAGACTTACAAAGACCGCACGAGAAGCTACCATTTGCCCTTTTCACCTATCGAACGTCGGTCAGAACCTCTACCGGGGCAACTCCTTTCTCATTGGTTTATGGAATGGAGGCGGTTTTACCCATCGAAGTTGAAATTTTATCCTTTCGAGTATTGTCCGAACTGAAATTGGATGAAGCAGAATGGATCCAAGTTCGATATGATCAGTTGAATCTGATCGAAGAGACTGAAAGCTATCCGTCATGGTCAGATGTACCAAAAGCAAATGATGCGAGCATACAACAAAAAGGTGCGTCCAAGAGAATTCCACGAGGAAGACTTAGTTTTGAAAAAGATCCTCGCCATACAAAAGGATTTTAGAGGGAAATGGGTGCCAAATTGGGAAGGACCTTATGTGGTGAAAAAGGCTTTCTCTGAGGGCACTAATTTTGGCCAAGATGGATGGGAAAAATTTATCCAATCCCATAAATCAGATTCGCTTAAAGTATTATGCTTGAAGAAGGGAAAGGCTAAAGTGAAAGCCCACAAAGGGCGCTTTAAGACCTAAAAAAAAAAAGCGGAGAGGCTAAAGCGAAAACCCGCAAAGGGCACTTTGAGACCAAAGGGGCTTTGAGTCGAAAACCCGACAAGGGCGACTCAAATTCTGATAAAAGGAAGGGTATGTGACGATTTTATTCTCTCATAATTAGTAAAAAGGAGGAATGTTACACCTCAAAACATCTACAAAGCACTGCAGATCTCCCAACGCCTGTTCAGCTCAAAATGATCTTCTAAGGATTCAGGTGACGCCAGTCGCAAAAGATTCAGGGGCACTTACTTTTTCTTTTACCCATTTTTGTATTCCAATAATGTTTACTTTTGTTGATTTAATCCAATTCCATTCTTCATAAATTCTATTATTATTTTAAATCTTTAAGTCGTTTGCAATTGAAATAACGACCCATGGACCCATAATGCTTCCATAAAAGGAGTCCCGCCTATTACTCCGAAGCCTCTAAACAAATGAAGAACTCAAACAAGATCATGGTTCAGGAACCACCACACTTAGGGGTTGGAAACGTTCGAGGAAGAGGAGTCTAAAATTATGACTATTTCTTCAGATTCGCTGTCATAGATATCAGACGAGATGTTGCGTCTGTGCCGTGACCTTGACGAGCGAACGAGCAATTACAGCCCTAAGCTTGTAAAAAGAGATCATTCTCATGACATCCCGCATTCATGCAAATGTCCTTCATAATATCATTTAGTTAGGAGTGTTCGATTTATTACGGTCATTGCATCTTAATTATTATGAAAAATCATCATTCTCATGACATTCTGCATTCATGTAAGTGTCATCCATATCACACGTAGTCAGGAGTTTTTGAGTCATTCCGACTATAGCATCCGTATCATTTGGCATAAACACAAGCATATAAAATCAAGTCTACAGGATATGTCCCTAGAGGATGGTGTAGCAATACTGGTGAAGCCATCATCTTATCGCCACTGACCAGTGGTAGAATAGGTTGAAAACCATGCTATTGCCACTGACCAGCTGTGGAATAGGCTAAAGATTGTCTTATTACCACTGACCAGCAGTGGAATAAGTTGAAGATTACTCTATTGCCACCGACAAGCAGTGGAATAGATGGAAGATTTTCTTATTGCCACTAACCAGTAGTGGAATAAGTTGAAGATCGTTCTATTGCCAACGACTAGCAGTGGAATAGGTTGAAGATTGTTTCATTGCCACCGACCGCCAGGAATAGGTGGAAGATTGTCTTATTGCCACCGACCAGCAAAGGAATAAGTTGAAGATTACCCTATTGCCACCGACCAAAGAGTGGAATAGGTGGAATACAATCATATTGCCACCGACCAAGAAGTGAATAGGTCAAAATTGTAGATCTTGTCGCCTCAACCAAGAGTGGGCAAGATCAAGGCAAATCTTGGCTCCCACCCAGTGAGGGAACATGATTTAGGCCATCATTCTATGCCCCGACCAAAGAAAGGAATAGGTCAAAATTGTAGATCTTGTCGCCTAACCAAGAGTGGGGCAAGATCGAAGGCAAATCTTGGCTCCCCAACCAAGAGGGAACATGATTTAGGCCACCATCCTATGTCCCTAACCAGCAGTGAATAGGTCAAAATTGTAGATCTTGTCGCCTAACCAAGAGTGGGGTAAGATCAAGGCGAATCTCGACTCCCCAACCAAATAGGGAACATGATTTAGGCCATCGTCCTATTGCCACCGACCAAAGAAGGAATGGGTCAAAAATTGTAGGTCCGGTCGCCTACGACCAATAGTGGGCAAGACCAAGGCAAATCTTGGCTCCTAACCAAAGGAAACATGATTTAGGCCACTGTTCTATTGCCACCGACCAGCAAAGTGGAATAGGTCAAGAATGGTAGGTCTGGTCGCCTCGACCAATATGGGGTAAGACCGAATGCAAATCTTGGCTCCCTAACCAGTAGGGAGCATGGTTAAGTTTTAGTCCTATTGCCTTAACTAACAAAGGAACAGTCAAGACCAAAGACCTCATCTCTCTGGAGATGCAATGGAGCAATCTAAAATAAACAAGTCACATCCCATTGAAGTCGCAGAAGAGCAAATTGAAGCCACAGATCCCATCTCGTCAAGTAGCGGTGGAGTGGATCAAAGTAACAAGGTATGGTGGACTAAAACAAGGCTACCAAGAAGAATAGCACCAAAGAAGTCAAGACTCGACGAGACCGCAAAATTGGTTTTTGAAAGTCTTTGCTCCATTCCGCTGTACGACAATGAGCAAAGAGGGCAACAGACAAGCCCAATTCTACCCGGCCCATTAAAACCGAGGCCCAATCACAAACCCACTACAATTACTCCTAGCCCAAAACCCAACCATTAAACCCAAATAATAATAATAATAAAAACAAAACAACAAATGAACCCTAACCCTAGGTGCGCCGCACCTAAGGCATCTATCTTTTGACCCTTGACTGTTCGACTTACGCCTTCCCGACCTGTGAGTCACGTCCACCGCCACAGCACCGCCACCGACTCCACTTAGCCACTAGCACCTGCAAGACATTAAACAAAAAGTGACAGCAAACAAATTGTAAAAGGCTATAAAAGCCGATTCAAATATTGTAAAATGGGCTTCCTTTTTTTTTCGATCAATAAAAAATACAGAGATTCAAACGCAAAAAAAAAGTAGATATGCAAATATCGAAACAAAGACTGAAAAGGTGATTTTTTCTTTTAAATTTTTACTTTGTTTTGCTACTAAATCCTTTTACTCGTGTAAATATACCAAAAACATATATATATGAAATGGTAAAACATAAAATAAAAAAAAGGGGAAAAAATATACCTGTTGCGAATTTTTGGCCACCGTGTACGGTGGGTATATGGCGCACCACCATGACCGACTTAAAATCCCACCGGACTTCTTGCAGAGAAAAAAAAGAGAAAGGAATTTTTTTTTAAACTCTCAGCTCAAAATGATTTTTTTTTCTTGACTTTAGGGCCTTTAATAGCCCTCAAACGACGCTGCGTTTTGGGGTGGGTTTTAATGCCCAAACGACGCTGCTTTTGCCCCTCGGATCCGGTGTTGACCCGACCCGCCTCAGATCCGCGCGCTTTTAAATCAATGGGTTATTTTCCATTTTGGCCCTTCCGCTTTTTCAAACCTTTGCAATCAGATCTTTTTGGTTTTCAAATTTGGCCTAAATATTTTATGACGGTTCCTATTTGGCCCTTCTGTAAATGCTGCGTTTTGATAGTCCAGACAATTGCTCCCCTCGCCCTTAGTCCTTCACGTGAATTGCATTTTCGTCCTATATTCCCTATATTGATGATTTCTTCTTTTGTTGTTTTGATTTCAATTCACCTTTTTATTATTGCAATTGTTTTATTTAATATTATCATTAATTATTATTATTATTTTTAGTATTGCCATTATTATTATATTATAATATATATTTTTGCTTATTCTTTTGCATATTTGATATTATTTATTTATTAATTACCATTACGATTATTATTATTATCATTTTATCTTTCGTTTTATTTCTCATTACCATTTATACATTATATATTATTAGTGTTACTTATATTTTCATTGTCATTATTCATTTTTTTATTATTATTATTATTATTATTATTATTATTATTATTATTATTATTATTATTACCGCTATTATATCCTTTTACCGTTATTATTAGCATTTTACTATTATTATTATTATTATTATTATTATTATTATTATTATTATTATTATTATTATTACTATTATTATTATTTGTATTTTTTATTTACTACACTCACATCCATATTTGTTTTCTTCGCTTTGTATCAGATTATTAAACAAAACACTTTTGTAAAATCATCATATTTCACCTAAAAGATTTTAAAATAAGGCAATATTTTGTATTTAGAAATTGAAAATAGTGCCCTAACGTCTTTGGGTTGCGATTTTCCGCTTAACTAAATAACTTAACATCCCTTTTATGAAGTTTCGCGAATCACGAGACGACTTTGATTACGAGAGATTAAAACATCGTGTCCTAACGTGCTGGATGTGATGTTTATATCTTTTCGGATAAAGAAATCTCAAGTTTTGACTCGAGCCTTTTCCTTAAATTAATACGATACGATGCATTTTGTAAAATTGCTACACTCCATTTAAAGGTTTTAAAATAAAGGCAATGTTTTGTATTTAGGAATTGGGAATAGTGCCCTAACGTCTTTGGGTTGCGATTTTCCGCTTGACTAAATAACTAAACATCCTTTGATAAACTTCAGAAACCATGAGATAGCTTTGATTACGAAGGTTTAGAATATCATGTCCTAACGTCTTGGATGTGATGTTTGTACCTCTCGAACAAAGAAATCTCAAATATCCTAATACCTTTTAAAGGATCCGTATTTTAAAACCTTTTCAAACTTCCGACATTAAGACACTAATTAATCATTTTGGTACCAATTTTGGGCGACGAGGGTGCTAACCATTTCTCGTGGGTAACCGACTCGAACCCGATTTTCAAAACTTCGCAGACCAAAAACGCTGTTTTAGTAAAATAAAACGTTTTATTCAAACAAAGGTGATTCGATCACACCAAATAAAGATCGGTGGCGACTCCCGTTTATTTTCATTTTCAAAAATCAAGTCGAACCCCGTTTTGTTTTCCAAAAAGAATGGTTACGACAGGACTTTTAAGAGAAACCATAAGAGCTAAGTGATTAAATTGTTAACAAATGTATATCATTTGGATAAAAAAAAGTGTAATAAAAAATGCTATAAATGAATGCTCACTTTAAGAGGAAAAACATCATAAGTGGTACCACCCTAGATATGTAATGGAATAAAGGAGATTAACTAATCTGAAGTGGCTTGAGCATCAATGATGTGCTAAAAGATATGAAACAAGTCTCCCTTATTATGTGGATTAAATGAAATAGGCATAATGTTTTTAAAAGACTCAAGCTAATAAGTGACTAATGTAAGGTAGGATAATCCAACAATACTTACGAAGCTCTCTATGCTTACCGTTTTAGTTGTTTAAACATGTAGATTGAACTTGTGATTTGGAGGGTAAAACATGAAATATTGTACTTAGATATGTTACATAAAAGCTGAGACTCTTGAAGAGTTTGTAATTATTTGTTCTATATTAATTAAGTGACAAATTTATTAAATTTGATGATTTATAAGTTACACTTTAATTGTTGAATTGGTCGCATGTTCTTTTGATAGGTATGGGTTTAAATGTCATTTGAATATGCTTTGAAATGATTTGCTACTTATTGGTATATTCTAATGTTGTTTGGGGATTGTAGCGACCTAAAATTTGCTTGGGCGCTAATTGAAGAAATTATTAAAAATTTGAAAACAGAGTTTCAATTTTATTTAAAAAGGAGTCGCCACCGATCTTTTTCTAGGTGTGATCGGACACCTAATAAATCCTCTTTTAAAGAAAAATCATTTTTTGAATTTTCTTAAAAAGGGCCGGGTTTAAGTCTCACAAAGTTCCAGAGAAAAATAGGGTTCGAGTTCGATTCTGCGAGGAAGGTATTAGCACCTCGCGACGCCCAAAATTGGTATCTCGTTAAACGCGTTGTCTTAGTTTTCAAAATACAAGTTCAATTTAATATTTAATCGTAATCCGATTGAGACACGAGAAATTTTTTAAAAAACAAGAGAATTTTAAGACTAGAATTTTTTTAAAACCCGAGAATTTTGGGAAACACAAAATTTTTAAAACTCAAAATTTTGAAAACACGAAATTTTGGAAACACGAAAACTTTGAAAACACGAGAATTTTTGAAACACAATTTTTTGAAAACACGAAATTTTTGAAAACACGGAAATTTTTAAAACACAAGAAATTTTTTGTCTTAAAAACATGAATTTTTGAAAATACGAGAACTTTGAAAACACGAGAATTTTTTTGAAACACGAAATTTTTGAAAACACAAAATTTTTGAAAACACGGAAGTTTTAAAACACAAGAAAATTTTTTTAAAAAACATGAAATTTTTGAAAACCCGAAAATTTGAAACGCGAAAATTGTTATTTTTTTAAACACGAATTTTTTGAAAATACGAGAATTTTGAAAATAGGAGAACTTTTGAAACACGAAATTTTTGAAAATATGAAAATTTTGAAATACGAAAATTTTGAAAACATGAAAACTTTTAAAACACGAGAATTTTTGAAATACGAGAATTTTTGAAAACACTTAATTTTTTTAAAACACGAAAATTTTAAAAATACGATAATTTTTGAAAACACAAAAGTTTTGAAACTCAAATTTTATTTTATTTTTTAGATATTTTTTTGATTTTTAAAAGGCGTGATCGATTTAACACTTAACCGATGATATTCACCCAACATAGCAATGAAATCAACAGCAAGTGTTAAACCGATTCGTTGCCTTATTTATTAAAATTATCAAAATTAAAAATAAAATAAAATACAATTAAAAATAAAATGCTAAAATATTAATATCACTAAAACGAGATGTCATTAAAATACACAAATTAAATTAAAAGTGGGTAAAAAGAAAATTACCGAAAGGCTCAAAATTACGAGCTTGAAGAATGGGATACACGACCCGGGCTCTTTTTCCTTTTTTTTCTTTTTTTTTTTTTTTTCTTTTTTTTTTTTTTTTCTTCTTTTTTCTTCTTCTTTTTTTCTTTCGGGCTGTTGCCTTTAGGCTGGCTACTGGCCATCATTGGTCACTTCTGGTCAACAATAATGGTCAGTCATCTGGGGATGTTGGATGTTAATGCTTTTTAATTTTTTAATGCCTTTTCTTTTGTTTTTTGTTGTTTTTTTTTGACGGCTCATGCACAGGTGGGTCATGTAGGTCTGCCTGAGCGGTCACGGGTCACGGCTGGATCGTGGGTCGGCTCTGCCGGTCAACCCGATCGAGTTAGATTTTTTTCTTTCTTTTTCTTTCCTTTTTTCTTTCTTTTTTTCTTTTTCTTTTTCTTTCTTTTCTTCTTCTTCTTCTTCTTCTTCTTCTTCTTCTTCTTCTTCTCCTCCTCCTAGCATGCATTGCCGACGCCTCCGTCTTCCCGTCGGTGGTGAGCCTTCTCCTTCTTCTTCTTTCTTCTTTTTCTCCTTTCTTTCTTTTTTCTTTCATTTTTCGTGGTTTTTTTTTTGTGAATGGGGTTTGATTTTGGGAAAAATCCCTTTTATAGTGTGTTTTGCAGTAAGTGGCTAGGGGAAGGAGGCCATCCCTTAGGCCAGTGGCCTAAAATCGAGGGTGGGTGCGAAATCCACGGATTTTTGGAGATTTTCATGTAAGACCTGAATTGTAAATGTAGTAAAACCGTTAGCCAAAGTGTAATTTTAAGAAAGATAAAGGGTAAAATGTAATTTTGAAAAGTTTTGGGGCTAAAATGTAATTTCAAGAAAGTTTAGGGGTTAAAATGTAAATTTTTTAAATTTTTTAAATTTTTTAAAATAAACCCATAATTAAGCTTCTGACAAAATTTAGTGCTTATAATGCCCTCTTGCTTATCATTTGTGAAATGTGGATAGAGCAAAGACTTAAAAGCTTAAATTTTGTTCGATGTCCAATATTTATTCTTTATTGAAAAATAGAAATCGAAAATAGCTCGACATGTGACACGAAGCTCAACTCACTTCTGGATTATGAGTTGATCTTTGAAAACAAAATTGAAAATACCTCAGTGCAGATATGAGGCTCAACTCACCTCTCGCAATATGAGTTGATTTTTGAAAAGCAGAATTGAAAATACCTCAACAGGACTCGAGGCTCAACTCACCTCTCGCAATATGAGTTGATTTTTGAAAAATGAATTGAAAAATACCTCGACGTGACTCGAGGCTCAACTCACCTCTCGATTATGAGTTGATTTTTGAAAAACAAATTGAAAAATACCTCGGCGTGGACTGAGGCTCAACTCAACTCTCGTGATTATGAGTTGATTTTGAAAAATAGAAATTGAAAAATACCTCAACAGTGACACGAGGCTCAACTCACCTCTCGCAATATGAGTTGATTTTGAAAACGAATTGAAAATACCTCAACAGGATCTGAGGCTCAACTCACCTCTCGATTATGAGTTGATTTTTGGAAAACAGAATTGAAAAATACCTCGGCAGTGACTGAGGCTCAACTCACCTCTCGATTATGAGTTGATTTTGAAAAACGGAAATTGAAAAATGCCTCGGCAGTGGCTGCTCAACTCACCTCTCGCATTATGAGTTGATTTTTTAAAACGAAATTGAAAAATACCTCAACAGTGACCTAAGGCTCAACTCACCTCTCGCAATATGAGTTGATTTTTTGAAAAATGAATTGAAAATACCTCGCGTGTGACCCGAGGCTCAACTCACCTCTCGTAATATGAGTTGATTTTTTGAAAAACAAAATAAAATAATTTTAAAAAGTATCAAAATTTCAAAACATATCATCCGTGGAACTCGAATGTCTTCATTGTCCTTGGTTTGGCATGCATTATCATCAAAACCTTTTGCTTTATCGAATACCAGATATGTCATGAATGATGTTATCATGATATGCACATGTTTGGTCTTAAATGCTTTTATGCCTACATAATTATGCCATACGCCTTGGGCTTGTTTGCCATATATCTCTTTTCGTTCGACTCTCATGATGACCGCATTCATTGCTTCGATTCTTGACTTCCCTTTCGTGTTTTGTACCTATCCTCGAGTAATCTGCTCCTCGTATCACCCTTTTGCCCTTGTTGAACTTTGTCCTTGCTTTGAGGCTCTCGTACTTACCAAATTCTCATCCGTAATACTCAACATTCCTTTTGTTTAGAGTATGTCATTTCACTATTTATCATTTAGACAAACCACACATGAGATGCATGAAAATAAGAAAGTAGGTACGAAAGAAATACCTCATATTCATATTTATTTCAAAAGCAATAAGCAAAGAAAATTGACAAGGAAAAGCTCAATAAAGAAAACATTATAAAGAAAGGAAAGTGATTCAATTGTCACAAATGCTCTAGATATTCAACACATGAACTTCTCCACATTTCTTCATCCCGGATCTCTTGAGCACGGCTTCTTGTGTAGAAGATTTCGAGCTTAGGGCGCTTCAAATATTGTAATCTCGCCACATGACTTCGCTCAAATCGCCTTGCTCCTTTTGTCCGAGCCTCCTTCATTAAGCTCCCTTTCGTGTTTTCATCCTAATCTTTTTGTTTATCAAGACGCCTCTTTCAAGTTTTCATCTTGATCTTTTTTTTTTTATCAAGACGCCCTTTTCGGGTTTTCATCTTGATCTTTCTTTTTTCTTTTTTTCTTTTTTTATCAAGATGCCCTTTTCGGGTTTTCATCTTGATCTTTCTTTTTTCTTTTTTTTAATCAAGATGCCCTTTTCGGGTTTTCATCTCGATCTCTTTTTTTTTTAGGCATAGTACTTTTTCACGGCATTTGAATTCACTGGATTAGGTAACTCCTTCCCATCCATCTCAGTGAGAATCAAAGCTCCACCGAGAAAGCCTTCTTTATGACGCATCGGCCCTTCCCAATTTGGTGCCCATTTTCCTCGAAAGTCTTTTTGTATTGGGAGAATCTTTCTCAAGACGAGTTCCCCTCACGAAATTCTCTTGGCGCACCTTCTTGTCATGAGCCGTGATCATTCTCTTTTGGTACATCTGTCCATGATGATTGCCTTCAAGCGCTTTTTCGATAAGATTTAGCTGGTCATATCGAGCTTGAACCCATTCTCGATTCTTCTAGTTTCGACTCCATTAAGACTCGTAGAGAGGGGATCTCAACTTCAATGGGCAGCACAACTTCCATTTCATAGACCAGAGAGAAAGGAGTTGCTCCCGTAGATGTCCGCACGGATGTGCGATATGCATACAAAGCGAATGGTAGCTTCTCGTGCCATGCTTTTATATGTCTCGGTCATTTTCCCAATAATCCTCTTAATATTTTGTTAGCCGCTTCTATTGCTCCATTCATCTTTGGGCGATAGGGTGAGGAATTATGATACTTTATTTGAAACTGCTCACACACTTCTTTCATCATCTTGTTGTTCATATTTAAAGCGTTATCTGAAATTATTCTCTCAGGCAAACCGTATCAACATATGATTTCTTTTTTTTAAGAACCTGTAAACTGCAGTCTTTGTCACACTAACAAACGAAGTGGCTTCTACCCATTTTGTGAAGTAATCTATAACCACAAAAATGAATCGGTGTCCATTCGAAGCTTTTGGGAAAATTGGTCCTATAACATCCATGCCCCACATAGAAAAAGGCCACGGAGAAGTCATAACATGAAGGGGCGAAGGGGCTGCATGAATTTTATCGCCGTAAATTTGACATTTGTGGCACCTTCGTGCGTAACTAATGCAGTCGCTTTCCATCGTCAGCCAGTAATAATCGAGTCTCATAATCTGTCTGGCCATAGTGAAACCATTGGCATGCGTCCCACAAATTCCTTCATGGACATCTTCAAGTATTTTTCTGGCTTCAACAGAATCTACGCATCTCAGGAGCACTTGATCTTTTCCTCTTTTGTACAGGATATCCCCATCAAGGACAAATCCCACCGCCATTCTTCTGATTGTTCTTTTGTCGTTCTTATTTGCTTGCTCGGGATACCTTTGATTCTTGACATATTCTAAGATATCATGGAACCACGGCCATCCATCTGTCTCTTTTTCAATGCTACAACAATGTGCAGGGACCTCATATATGCTCATTTGAGAGGCATTATTTCCGCTTTCTCTGCTTGCTTTGAACATTGAAGCCGTGGTGGCCAAGGCATCACCAATTGGTTTTCTTCTCGTGGAAAGTAGTTAAAAGTCACTTCTTTGAATTCTTTGACCAGCTCCGCCACGAGATCGCGATATTTGGCCAATTTCAAATCTTCCCAATCTCCACGGATTTGGTAAATCACCAACGCTGAGTCCCTGTATACTTCTAAGATTTTGATGTTTCGTTCAATGGCTGCACGAAGTCCCATGATGTAAGCCTCATATTCCGCCACGTTATTGGTACAGAAGAAATTTAATCTCGTAGTGAACGTATAATGGTTCCCTTCTGGTGACACTAAGACTGCTTCAATCCCATGTCCTAATGCATTTGATGCACCATCAAAGCTCATCTTCCATGATTTCTCTTTTGACGACTCACATTATTTTTCTGTAATGCACATCAAGTCTTCGTCTGGGAAATCAAATCTCAATGGCTCGTATTCCTCTTGTTCGAGTTGCTTAAGAAGTCACCTATCGCGCTCCCTTTATCGACTTTTGACTCACATATATAATGTCGACTCGATAGTAGGATCTCGCCATCGTGCCATTCTTCTTGAAAGTGCAGTGATTCCATCATGTATTTTATTGGGTCCACTTTTGAAATTAACCACGTCAGATGATACAACATATATTGTCCGAGCCTTCGAATCGCCTGCACTAAAGCACAATGTAATTTTTCAATTGACGGGTGCTTTGCTTCATACTGTGAACTTCTTGCTTTGAGATAGTAGATCGCCTTTCTCTTTTCCCCGACTCATCATGTTACCCCAAAGACGCAACCCATTGAATTTTCAAACACGCTAGATACAATATTAACGGTCTTCCGGAGTTGGCGGTACTAGCACCGAGGTTAGACAAATCTGCTTTATCTTGTCAAAAGCCACTTGGCACTCATCGCTCCACTCTCCCGGATTATGTTTTGGAGGAGTCAAAAATTGGGTCACACCGGTTGGTAAGTTAAGCAATGAATCGAGCGATGTAATTCAACCTCCCTAAAATCCTCCGACTTCTTTTGTGTATGCGAAGGTGGTAGTTCTTGTATGGCTTTTATCTTATCCGGATCAACCTCAATACCTCTCTCACTAACAATGAAGCCGAGTAATTTTCCGAGGTAGCCCGAACGTACACTTGGCTGGATTAAGCTTCATCTGGAACTTTCTTAGTCTTTTGAACAATTTCTTGAGGTTCACAATATGCTCTCTTTCCCCCCGAGATTTGGCAATCATATCATCAACATAAACTTCTATCTCTTTGTGCATCATGTCATGGAATAGCATCAACATTGCCCTCTGATATGTTGCCCCGGCATTCTTTAATCTGAACGACATCACCTTGTAGCAAAATGTTTCCCACATCGCTACGGAAGGTAGTTTTCTCCATATCCTGGAGCCATCTTTATCCGATTATAACCCAAAATCCATCCATGAAAGAAAACAATGAATGTTTTGTGTGTTATCCACCAACGATCGATGTGTGGCAAGGAAAATTATCTTTAGGACTTGCTCAATTTAGATCGCGATAATCCACGCACATTCGTACCTTTACCGCCTTTTTCTAGATTAGGACTATGTCGACTACCCATTCAGGTATTTGGAGACTTGTAGAAGCCAACATCAAATTGTTTCTTGACTTCTTCTTTTATCTTTAACAAAGATTTCGTGTCTCATTCGTCTCAAACCATTGAATAGGTTTGCATTCGGTTTCAGTGGGAGTCTATGGACCACTACATCCTCGTTCAACCTCGGCATGTCTTGATACGACCATGCAAATACATCTTTATACTCACGAAGCAAGGCGATCAAATCATGTTTGATGTTATCTGAAATAGAGGTCCCAATCTTCACTTCTTGCCTCTTTTCTTCATTTCCCAAGTTCATTGTCTCAATAGATTCTTGATGGGGTAGGATCTGCTTTTTCTTCTTATTCTATCATTCTTTGTAAGTCGAGACGAGACATAATCTTCAAAGATTTTCCTCAGCTTTGAATTCTCCTAAACAAATAGCTTTCTCGAAATCGATTTCAGGACTTATAACGGGATTGTTCATGTCGTTATATCTCGAGCACCGAAAGGTGAATGGAAAAGAAAACTATAGAGAAGCATCAAAATATTAGAACCAAACAATCATAGTGTTATGGCATGATATGAGGTACTTTAAGGACAGACTGTGAGAAGAGGAAATAATTATGAAGTTAACAAGAATGAAAGGACTATGACAAAATGCATCTCCATTAATGTTTATTTAAATGATAAAGAGCAAACATAAGCTCTTACAAAAGAATCCCACTATTACTTAGGGTACACAAAAAGTGAGTTAACATTGAGCATTACTCGGAGAGGACTTAGAAACTACAAGAAGATTCACAAAGAATTCAATTGTTCAAAATGAATCCAGGAGGACAAGGGCGATCATTGAAACATCTTCAATTGCATCATCTCCTTTGTCAATAACATTTATATCGACGCTTACAAGACCCCTTTCAATCAATAACAGTGTGCTTCATGAATTTTTTCGCCTTGGGTACATCATTCCTGCAGATGTAAATGTTTTTGACAAAGGGGGATACTTTATAGGCTTCCATTCTGATTCCCAACCTGAAGTTCTTGCAATCCTCCGTTCTTGATCTTTCTACAACCGTGGATTGTATGGTTTTAACCATAGTGAATGATTAGGGTGATATGCACATGCGATGGATGAATGAATGAATAAATGACAAACGAATGTTAGTCATAAATAAATATGCAAGAATTTGGTGTTGATTTCAAGATAGCCCCATACTTAGGCATTTCATTAATCAAAAGAGTCCATTACAAAATGTTTTGCCATATCTGATTTAACAGTTACACAAATCTCCTAGCCACATCGCCTTGTTTTTCCACTCGTTCTAGGAACTCCGGCATGTTTGATCCTTGTCTCGAGAGGAATTTGTAATCAGAGTTTCGGCTTCATCTCGATAATTGCACGATTTGCAAACTTACTTTGCAATTTCATTGATCAAACCGCCGAAATGCATATCTTTTTCTTGGAGAGTTCTTTCAGAGGCACGAATGTCTCTCGCTATGTCGGCCATTCTTTTCTTCTAAGGTTTTAAGAGAGTATCTAAATGTTCTTGATGAGCTTGCGCAGTATTTTTAAATCTCGTATTTTCCTTCTTAGCTCTTGACACTCGGACCGACTAGTCATTAATTCTCGCAGACGCAGCCAGATTCAACATTCTTCTTCCTTAACTCTATCATAGCACGCTAGCTTTTTTCCTCTTCCTTCTTTGCTTTCCCTCCGTAATTCCATCCCACCTTTGATGTTGCTTAATTCTTCCTTCCATTCCGTCGATGATTTGCCCACCCGCTATTCTTTATGGTGCCTCTTAATTTCTTATTTTCCAAATGAAGATCCTTTAAGTCATTTCTCATGATCTCACTTCTTTCTCGACTTTCTCGCTTCGGATTTTTCAATTTGAACATCTGTCTTCACCGTAATTTTCCTCTTGAAGAGAACTAATATCCCGTAATGATCGGCCTTTTCACGCTCAAATTCATGTCTTGCTATTTTCGATTCGACGGCATTTCTTCCGAGAAAGGATTCTGAAAATATAATCCGCTGGTGAGGTTTACTCGTCTTTGTCTCCATATTTCATAATCTTGAGTGATAGTATCAGCATACAGAGCTAACTCTATTAGGTAGATTTCCTTCCAAGACTTTGCAGTATCTCGGACTTTTTTCATGTAACCTTCACCTGTAAAAGCAAACTCAGACTGTGCTAATCCTCCGGTAGTTGGTATGAACTGTCGTGAAGCAAACTGCCTTTGAACCATTAATCGGTGCATATCCAACTCCTCCCATAATCCGAGTAAAGGTACCCAATCTTGGCTTCCGATTTGTATAGCGAATCAAGGAGGATCCATGGTGCTCTCCAAGTTATATCTTCTGCGGAGGTTCCAACATCAAACCCATGCTATTCGGTGACATCCTTCGCCAATCTTTCTCAAGGTAAGCTTCCAACGAGCAAATGTTTTCGAAAACATGTGGAAAGGTGTGCGCCCACTTTCTAGAAGTGGCTCGAATCCAAACATTGAGTAGTCATGCATATCCGATAAAACGCCCTTCCCTTTTCTCCTACAACAATTTAGAGATCTAAAAGTTTTAGCTAAGATAGTTGGGATTTGGGTTGATTCCTTCCTCAACTTTTCAAAGAAATCCACTACCGCAACTTCTATATGCCCAAGAACTTTTGGGAAGACAATTAATCCGTAAATGGCTAAAGCAAATGATCCACTCTCTTTACAATATCTGGATGATTTTGAACTAAGTCTCGTAGAGAAAACCATGGAACACAACTAACTTCGTTCTTTTTCTTTATCTATTTTTCAGCCCATGTATCGGTCATTCCCGTTAACCTCGTTAGCTTTTTCTTGAAGGTCATTGGCTTAGGCTCCTTCACATATATTTTGTTGAATTGTACATTGTCAATGCGAAGCAAGGCGGCATACTCTTCTATGGTCGGAGTCATATCTTCCTGGTTGAAAGTAAAACATTGATAAGCTGGGTCCCAGAATTGAACCATGGCTTGAATCAATTGTTCGTCTACGTTGACGGCGATTAAGTGAGCTATATCCCCGTACTTTTCAGTGAAGATACCCCTAGTGTCTAAATCCCACTGTTTCCAAATCCTAGTCAAGTCTTCGAGGTTATTCCGATGAACATTCATGGTCACATGCTCAGGAAGGTTGGAAATACATCCTTCTTTTAAACTGTCTCCTTTTGCTTTTTGGGTTTTCAAAGACCAGCCTCGAACCACGGCGTTTTCTCGGTTACTTGTGTAATTGACTCCTCCATCGTAAACCCGCTTTTGGCAACCAATCTCTAATCAACACCTTCCTAACAAGATGCCTATGATGCATGATAAAAATAAAATGAAGACAAATAACATTGGTTAGTAATTACAACGAATATAAACGGAGAAAACTATGGAAAATCTAACAAATTAAGATATTTAATTTTGCATTTTGGTGAAACTAACCTACTTTTTTTTATCCCATCATATTTACAAAATAAACTTACCCCATATGCTCATCGATAATCTACCCTCTCTAAATTATTAAACGGACCCGATTTGCTTGCATAAAAGTGTAAATGTAAAAGAAATAAAAGGTAAGAAGCGCTTTCTCCCATGTACTTATTTTGGTAACTATTAACAGACGAAGGTTCTGCATGGCTCTAATCGGGTGGCTCATACGGTTCACTATATGCGGTTTTGGTTCTAAAAAGGTACTTGAATTGTCCGATCTTGTTGCCTACTAAGGCTAGTACGAGCCTCTGTTATCGCCCATCATAGGCTCATGAGCTCAATTCGAGGATTACATTTACTTATGCCTATGTGGAGGGACGAGTTAACTCACCAATGCATAAGTCGTATGTAATCCGTATATTCACTAGCCTGCATTTGAGGGACGAGTTAACTCACGAAGGCATAGCATTTAATTCCACTTAAGCGGACGGAGCCCGGGTAGAGAGCTCATGTTATGCAAAATGCAAGTGCACAAGTGTGGGGAGAAACTCACAAACCTTTTGTTTTTATTTTAAAACTAAAAACTAAAACCACAAAAACTTAGAGATTGAAAAATAATAAGATAAAACAAGTTAGAAAATATTTACAACATGATGCAAATGCATGACTTTTTTTAAAAAATTTTAGAATCACGATTAAAAATTATTTTGAACGAGGAATTTTGAAAATTTTGACAACACTCGCTTAATTCTGCACTGACTCTCAAAAAGATGTCCCAAAGGAGTCGCCAACAGAGCGACCTAAAATTTGCTTGGGCGCTAATTGAGGAAATTATTAAAATTTGAAAACAGAGTTTCAATTTTATTTAAAAAGGAGTCGCCACCGATCTTTTTTCTAGGTGTGATCGGACACCTAATAAATCCTCTTTTAAAGAAAAATCATTTTTTTGAATTTTCTTAAAAAGGGCCAAGTTTAAGTCTCACAAAGTTCCAGAGAAAAATAGGGTTCGGGAGTCGGTTACATTGCGAGGAAGGTATTAGCACCTCGCGACGCCCAAAATTGGTATCTCGTTAAACGCTACTGCCTTAATTTTCAAAAATACAAGTTCAATTTAATATTTAATCGTAATCCGATTGAGACACGAGAAATTTTTTTTAAAAAAAACAAGAGAATTTTAAGACTCGAGAAATTTTTTTTAAAAACCCGAGAATTTTTGGGAAACACGAAAATTTTTTAAAACTCAAAAATTTTGAAAACACAAAATTTTGGAAACACGAAAACTTTGAAAACACGAGAATTTTTGAAACACTAATTTTTTTGAAAACACGAAATTTTTAAAACACGAAAATTTTAAAACACAAAATTTTTTGTCTTAAAACATGAATTTTTTGAAAATACGAGAACTTTGAAAACACGAGAATTTTTTGAAACACAAAATTTTGAAAACACAAAATTTTGAAAACACGGAAGTTTTGAAACACAAGAAATTTTTTTTAAAAAACATGAAATTTTGAAAACCCAAAATTTGAAACGCGAAAATTATTTTTTTAAACACTAATTTTTGAAAATACGAGAATTTTAAAAATACGAGAATTTTTGAAACACTAAATTTTGAAAATATGAAAATTTTGAAATACTGAATATTTTTGAAAACATGAAAACTTTTAAAACACGAGAATTTTTGAAATACAAGAATTTTTGAAAACACGAATTTTTTAAAACACGAAAATTTTGAAAATATTTACAATTTTTGAAAACACAAAAGTTTTGAAACTCAAATTTTATTTTATTTTTTAGATTTTTTTAGATTTTTAAAAGTATGATCGTATTTAACACTAACCGATGATATTCACCCAACATAGCGATGAAATCAACGACAAGTGTTAAACCGATTCGTTGCCTTATTTATTAAAAATTATCAAAATTAAAAATAAAATAAAATACAATTAAAAAATAAAAATGCTAAAAATATTAATATCACTAAAACGAGATGTCATTAAAATACACAAATTAAATTAAAAGTGGGTAAAAAGAAAATTACCGAAAGGCTCAAAATTACGTGCTTGAAGAATGGAATACACGACCCGGCTCTTTTTCCTTTTTTTTTTCTTTTTCTTTTTTTTCTTCTTTCTTTTTTCTTTTTTCTTTTTTTTCTTCTTTTTTTTTTTTTTTTTCACACCTTTGGGCCACTCATCACTGGCTTCATTGGTGGCCACACAATGGTTAGGTTCATTGGTTTGGATGTTGAATTACTTTTTGGCTGCCATTTTGAAATGCCTTTTCTTCGCTTTTTGTTGTTTTTTTTCGACGGCTCATACTGGTGGGTCATGGGTTGGGTCTGAGCGGTCACTGGTCGCTGTTGATCGTGGGTCGGCCTGGTCTGGTCGACCCAATAGAGTTAGATTTTTTTCTTTCTTTTCTTTCCTTTTCTTTCTTTCTTTCTTTCTTTTTCTTTTTCTTTCTTTCTTCTTTCTTTCTTCTTCTTCTTCTTCTTCTTCTTCTTCTTCTTCTTCTCCTCCTCCTAGCACCGTCGCCGACGCCTCCCTCTCCCCGTCGGTGGTGAGCCTTCTCTCCTTCTTCTCTTCTTTCCTTTCTTTTTCTCCTCTTTTCTTTCTTTTTTTCTTTCTTTTTTCGTGGTTTTTTTTTTGTGAATGGGTTTGATTTTGGGAAAAATCCCTTTTATAGTGTGTTTTGCAGTAGTGGTGGCTAGGGGAAGGGAGGCCATCCTTAGGTTGGTGGCCTAAAAATCGGGTGGGTGCGCTAAATCCACGGATTTTGGAGATTTTCGATAGAAGGATTGAATTGTAAATGCAAGAAATTGTTGGGGCCAAAGTGTAATTTTAAGAAAGATAAGGGTAAAATGTAATTTTGAAAAGTTCGTGCTAAAATGTAATTTTAAGAAAGTTTAGGGTTAAAATGTAAATTTTTTAATTTTTTAAATTTTTTAATTTTTTAAAATAAACCCATAATTGTTTTACAAAATTTAGTGCTTACATGGATGTTTTAAAGTGGTTTTGGACTGATTTTTGCTTCAAGGGACTTAGGTTCCAGTACCTAAACTTACAGGTATCAGAACATTGTTTGGCAATAGTTGAATTGCGAATTCCAGGTCAAGGTACCGATACATTGCTTCAAGGTATCG
The DNA here is from genome assembly GCA_025506655.1 of Gossypium rotundifolium. NCBI lineage: Eukaryota > Viridiplantae > Streptophyta > Magnoliopsida > Malvales > Malvaceae > Gossypium > Gossypium rotundifolium. The sequence goes on along the minus strand of CP106730.1, from coordinate 11,963,852 downwards.
AACCAGTATTAAGTATATAAAAGTATAGATAGTACATTTAATTTATTATGTTTGTAAGAAATATAATAATTCCATTATATAGAATATAATAATAATCTGTTTGTGGTTTGATACGTGCATAGTGAAAATATGTTATTTATTTATTTATATATAATGCTTACTTTTCAAATCTTTAAATGTTAAATCGAAAGAAAGAAGAAGATCAAAACCCTCGGTTTATTTTGTTTTTATTAAAAGATTTATTTATTTATTTATTAAAATTAAAAGAAACCCATCCATTTTTTATTCTAATTTAAACTATTTAGTTTTTGGGTAAACTACATCCAAGTTTGCTAAACTATTAGTAAATTTGCATTTTAGTCATCTAACTTCATAAAGTTATAAAATGGTCATTGAATTAATAATTTTTTTATTTAAGTCACGGAATTATTTGAAAGTTTTTATTTAAGTCACTAGGTTATTAAGTTTTTTATTTTTAAAAAAAAAATCCAACTAATGAGCTCCAAGCAACGATTTACGATTAATATGGTGGATCAATACCCATCAACAAGTAGAAGAATATACCTTAAATTCAAGTCTATCTAACAGCCAGTGTTGGAGATCGGAGAAGAAAACTGTTTGAATTTTAGTACGTAGATTTGTTACATTTAAAATTGTTTCTTGAAAAAACTGAAATGTATAAGAGAAGGGGAATGAGAGCTTTCAGTTGGTGCAGGCCGTGCAAATAGAGAATGCCATATAGTAATAATTTTAACAACCAAATGGCTTAAATGAAAACTTTCAAATAATTCAGTAACCATTTTGTAACTTTTTAAAATTGAGTGACTAGAATATAAATTTATTAATAATTTAATGACATTAGGTATAATTTACTCTTAAATTTTTAAATAATTTTGTTTGTTTAGACAAACTCAACCAACCTTTTTGTTATAAGTATATAGAAATATAAAATAAAACCGATAGTAAATTTACCAATTGTAGCTACCTAAAATTTAGTACGGGGCTAATTGAGGCGATTATTGAAAATTTGAAAACAAAATTTGATTTTATTTAAAAAAGGGAGTCGCCACCGATCCTTTTTCCTAGGTGTGATCGGACACCTAATAAATCCTCTTTTTAAAAGAATTTTTTTTTGAATTTTCTTAAAAAAGGACGAGTTTAGGTCTACGTCAAAATTCCAGAGAAAAATAGGGTTCGAGAGTCGGTTACGTGCGACGAAGGTATTAGTACTCTCGCAACGCCCAAAATTGGTATCTCGTCAAGCGCGCGTTGTCTTAATTTTCAAAAATACGAGCTTAATTTAATATTTAATCGTGATCTGATTGAAACGCGAGAATTTTTGAAAACACGAAAATTTTGAAATTGGAAAGAGTTTTTGAAAACACGAAAATTTTTGAAAACACAAGAATTTTTGAAACAAGAAATTTTTTTAAAAATATGAAAATTTTGAAACACGAAATTTTTTTGAAAACACGAAATTTTTTGAAACACAAGAATTTTTGAAACACAAGAATTTTTGAAAACATGAAAATTTTTGAAACACGAGAATTTTTTGAAACCCAAGAATTTTTTGAAAACACAAAAATTTTTATAAATTACATATTATCGTATTATATACATTTTAAAAATAAAATTTTGATAATTTAAAAATAACCACAAAATAATCATTTTATTTTAAAATCTGAGGATTTTTTTTTAAAAAAATTGATTTTTTAAAAGGGCGTATCGTATTTAACACGAACCGATGATATTCACCCAACATAGCGATGAAATCAACGACTTAGTGTCAAACCGATTCGTTGTCTTATTTATTAAAATTATTAAAATTGCAACTAGAATAAATATACTAATTTTCTAAAAGTTAATAAAGAAAAACATTTAAAAATACCAATAAAATTAAACACGAGATGTCGTCAAATATATATATATATAAATTTAAAATGAGTTAAAAAGTTACCAAAAAAAAAAAAAACTTTTGAGCTTGAAGAATTGGGCTGCTCCTTTTTCTTTTTTCTTTTTCTTTGGGCTTGAAGAATTGGGCTACTCCTTTTTCTTTGAGCTGCTGCTGGTAATATGTATTGGGCTGTCTTATTTTTTTCTTCTTCTTTAGGTTCTGCTGCGTTGGGCCTTCTTTTTTTTTTTCTTTTTTTTTTTATTGGGCCACTGGGACTCGGGCTTGCTAGGTGTGGGTTGCGCGGGTCGGGTCAAGTCGACCCGGCTGTTTATTATTTTTTTCTTTTTTTTTTCTTTCTTCTTCTTCTTCTTCCTTCTTCTCCTTTCTTCTTCTTCTCCAACTTCCGTCGCCATCAACGCCTCCGTCGCTTCCTCCGCCGGTGGTGCGACGCTCCCCTCTCCCTCTTCTCTTCTTCTTCTCTCTTCTTCTTTTCTCTTTTTTTTCTCCTCTTTTTCCTCCTTCTTTTTCATGGGTTTTTTTGTGTTGTTTGTTGGAGGCCTTTGTTTTGGTGTGATTTTTCCTTTTTATTTCTATCATTTTGCTTGTTTTCCATGCTATTTGCAGGTAGTGGGTGAAGAAGGAGCAGCCACCCATGTTGTGGCCAGAAAATCCGGGGAGTGGGTGCTCCAAATCATGTAATCTACCAGAAAGACCAAATTACAAATGCAGTAAAACTAGTAGGGTCAAAGTGTAATTTTAGAAGAGTTTAGGTGTCAAATTATAATTTTGAAAAGTTGAGGGATAAAAATATAATTTTAGAAAAGTTTAGGGTTAAAATATAATTTAAAAAATTTGAGGGTCAAAATATATTTTTAATTTTTTAATTTTAAAATTAAATACTAAATCGAATTGAACAAAATTTAGTACTTACACCTATGATTGTGAGAAATATAATAATTCCATTATATAGAATATGATAATCTCTTTGTGAATTTATTTTGACTCAGATGATGAAAATTTATTTTTTAAAATGTGTATTTATAAGTTTTCAAAATTTTAAATAAAAATATTTAAATATACTCGAACTCATCCTACTCACATTATTTTTATCGTTACAATAAAAATGTCAATCAAACTAAATCTTAAATCATCACATTAATTAATTTAAAATTATTTATGTTGTATGAATATAAACTAAAAAGGTATGTATTATCACCGTGCTCAAAAAAGGAAAAAAATATATGTATTACCAAAATGAATATTTCAATAAAAATAATATTATTTAATCATTGGTTAGGTTTATTTTAGGGTTTGATAAGAGAAGGAAATTAGAAATTATTTACAAGGAAAATGTTGCTTACTACACTATTTTAAGATGTAGAATAATTCCATTGTACATGTAACACTGTTCTGTATACCATGATCTAATCAAATTCAGACTAAAAGAAGATTTCTTAAACCCTAATTAAGAAATCAAAACTAAAATTCTAGATACTCCATTAAAATGATCTTCAAGCTTTCCTATGCTTAAAACTGCCTTTCTTTAAAAACTACCTGTCATTTACAATTAGAAAGGAGAAGAAAAAAAACTATATATAATTTCAGAAAGGAATTACGTTTTCTCAGCAACCAAACAGCTCAAGAAAAAGAAAAAGGAAAAGTAAAAAGAAAAGAAAAGAACGTTTAAAAGATAAACCAAGAAGAAATGAAACCTTGATAGCGTGATTGATTTAGGTTGCTTCATTACAAGGCCTTTTTAACGCTGTTCTTGCCGCTGAGAGGGGAGGAAGGCAAGATCGGCTTCGAAACAAGAACCAGGTTGAGACTGCGTCGTGTGTTTTCAGTAAAAACTCCGCCACCGCCACCATTGACGTCTCCTCCAAAAACAACTTGATTCTTATTAATCGCTTTATCGCCGGCAGCGATGAAATCTTGGCCGAGATGCGAATCTTCCTGTCTAATTCTCAAAACCTGACTATGAAGTACTCTGTCTAGTTTCTTCTTCATCTGTAACACCACCGACCTAGGGGACTCCAACTCCGCCTCCTCCGTCGATGAATCTCCGCTCTCAACCTCCGTAAGCGGAAGCTCCTCCTTGGGCTCCATGGATCGAGACGAGGGTCGTTGTTGATGTGATTTGGCGGGGAGGAATTTATAGGGAAGATGAAAACGGTGCGTTGGCGAGCATCAGGTGGTGGATTGAAAAGACATGTGGTGAAAGAGACAGGTTTTAAAGGTTCAAAAACCGTTAGCCCCATTTTTAGTAGCCATTGGAGATTTTTGGGGGTTCTTTTTACTTGCCACCTCACTTCTTATTTGCCACCTCACCACCTTAACATTTTCTTTTTCTGGCTAAAGAAAAAATAATATAAAATTAGATTATCTTACACCCTTTACTAGGGGGACAGAAAATAAAATCAGATTTTCTATATTATTATTTAAAGTTTTAATTGTCTTAATACTATAAACATATCCAACACTAATTTGAGTCTGAAATTTACGAAAATATTTTTATAATTAAAATAAGTTATATTATTTGAAAATATTATATTTTTTATTTAAATAAAATAAATAAGAATATATATATATATATAATGAGATTTAAGCCCATATACATTGGATTAATAAAAGTTTAAATTTACTATTAAACTAAAGTTTTATTTTATTGTTTTCATATAGTTTTATTTTAATATATATAATTTATTACCTTCATCATCAATCATATATATAAATAAACTTAAACTTACATAAGTTTGAACCACAATTAGAGTTTCATATATATAATTACACCAAATTAAAGTTTATGTATACAATTGTACATTAAATCAAAATTTATGTATAATTTTGACATTTAACCGAGATTAATTTAAGATGCACTCCAACTTAGTACCATTCATATAATAGTATTTTCAAGCATTTGTTCATAATTTCTTGTAAGGTAATGCATTTGTTCATAATTATATGATGTTCTTGAAGGAAATTAGATGATGTTTAACTTTGAATCACTACGCCAAAACAGACTTTTAGCGGCGTTTTTAGTGGCGTTTTAATGAAAAACGCCGCAACTATTATACATTACCGGCGTTTGAAAGAAAACGCCACAAAAAGTTGAACAATAGCGGCGTTTTTCCCAAACGCCGAAAGATCGGAGCATTAGCGGCGCTTCTGAAAAAACACCGCTAAAGATCGAAGCATTAGCGGCTTCTAAAAAAAATGCCGCTAAAATTAATTTATTTTAGGATCTATGTAAGCATTAACATTCTATTTTAATTACTTTTGTCCCTTATAAAATTTATATTTAGGTTTAGCCACTATAAGAAAACAAACTTTATATATATATATATATTATAGTTTAAATTATTTTAGAGATAATAGATAAGCTTTATATATATTTAAATTAAAAAATTGGTAACCCATGCATCTCAGAGAGAAATAAAATTAATTAGTAAATTAAAATGTTATTTAAATTTCCTAAAATATTGAAAGAATATATAATGTTATCTAAATAATTTAGGGTTTAAGGTTATAATTAAGGGTTTAGTGGTTTGTACGTGCTGACTAGGGTTTCGAGTTCAGTATTTCAAGATTTAGTGTTTAGAGTTTATGGTTTATGGTTAGTCTTAAGATTAGGGTTATGGCTTGAGTTTATGAGTTTATAGGTTTGTGGGTCTATGGTTTAAGGTTCACGGGTTTAGGGTTTATCGAAAGAAGACAGAATATCAAATTTGATTTAATCCTTAAAAATTTATAATAATATATGCTATAAAATGGTGAGATTGCATTTTTTACTTACAGATTAATTTCAGCCCCTAACAAAATCTGATTGTGTATCTGTTTATCCTTAAACTTTAAACCCTAAACTTTAAATAGTCTAAACCTTAAAATATAAACCATAGATTTAGATTTTAAACCCTAAATCATAACTCTAAACACTCGACCATAAACCCCTAAACTACAAACACTAAACCATTAACCATTAAACACTAACCTTAAACGCCACTAAATGTTGAGCAACAATTATTCTATTTTCATTTAGGGTAATCGACACTCATTTCAATTTTATTCGATTTAATTTTCATTTTTGCTTATTTTTGTTTTGAATTTAATTTTATTTTTCCATTTGAAATTAACTGACTTAATTATGAAAAGTACGTTACAAAATGATAACTAAACCATTAAGAAGTTTTGCTTTATCAAAACTCTTAAACCCTAACTAGTAATGTTAATTAAAATACAATTTATTTTAATTGAATATATAAAATATAAATATTTTATCTTAATTAAAATATAAATTATATTGATTAAAATATAAATTATTTTTAATAAAAAAATAATGACACTTAGAAAAATTTGAAAGTAAAAACATAGAAAAATATTGTTAAAGATGAAAAAATTTATTAAATAATTTCTTATATAATCGTAAAAGAGATAGTAATAATTTTAAAATTTTGAATTAATTGTCATGATAATTTATGGTTTATGTTTTAATTTAGGTATATAGTTTATGGTTTAATCTTTATGGTTTAGGATTTAGGTTAAAAATATAAAGATCTTCAAAATAATTTAAATCTTAAAATAAAAATTTTAAAATTTTAAAATTTAAATAATAATATTTTAATACATATTTGAGTTAAAAAGTTTAATATTCAAAAAATAAAAATATTTCAAAAAATTAACGGATATGAGCACAAAAAGTTTGAAAGAAAAAAATAGTTATTAGTGGCGTTTATGGTAAAAGCTACAAATATGTTATTAGTGGCGTTTTTTAAAAAAAAGCCGCAAATATGTTACAAAATTGTGCAAAACACTGCCGTTTTATCTTATAGAGGTTTTAGTGGCATTTTTACCTAAAAGTGCCGCAAATATGTTATATCGGTTTAGTGGCGTTTTACCAAAAACGCCGCAAATATGTTACACAATTGTGCAAAACACTTCTCGTTTTATCTTATCGCAGTTTTAGTGGCTTTTTTAAAAAACGCATAAATATGTTTATATCGGTTTAGTGGCGTTTTACCAAAAATGCCGCAAATATGTTACACAATTGTGCAAAACACCGCCATTTTATCTCGTCATAGCTTTTAGTGGTGTTTTTTGAAAACGCCGCAAATATGTTACACAAGTTTATAAAAGCGTCATTGTTTTTATTAGTGGCGCTTTATATAAACGCCACAAAATTTAAGTAGCCTAAACGTTACTGCTTTTAATTAGCCCTTGCCTTTCTTTTCTTTCCTCTTCATCGATTCCCCAAATTCTAATCCCTAACACCAATTCTTTCTCCCTTTCTCCACTCCAACACCCACCGACCAAAGATCAGATCTTTTACCCGTCAAGACCAATCCAATGGCATTAGTTGCTTGGATTTGTGAAACCGACAAGGAATTTCTCAATAGAGGCATGGAATTTGTTTTCCAATTGTTTTATTCACTAATTATTTCTTCAGTACATTTAGATGACACCGTGTTGTCTCCCCTTATTGTTTTTTTTTTGCAAGTGAAACAACGAGTATCTTGCTACACGGTATTCACATAACCTAGGCATCCCATGACCATTTCCTCTTGAGAAATTAACGGCTTAGCGATGTCATGTTTTATTGCATTGCATGCAAAGAGTAGAGGTCGAACCGGGGATACCGTCGTTAAACAAAGTTACTTTTCCGATTAGTTTCATTTGTTTCTACTATTTCAAGTCTAACAGTAATTATATCTTAATTGAGTAATTTTTGTTTTGGTAAATGGTTATGAGAAATAATTGTGAATTATTTGGGATTTGGTTTTGATTCGGGAAAGATGGAGCTTTTGCTTTAAATAGTGTTTTTGTTAACCCTTTCTTTCTTGTATTTTTATTTTTTTTTGGCAAATCCAAGCTTTCATTTGGTTGATCGAATTTTGATGGGTTTTTCTGAACCTCAATTTGCGCAGTAGATTTAAACGTATTTTCCATGAAAAATGATATCAATTCTGCATTTGCATTAGACTAAATGGTTTGCTGGAAATGAAGAAGTGAACACGAAAATTTTTTAACGATGTTAACTTAAATAGGCTGCAATACAAGTTTATTTTGTTGTCCTTTGACACAATTGCTTTTTCCTAGTTTGCAAGAAAAGGTGCAAACACTTTTCCTAGGGCTTCTACACGCCATCTTTCTTCTTTAGGTACAATCTATTTCACTCTCTACTTGTCTACTTAATTGTTTATTTATAAGTTTGTTATATAATCTTTGGTGTACCTTAGTATTTGATGGTTCAAAGGTCGAACAAAGTGCTAATGCGGGCTTTATCTTGTTATATAAATTTTTATTTTGTTTGGGTAAATGAAGTTGCAATCCAAGTACTTATTTTATACATTTTGTACTTATTTCATATTGTTATACTTGGTTATTCAAATATTTCATGTTTGAGATTTTATACATTTTGTACTTATTTTCTCTCTATGTTTGTGTTTCCTTGTATTGGTCTGCTTAGAATTTGCAACTAAAATGTGTCCTAAAGTAGGAAAAATATGTTTAGCATGTTTTGGGGCCTTGGGTATATATTTAGTTTGGATCGATTGAAGTAAAACTATATCTGTTACATGTGCTGGATTATTGTTTTTCTATTCATTCTGGACCACTTGTAATCAGACAACATGAGGATTAATTTTGTTTTCACCATATTTTAATTTCCTTAAGCCTTTAACTTATCTTTTATCTACATACTTATTACAAACACAATAATGGTTACATCATTCATCAGGAAACAGAATGTTTACAGCAAACCATTAATGGGTTGCCGACTTGCTACACTGGCATGCTAATATGGAACAAGGCTTAGGCATGAAAGATAACATCGAAATTAGTGCTTGAAATGTAGCAATATACCATATATTTTAATGTATGTGTTTATAATGTTGTTCAGAATTCTTGTGAAATCCTTGAATTGAGAATATGTGAAATATTAAATCTAGAAATGCTTTCTTTTCCTCTTATCTCTCTTAAGATTCATTTCTTATAACAGGTTTTTTTCCCTTTGCCCCCTATGATCAATTCTTTTGTCTTAAGATTTGTTTCATATTATATTTATATTCTATTTTTTATTTATAAAGTAATCAAGTAATCAAGTAACCATTTGCTTTAAATTGCTTAACAGATACGACTTTTCTGACTCCAGCCTCTATTTGTTGTTGAAAGTAGCCTTCTGAATCTCTGTTGGCAGCCCTCTTTGCTACTCGATTTTCTGCCATCCACTTATCTGTTATCTGCCATAGTGTGAGTTATTTATTTAAAAAAGTCAGTGAATTAATGTTCATTAGTCAATTATGAGGTTTTATTTAATTAATTGAACTGTTCAAATGTTATGTGCTGTTAATTCATATGTTGTCTGTATTTGATTCCATCGCTTTCTGCTCACCTGCAATCGTTGGATTTGATTTGGTGGTAACAACTTAACAAGTATAAAATCTGTAACACCCCAAACCCGGCCCATTCACTACGACCGAATTTGAAATGCCATCATGGAAAATGTTTGAAAACCGATTTTTCTTATAGGTAAAACATTAAAATTTTATGTGCTTAATAAAATATTGTGTCTTTAGAATTTCAAATAAAACTAAGTTATTACAATTTCTCCGATTAAAACTTTAACATATAATTTAAAATATAAATTGCCGAGAATAAAACATTTTTTAAATAATACTTTGATCGTCAATCCACTTTAAACATAATAATAACCTCAAATCCCTTAAAAGGCCTTTATTATAATAAACCTTACTTAAAAATACTGAAAATGTAAAATGACTAAAATAATTAAAATCATTTTCTGCATTGCATGGCCACCTCGTATCCTCTCCAACCCGGTCCGATCAACACATCAAGTATCACCTGCGATGTTGGTAAAAATTGGGTGAGTCAAACAGACTCAATGCATAGTTATTTCACATGTCTCCACGTATGGGCTTGGCCCATATCCACACAGTCCATATACAAAATTATGCAAAATGAAAGCCCATCCCAACCTAATGTCCATCCGTCACACCTACCTTGGCGACACTGCCCCAAGGCCGTATTAATCCACCGATCAACCAAGTGATCCACATATCTTACCTTGGCGGACTGCACAGCACAAGGCCGTGGTGAGCCACCGATCACATAAGTGATCCCACATATCAATCGATTCACGGTGATGCACACACTATCAACCGCCGAGATGTGGCACCTAGCCAACACCTCCTTGATGAGGCACATAGCCAACATCAAGCGCCAATGTAGCACAAGGCTAACATTAGACCACGTACATAAAGTACACCCTTTCCTTCGATAGTCACATCCCAAGTCCCATGCATACATATATATCATGGCAACATATCACTTGAACAATTATACATCACATGCCATTACTTTTCATACATATATCAAATGTAAATCAATGTCATAAAATACTGACCTGGTTGAACGATTACCCATCATGGGTATCCACCATTTTAGCCCTTACTTCGGCTACCATTCACATCATATCACATATACATAAATATAACACATACACACAACAAGAGAACAGTGCGATAACTACGCACCTGTTTTGGCACAGTTTACTCAATCCCAAACTCCCTTATTCCTGTCGATTTGTTCCTAAACCATAGTACACAATCGGTCAACGCTTATACCCAAGATATGGCCTTAGGCCGAAAGTCCTAGATCACTTACCTTGATAACTAAATTTCGAAAACCACTTCTTGTTCTTGAAACTGTCGAAATCCTATACACCACATGTTAGAATCGGCTACAAGCAATAATCTAGAAAAGATGGCCCTTGGCCGAATATTACACTACTAACCTTGAGCGCTCGATCCCAAACGAATCCCTTAATGCTCCCTAACGTTGGCACCAAAAGAAACACATCAATATGGCCTTAAGCATATTCGGCCATTCCTACAAATCTAGGCCCAACTATAGATTTCGGCATACTTATGAAGAAGAACTCAAAATCGATTACCAAGGGAGAAAAAATACTTACCACTTCATGAATAGTCCACTAGCTCCAAATGTCGACAGGCTAAAAGAGACGTTGACCTTCGGTTTTTGAGAATTGCGACAGAAGAAGGAGAATAAGGACACTTTGATATTCGGCTATGGTTCTTATTAAAATACAAAATACGAATGAGAGAAAGAGCATTTACAAGGTTCGGCTAAGCCTTCAAATACTGATGGAATATTCGGCCACAAGAGCAAGGTGTATTCAGCTATTCAAGAAAGGGTGTAGAGTTGGGGTTGAAAGAAAAGAAGAATGGGAGGACCTAGGAGAATTCGACAATGGCAACCAAGTGGATTTGGTTTCAAAAGAGGAAGAAGAAAAAGAGAGGATTCCTATGACTAACTTTTCAGCAAAAGATGGACACTTTCAACAACTAAAATTCGGCACTACCTCTCCCCTTCTTGACCGAATACACCAACCCCCCAAAAAAGAGACCCACATTCGGCCACTTCATCCTTTCCTATCAATTCCTCACATTTTTCTCCTTATCACCTTAATAAATAATAAAAATAAAATAATCCATCACATCCCTTAGCAATTTCTTATATTATCTCTTTACTCATTAAAATAAATAACATAAACATCACTTATGCCTTACCTTCCCATTTAAAAAAAACAAACAAGCCTTATCTCATCTTGTTGGAGTCCACCTTCCGTCCACCTCCTCCCCTCTCTTCCTTGACGCCAAAACAAAATAAAAACCACTTAATGCTGCCAACAAGGCTCGAACCTGAGCCCTCCTGAAGCTCCCTTTGCCGTAAGCTTTCCTGCTCATCATGTAACGCCCCAAGCCACTTTGCTGCTAGTTCTTTTGAGTCATAAACTCCCAATATTTCTCTTAAAGCCTCCTTAGCCCAGTTTCCCTTCTTGACGCAAAGAGAAAAAATAAAACACACTCCCATGCCACCAACGTGATTCAACCAAGGCCCTTGCCCGGTGCTCATGGCGTCATCCCCAAGGCCCTAAGTAGCGCCTTGCGCCCACTTTACTGTGCTCACTTCCATGTCCAAAAGCGCTTATAATTTTCCCTTAAGGCCTCCCAGCCTTGCTCCCTACTAACTCAAAATCTAAAAATTTTCCAATGCATTCCTTTTTATCCTAGAGTTTTAAGAACCCTAAATCACATCCAAACCACTCACTTGAGCCTATTAACACATGAATTATGCACCAAATGCATAACCCCTAATCTAGGATATTACAGTTCTACCCTCCTTAAAAATAATTTCGTCCTCGAAATTACTTACTAACGAAAAATCGTACATCCTAACTCACCACACTACAATACTGCTGCACACTCTGATCTTAAAACTAACACATTTCCTATGCACAATTTTAAAATTCACATTCAAGGTTTCATACACTTCACTAGCATTACAAGAACGAACTAACTCTATAACAAACAAGGCAATGAAGGGTATTCCAAAAATAAGAACTTACCGGTTGTCACATCTGGCACATCACTCTCCTCGCGACGGCCGACTGCATAAACCAACCTTGGCTACCTTGCATCTGAACCTTCAGCACCTCCGCTTGGTGTTCCACGACCTCAGCCAGAACCATTTCCTCTATGGTTCGGACCACGACCCCTCGTCGCTTGTTGACCATCCCTACCCGGCTGCTCATAACCTTGACCTACTGTTCGAGCCCTATTTGGATCTTGGGGACAGTCTTTAATCAGATGAGACTTAGACTTACACCTAAAACACTCTCGGTCTCGATTCCAACACTCGCCAACATGATACCTCCCACATTGAGCACACGGACGGTCCAGATTTCCGATGGTGGCCTAGTAACACTAACAATTCTCAACCTTCGATCTTTTCGAAAGTTCTCGATGATTCCGACGGTCCAAAGCTCTTCTTATCCGGTTCCTATCCTTATCTCTCATTACATCTCACGAGTCCTTAATTCCCTCACCTACCTTAGCCTTCTCTACCAACACAAAGAAACTCTCATTCTTGTTATGAGCTATCAAGAACCTCAAATCATCTCTCGATCCGTCCTCAATCGGACACATCGCTCATGCTCGTAGCCACTACTCCTCGAGCATATCGGCTTAACCTTAGGAATTCCGCCTCAGACTCATACGGACTTGTTCCCTTGAACTGCACCTTAAATGCCTTCCTCTGCGCATCTATATAACGAGTACCAACATACTTCTTCCGGTATGCCACCTTAACATAGTCCCAAGTGAGATCCTCCATCAGAGCACCATCCCGAATCGTGAGCCACCACCGATACGCCTCATCACGAAGCAATACCACCATTCCTTTCACTTTCTCCTCGGTAGTTAGATCGAGCTCATCAATAATTCACTCGGTCGCCTCCAACCAATACTCAGTCGTACTGGGTGCCACACCAGATACTCCACGAAACACTTAAGCTCCATTGGCTCGGAGTCGCTCAGGTACAGACTTCCTAGCACTCATATTTCCACCTGCTCTAGCCACCATCTCAAGAACTCGCAGCACTGCCTGCGATACAGCATCATCCTCTGTCTAATCTTGCTGCTCAACACCAAAAGCTGGTGGTGGTGGTACATCATTCTCAGATCCTTGACCCGATCTAACGGGTTCTGATACAGCCATTCTTTCTCTACCGCGTCCACGACGACCTCATCCTCTAGAACTCATATCTAACGTCACGATTTAATCTGATTAAAAAGTTTTATGCATTAGAAATTTTGTTTCACTGTTTATCCACGAGTAATTTTATGATAAGAAGTTTCCAAAAGTAGTTCTTTCGATCAATCAAAGTTTCAGTTCAAGTTCACTATTCTAATTCAGAGAATCATATTCACATTCACATTCATCCACAACATTCACTTCACTACTTTGGGCATTTCGATCATTCCCTACCCTGGGTAATTTCGTCATTTTCCTATAGGGTATTTCTATAATAAATCGGGTCAATTTGAAAATCACAAAAGTCATTTCAAAATTTTCCAAACTCTTGGGTATTTTTGAGAGAAAGATTTTCCAAACCCGGGTATTGCAGAATTTCGAAATCGGGTTATTTTGGTAATTTCAGAAACTGAGGTAATTTGGTAAATTTCCAAATCAGGGTATTTTGAATTTTCGCAAAATAGGGTTTTTTGGACACTTTTTGCAAAGTAAGACAATTTTATTAAAATCGAGGGTAGTATGGTAATAAAATTTTTTTTCAAGCTAGGGGCATTTTAGTAATTTTACAACCAGGGGCATTTTTGTAATTTTGTAAATCGGAGATATTTTGGAAAAATTTTCACTACAATCTTTTGCTACAATTAAAAGGGTAATTTAGGGATTTTAAAACTAGGGTTTCCATAAAAATACGGCTAGTCCCTTTCGGGTTTTAGTTATTGGGTTTAGCCCATGAATAAGTCCTCTTGGTTAGGGTGAACCGTAGCTACGCACCAGGTAGGATTCGAGCGGAGAGAAGGTGAGTCACTAGGACTGCTTAAATACCAAGCTCCCACCGAATACCAATCCTAGACATGCGCATAATGGTTGCCACACCCTAACTTCGTGACTTAGTCATGATTTGTTTAGTTAGGAATTAAAGTCTTATGCATGTGTTTGAGTGCACTAGCCCAGAGTTCAATAGCCCTAATATTCTAATCTCGAGCCCAAATATGCCTCATAACATTCACATATACAAATCACTTGATCGAGGTACTTACCGTGGACTTGAATTAGAGATACAGGTGCCATGCAAGAATACGAAAAATTTTACGAAAAATCCATATTTTTGAAAAGCCCATTTTAGAAAAACATTTTTGGGCCCAAATCCCTCAAAATTGAGTTTTGAACCTGGCTCTGATACCAAACTGTAACACCCCAAACCCGGCCCATTCACTACGACTGAATTTGAAATGCCACTGCGAAAAATGTTTGAAAACTGATTTTTCTTATCGGTAAAACATTAAAATTTTATGTGCTTAAAAAAATATTGTGTCTTTAAAATTTCAAATAAAACTAAGTTATTACAATTTCTCCGATTAAAACTTTAACATATAATTTAAAATATAAATTACCGAGAATAAAAACATTTTTTTAAATAATACTTTGATCGTCAATCCACTTTAAACATAATAATAACCTCAAATCCTTTAAAAGACCTTTATTACAATAAACCTTACTTAAAAATACTGAAAATGTAAAATGACCAAATAATTAAAATCATCTTCTGCATTGCATGGCCACCTCGTATCCTCTCCAACCCGGTCCGATCAACACATCAAGCATCACCTGCGATGTTGGTAAAAATTGGGTGAGTCAAACAGACTCAGTGCATAGTTATTTCACATGTCTCCACGTATGGGCTTGGCCCATATCCACACAGTCCATATACAAAATTATGTAAAATGAAAGCCCATCCCAACCTAATGTCCATCCATCACACCTACCTTGGCAGACCTACTGCCCAAGGCCGTGGCTAATCCACCGATCAACCAAGTGTCCACATATCTTACCTTGGCAGACCTGCTGCACAAGGCCATGGCTGAGCCACCGATCACATAAGTGATCCCACATATCAATCACCCACGGTGATGCACACGACTATCAACCGCCGAGATGTGGCACCTAGCCAACACCTCCTTGATGAGGCACATAGCCAACATCAAGCGCCAATGTAGCACAAGGCTAACATTAGATCACGTACATAAAGTACACCCTTTCCTTCGATAGTCACATCCCAAGTCCCATGCATACATATATATCATGGCAACATATCACTTGAACAATTATACATCACATGCCATCACATTTCATACATATATCAAATGTAAATCAACGTCATAAAATCTCGACTGGTTGAACGATTACCCATCATGGGTATCCACCATTTTAGCCCTTACTTCGGCTACCATTCACATCATATCACATATACATAAATATAACACATACACACAACAAGAGAATAGTGCGATAACTACGCACCTGTTTTGGCACAGTTTACTCAATCCCAAACTCCCTTATTCCTGTCAATTTGTTCCTAAACCATAGTACACAATCGGTCAACGCTTATACCCAAGATATGGCCTTAGGCCAAAAGTCCTAGATCACTTACCTTGATAACTAAATTTCGAAAACCACTTCTTGTTCTTAAAACTGTCGAAATCCTATACACCACATGTTAGAATCGGCTACAAGCAATAATCTAGAATAGATGGCCCTTGCCCGAATATTACGCTACTAACCTTGAGCACTCGATCCCGAACGAATCCCTTAATGCTCCCTAACGTTGGCACCAAAAGAAACACATCAATATGGCCTTAAGCATATTCGACCATTCCTACAAATCTAGGCCCAACAATAGATTTCGGCATACTTATGAAGAAGAACTCAAAACCGATTACCAAGGGAGAAAAAATACTTACCACTTCATGAATAGTCCACTAGCTCCAAATGTCGACAGGCTAAAAGAGATGTTGACCTTCGATTTTTGAGAATTGCGACAGAAGAAGGAGAATAAGGACACTTTCATATTCGGCTATGGTTCTTATTAAAATACAAAATAAGAATGGGAGAAAGAGCATTTACAAGGTTCGGCTAAGCCTTCAAATACTGATGGAATATTCGGCCACAAGAGCAAGGTGTATTCAGCTATTCAAGAAAGGGTGTAGAATTGGGGTTGAAAGAAAAGAAGAATGGGAGGACCTAGGAGGATTCGCAATGGCAACCAAGTGGATTTGGTTTCAAAAGAGGAAGAAGAAAAGAGAGGATTCCTATGACTAACTTTTCAGCAAAAGATGGACACTTTCAACAACTAAAATTTACACTACCTCCCCCTCTTGACCAATACACCAACCCCTCCAAAAAGAGACCCACATTCGGCCACTTCATCCTTTCCTATCAATTCCCCACATTTTTCTCCTTATCACCTTAATAAATAATAAAAATAAAATAATCCATCACATCCCTTAGCAATTTCTTATATTATCTCTTTACTCATTAAAATAAATAACATAAACATCACTTATCCCTTACCTTCACATTTAAAAAAAATAAAAAAGCCTTATCTCATCTTGTTGGAGTCCACCTTCCGTCCACCTCCTCCCCTCTCTTCCTTGATGCCAAAACAAAATAATAACCACTTAATGCTGCCAACAAGGCTCGAACCTGAGCCCTCCTGAAGCTCCCTTTGTCGCAAGCTTCCCTGCTCCTCATGTAACGCCCTAAGCCACTTTGCTGCTAGTTCTTTTGTGTCATAAACTCCCCAATATTTCTCTTAAAGCCTCCTTAGCCCAGTTTCCCCTTCTTGACGCAAAGAGCAAAAATAAAAACACACTCCCATGTCACCAACGTGATTCGAACCAAGGCCCTTGCCCAGTGCTCATGGCGTCATCACCAAGGCCCTAAGTAGGGCCTTGCGTACCACTTTACCGTGCTCACTTCCATGTCCAAAAGCGCTATAATTTTCCCTTAAGGCCTCTCCGCCTTGCTCCCTTACTAACTCAAAATCCAAAAATTTTCCAATGCATTCCCTTTTTATCCTAGAGTTTTAAGAACCCTAAATCACATCCAAACCACTCATCGAGCCTATTAACACATGAATTATGCACCAAATGCATAACCCCTAATCTAGGATATTACAAAATCATTATTATTCTTATGTATATTCATTTTGCTGATTTATATTCATTTGATAGAAAAATATTAGATACCCAATTGTTAGTCAAGATTATTAATCTTTTGTATTTCTGACTACGACCCTATTTCTTGGTGAGAGTGGAGTAGACCATCTTCTTGAAATTATTAAGGTACGTTTTAGTTATTCGGATCGGTAACAATTATATCATGATGAATTTGTCCAAATTGTCATTTATTATCCCGCTTGGTTGGTATATATGTTGTTTATTATCTTCTTGTCCAAAAAAAGATTCAAAGTATATAGGTTGGAAACCCAACGGGTTGCCTTATATCTCATTGTAAAATATAACGGATCCTCCCGGTGTAACAATGCCACGTGATGATGAATCTTAAAAATTTACATCCAAATTGCAATTTATTATCCCGCTTGGTTGATATATATGCTGTTTGTTCTATTCTTGTCCAAAAAAAAAAAGATTCAAAGTATATAGGCTGGAAACCTAACGGGTTCCCTTATATCTCACTGTAAGATATAATGGATCCTCCCAAGGTGTAACAATGCCACGTATGATGAATCTTAAAAAATTTCTGTCCAAATTACTGTCCAAATTGCGGTTTATTATCCTGCTTGGTTGGTATATATTCTATTTGTTCTATTGCCGTCCAAAAAAAAAAAATTTCAAAGTATATAGGCTGGAAACCTAACGGGTTGCCTTATATCTCACTGTAAGATATAACGGATCCTCCCAAGGTGTAACAATGCCACGTATGATGAATCTTAAAGAATTTCTGTCTAAATTACTGTTTATTATTAATAATGTTTGAACAACCTCCAAATTCTTTGTCTAATCATTCCACTTACTTTTTTACAATCTCCGTGTATTATTTTTAAAATTTAAGGTGCAGTGCGATATAAAAAATAACATAAACAAAATATAAAAGTTAATTGTTAAAATATGTTATAAATGTTTTAAAACTTATAATTTTTTATCAATTTAATAATAATGATCATTATTTAAATAATTTTAATATAAAAATCAATTCATTTTTTTAAAAGTAATTTAAGAACTTCTTAAAATGGTTTTCTCATTATTTAATTATATTTTTATATAAAACCAAATTACTAATTTTTATATTAATAATTTTTATTTCAATATTTAATATTTTTAAAACTTATAATTTTTATCAATATAATAATGATGATCATTATTTAAATATTTTTAATATAATAATAATAATGATCAACATAATACATGTAGTTTAATGTAATAATTAAATTATAAGCATTTAGTTTAAAGATCAAATTTCAAAACTTTCATCAAATTTCATAACTTACATAATACATAACTTACATAAGTTTAAGATCAAACTTCATAACTTACATAATACATAACTTACAATGCCATGTATGATGAATCTTAAAAAAATTTGTTTTAAAAATCAAAATATTTTTTTAAAAAAAAAAAAAGATTCAAAGTATATAGGCTGGAAACCTGACGGGTTGCCTTATATCTCACTGTAAGATATAACGGATCCTCCCCAGGTGTAATAATGCCACGTATGATGAATCTTAAAGAATACATAACTTACATAATTTTAAGACCAAATTTCATAACTTACATAATTTTAAGGTCAAACTTCATAACTTACATAATTTACATAACTTACATAGTACTCAGTTATATAAATGAAATCATCATTGCTTACATAAATTATAAATTAACAATTTAGCTGTGTAATTTATTGTCAACTTTAGACTTCAACAACTACAAAATGGATAGGGCTTGGATGAATTTGTCAAGGGTAAGCAACGGCTATCGAAATGGAGTAGAAACTTTTCTAAATTTCGCATTACAAAATACAAGCCAAGAGAATATGATTCTTTGCCCGTGTAAGAAGTGATGCAATATCAATTGGCATTATTGTGAAGTTGTCTACGAACATCTAGTTGTTGATGGCTTTGTCTAGGTACAAAAATGGATTTTCATGGAGAGTGTACATCTAGTGGAGCATCTTCATCAATGAATCTAGGTTATCCTCATAGTGCTTACAATCGAATGTTAGAGATGATAACATAGAAGGCATGTTGCGGGATGCTTTTAATATCTTGTGATGATGGTTTGGTCATTTTCACCGACTTGGGTGCAACCGATGATTATAATTTTGGTGGAAATACTTTCACCGAAGGAGAAGAAGTGTACACGATGAACGACCAAATGAATAAGCGGCGAGGTTCTACACGTTACTTGGTGAAATGAATGAAGAAGCTGTATGAGGATTAAAATTTTCCAAATTGTCTTTCTAGATTCGTCTTTTCACTTGAAATGTTTAGAAGGATGGATGAAACTCGTTGACAATAATGTTAGAGTTTTTCCAAAATCCTCAATCGTCGCAAGAAATGTTCTGTTTCATAGCGAAAATCCTCAATCGTCCAAAGACATGAAGAAATTGATAAAGGATTTGGGCCTTGGCTACAACAAAATTCATAGTTGATGGATTGTTAAATGATTCTTTGTTATATTGCTTTGGGAGTGTGAGGCTTGGGCTAGGATAAACCAACAATTTACCTCCATAGGTTTGGATGAAACAATCATCATTTATCTTATCTATGATTATACCGGAGAGAAAGGGCCCGGGAATGATATTGACATATATTTGCAGCCACTTGTTGAAGAGTTAAAACAACTATGGGTTGGCGTTGAGACATACGATGCAATGAGAAAAGAGAACTTTAACTTATGTGCAGCTTTGATGTGGACTATTAATGACTTCCCGGCTTATGCTAATTTATTTGGTTAGAGTACCAGGGGACATTATGCTTGTCCTTGTTGTGCTGCGCAGACATGTTCGCAATGGTTATATAATGGGAAGAAGTTCTCTTACATGGGGCATCGTCGATGGTTACCGAAAAATCATAGATTTAGATATCAGAGTGCTCAGTTTGACGGTACTGAAGAGTTCAAAGAAGCTCCTTCGCAGACCGGTGGATCCGAAATATTGTTCATGTTGAAAGATATGAATTTCATTTATAGGAAGATGAATCAACCGGCCAACTCGCAAAAAAAATAGAAGATCAAGGCATGAATCTGATGATGAATCTGACGAAGAGGATGATCATAATGAGGCGGACTTGTAGAAAAAAAGAAGTATTTTTTTGAGTTGCCTTATTGGGAGCATCAGATATTACGCCATAATCTTGATGTCATGCATATTGAGAAAAATGTCTGTGAGAACATCATTGGGACTATTTTGAATGTCGATGGAAAATCGAAAAACAATCTTCAGAGTAGACTTGATTTAGTCCACATGGGAATTCGGCGTGAGCTTTATCCTCAAGCAGTTCCAAATATGAAATATCGATTGCCGCCTGCTATTTTTTCAATGTCGAATGTCGTAACCATTTTTTGATAAAACAAGAAACGACGCGATCGATCGAGGTTTGAAAACGAAAGGAAGGGAGTCGCCACCAATCTTTTTTGATGAGGTGTGATCGGGTCACCTTGTAAAACAGTTGTTTTTAATAAACAGTTTGATTTATCAAAACAACAATTTTGGTCTACGTAATCCAGAAAACGAGTTCGGGAGTCGGTTACATACGAGGAAGGGGTAGCACCCTCGATACACCCAAAATTGGTACCAAATTGATTGATTAATGTCCTAATGTTGAAAACTTTGAAATGATTCGACAATAGATATTTTTTATTTATAAAACTTGAAGGGATCGGAAGGGACGTTAAGACTCTCTTATTTTCGAAGAGATGAAGCATCATGTCTAGTAAGTTAGGGCGCAATACTTTAGACTCCCGAAACTAAGCTCGCCTTTTAAAACTTAATTTTATATTTGAAGAGGATCTCCCGTCATTTGTCAAACGAGAAATCAGAACCCAGTAAGTTAGGGCTCGTTTTCTCGAAGGTCCAAATTAGGAATATTGCCCCTATTTTAATAAAAAAACATATCCGAAGTATCTAGATGTCGAGTCCAGTAAGTTAGGGCGCGACATTTCGAATATCCGAGATTAAGTGTTTTGTTTAAAATTTAAATTACGATTTCAAAAGGGATATCCCGTTGTTTAACTTAAACGAAAAAATCGGAACCCAATAAGTTAGGGCTCAATTCACTCGAATTGCTATTATGGAATATCGATTGTTATGAAAATTGAGATGTCGGGAAAATCAAGGAGACGAACGATGAGAATATAAGTAGTGGGGAAAGAAAAGTATTGTGACAATGGTGTATATGTATTGACGATGGTAGAAAATAATGATAATAATAATGGTGGTAATATATATAAAATGGGTAAAATATATGCATATTGAAAAATAATATAATGATAGTAGTAATGTGGGATATATATATATATATATATATATGATGAAAAGGTAATATACATAAAATAAGTGGGATATTTACATATATATGAAAATAGTATAATATTAATAACGATAATGATAATGCAATGATGAAATAGATAATAATAACGAAAACAACAAGCAATAAATAGAATATTATCGATAGCAATAGTAGTAATATAATAATAGTAATAATATAGTAATATAATATATATGTGCGTAGATATAATAGTAATAATAATAATCCAGCAATAATGGTAATACAATAATAATAACATAGTAATAATATATGTATATAAAAATGATAATATAATATTAGTAATAGTGTAATACCAACAATAATATAATAGGTAATAATAATATATATGTACATAAAAATATGATAATAATATTAGTAATAATGTAATAATAAACAAACAATAGTACAATAAAGAAAAGGACAACAATGATTGCAAGATCAAATAAAATTATGAAATACTATAGCAAATGGGCCAATTTGAACTTAAAATGAATGGAAGGGTCAATTTTGGTAAAATGGGTGTCATGGGGTTAAATTATAAATAAAACAAGGTTTGGGGTCAATCGTAAATAAAATGAAATTTTAGGGTCAATTCAAAGCAAGAATAAAAGAAAAGGACCAATTTGCACACGCGGAGGAAACAGGGGGACCACGCACGCAATAAATCCTTTCGGCCAAAACGCATAACAGCGAGGGAGACCAAATTGAAAACCAAACTAAGTGTTCGGGCCAGATTTTGAAATAATAAAAATCTAATTAAAAATGATAAAAGTGCGGAAGGGCTAAAAGTGCAATTAGCCCTTCCCTTTAAAAACACGCGGATCCTTTGCGGGCAGGGGTTGGATTCAGGTCGGGTCGAGTGAAACGACGTCGTTTTGGGCATTAAAGGCCAGCCCCACAACGACGTCATTTTGAGGGGCTATATAAGGTCTAAAACCCCGAAAAAATTTCATTTTTTCACCTGCTAAAAAAAATGATTCCTTCTTTGTTTTTTTTTCCTCTGCATGGCTCAATCTCCGTGAGGGGCTCACGTCGTCAAATCGATTGACCATACACCCATACAGACGTCGGAGGTAAAACTTCCTTTTTTTTTGTATTTAGTGTATATATATATGTAATGTTTTAGAAAAAAACAAAGAACTGGAAGAAATCTTACATGCAACAATTTCGAAAATGGAGAAAATAGAGAAGTCGAAGCACCCTTTTTCACGATTTAAAACTTGCTTTTCGTATCTTATGCTTGTATATTTGAGAGTGTCTGTCATGGTTTTTTGATTGTTTGTGAATCTGAAATCTCTCTCTTTTTTGTATTCAAAAATCAATCCCCCTCTTTTATAAAAGAATTAATCGGCTTTTATAGCCTAAGTTTTACATTCATTTAATATCTGTCATTTCTTCTTTTTATTTTGTAGGCGCAAGTGGCCATGGCCGGTGGCGGCGTCAGAGTGGCAGAGGGCGGCAGCCAGAAGCAAGTGGGAAGATGGGACGACGCCTAGGGTAGCTTTGGGGTTTTTATTATTTTTTATTTTCTGATTTGGGCTAGGTGGGTTTAGATTGGGTTTTTGATGTATTTGGGCTTGGGTTTAATGATTTGGGTCTAGTTGGTTTAGAGGGTTTTGTGGGTTGGGGTAATTTGGGTTAAAAAATAGGCTGGGCAAATTTTGGGTATTACAGCTGCCCCTCTTTGCTCGTTGTCATGCAATGGGAGCAGAGCAAAGACCTTAAAAGGCCTAAATTTTCCCGGTTTTGCCGAGCCTTGATTTCTTTGGGTGCTCTTCTTTGTCCGGTAGCTTCAAACTCCACTGTAACTTGTTGCTTTGATCTACTTTACTGTTGTAGCTTCAAAGGTATAGGATTCGTCATTTTAATCTGCTCTACTTGCAACTTCAGTGAGATAAGATGTGATGTCTTCAATCTGCTCTTGCAACTTCCAGGATGCCAGACCTGCTATCTTCAATCTGCTCCACTGCAACTTCAGAGAGATAGGACCTGTAGTTTTAATCCGCTCCACTCGATCTTCTCTACTTCAAAGAGATAAGGATTGGTCCTCATTGTAAACTCAGGGAGGCGGGATTTGTAATCTCAACCTACTCCGTGGGAACTCAGCTTGCGACCCGAGGCTCAATTCACATCTCGCAATATGAGTTGATTTTTTATTTTTTATTTTGAAAAACAAAAACTGAAAAACAGAAATTGAAAATACCTCGGCATGTGACCCGAGGCTCAACTCACCTCTCGTATTATGAGTTGATTTTTGAACAGAAATTGAAAGATAGAAATTAAAAATACTTCAGCGTGCGACCCGAGGCTCAACTCACCTCTCGTATTATGAGTTGATTATTGAACACAAATTGAAAGATAGAAATTAAAAATACCTCGGCGTGCGACCCGAGGCTCAACTCACCTCTCGTATTATGAGTTGATTTTTGAACAGAAATTGAAAGATAGAAATTAAAAATACCTCGGCGTGCGACCCGAGGCTCAACTTACCTCTCGTATTATGAGTTGATTTTTGAACAGAAATTGAAAGACAAAAATTAAAAATACCTCGGCGTGCGACCCGAGGCTTAACTCACCTCTCGTATTATGAGTTGATTTTTGAACAGAAATTGAAAGACAGAAATTAAAAATACCTCGGTGTGTGACCCGAGGCTCAACTCACCTCTCGTATTATGAGTTGATTTTTAAACAGAAATTGAAAGATAGAAATTAAAAATACCTCGGTGTGCGACCCGAGGCTCAACTCACCTCTCGTACTATGAGTTGATTTTTGAACAGAAATTGAAAGATAGAAATTAAAAATACCTTGGCATGCGACCCGAGGCTCAACTCACCTCTCGTACTATGAGTTGATTTTTGAACAGAAATTGAAAGACAGAAATTAAAAATACCTCGGCGTGTGACCCGAGGCTCAACTCACCTCTCGTATTATGAGTTGATTTTTGAACAGAAATTGAAAAACACCTCAGCGTGTGACCCGAGGCCCAACTCACCTATCGTATTATGAGTTGATATTTTGAAATAAATTGAAAAACACCTCAGCATGTGACCCGAGGCTCAACTCACCTCTCGTATTATGAATTTGCAATCAAAATTTCAAAACATATCATCTGGTGGAACTCGGATGTCTTCTTTTTCCTTGGTTTGGTACAACTATCATCAAAACTTCTTGCTTTATTGGCGTGCCTATATGTGTCATACATGATGTTATCATGATATGCACGTGTTTGTCTTAAACGCTTTTATGCCTACATGATTATGCCATGCGCCCGGGGCTTATTTGTCATGTATCTCTTTTCGTCACGACTTTCATGATGACCTATATTCATTGCTTTGACTCTTGACTTTTCTTTCAGGTTTTGTACCCGTCCTCAAGTTTTACGAGTAATCTGTGTTTCTCGTATATCACTCTTTTGCCCCCTGTTGAACTTTGTCCTTGCTTTGAGGCTCTTGCACTTACCAAATTCTCATCCAGATAATGCTCAACATCCCTTTTGTTTAGAGTATGTAATTTCATTATTTATCACTTAAATGAACCAAACATGAGATGTATGAAAATGGCAAAGTAGTTATAAAAGGGATACCTTACACTCATATTTATTTCAAAAGCAACAAGGAACGAAAATTGACAAGGAACACTTCAATAAAGAAAACGTTATAAAAAAGGAAAGCAGGTTCAATTGTCGCAAATACTCTAGATATCCAATGCATGAACTTCTCCACATTTCTTCATCCTGGATCTTTTCGAGCAAAGCTTCTTGTGTAGAAGATTTTGAGCTTCTGAATCTGCTTCAAATATTATAATCTCGGCATTTGGCTCTCTGTTCAAATCATTTTGCTCTTTATGTCTGAACCCCCTTCATTAAGATTCCCTTTCAGGTTTTCATCCTAATCTTTTTGTTTATCAAAATGCCCTTTCGGGTTTTCATCTTGATCTCATTTTTTTAAGACGCCCTTTTCGGGTTTTCATCTTGATCTCTTCTTCTTTTTCTTTTTTTTTTCTCACCAAGACGCCCTTTACGGGTTTTCATCTTGATCTTTTTTCCACCAAGACGCCCTTTTTGGGTTTTCATCTAGATCTTTTTTTTTCAGGCATGGTACTTTTTCATGGCATCTGAGTTCACTGGATTAGGTAACTCCTTCCCATCTATCTCAATGAGAATCAAAGCTCCACCTGAGAAAGCCTTCTTTACGACGTATGACCCTTCCCAATTTGGTGCCCATTTTCCTCAAAAATCTTTTTATATTGGGAGAATCTTTCTCAGTACAAGTTCTCCCTCGCGACATTCTCTTGGCCGCACCTTCTTGTCATGGGCCGTGATCATTCTCTTCTGATACATTTGTCCATGGCAGATCGCCTTCAAGCATTTTTCTTCGATAAGATTTAGCTGGTCATATCGAGCTCGAACCCATTCTGATTCTTTTAGTTTCGACTCCATCAAGACTCGTAGAGAGGGGATCTCAACTTCAATGGGCTAGCATAGCTTCCATTCCATAGACCAGATAGAAAGGAGTTGCTCCCGTAGATGTACGCACAGATGTGCGATATGCATACAAAGCGAAAGGTAGCTTCTTGTGCCAGTCTTTATATGTCTCGGTCATTTTCCCAATAATCTTCTCAATATTTTTGTTAGCAGCTTCTACTGCTCCATTCATCTTTGGGCGATAGGGTGAGGAATTATGATGCTTTATTTGAAATTGCTCACACACTTTCTTCATCATCTTGTTGTTTAGATTCAAAGCATTATCCGAAATGATTCTCTCAGGCAAACCGTATCGACATATGATCTCCTTTTTTAAGAACCTGTAAACTGCGGTCCTCGTCACATTAGCAAATGAAGTGGCTTCTATCCATTTTGTGAAGTAATCTATGACCACAAAAATGAATCGGTGTCCATTAGAAGCTTTTGGGAAAATTGGCCCTATAACATCCATGCCCCACATAAAGAAAGGCCACGGAGAAGTTATGACATGAAGGGGCGAAGGGGCTGCATGAATTTTATCGCCGTAAATTTGACATTTGTGGCACTTTCGTACGTAACTAATGCAGTCACTTTCTATTGTCAGCCAGTAATAACTGAGTCTCATAATCTGCCTAGCCATAGTGAAACCATTGGCATGCGTTCCACAAGTCCTTTCGTGGACATCTTCAAGTATTTTTCTGGCTTCAACAGCATCCACGCATCTCAGGAGCACTTGATCTTTTCCTCTTTTGTATAGGATGTCCCCATCGAGAACAAATGCCACCGCCATTCTTCTGATTGTACTTTTGTCGTTCTCATTTGCTTGCTTAGGATATCTTTGATTCTTAACATATTCTAAGATATCGTGGAACCATGGCTGTCCATCTACCTCTTTTTCAATGCTAAAACAATGTGTAGGGACCTCATATATGCTCATTTGGAGAGGCATTTTTTCCGTTTCTCTGTTTACTTTGAACATTGAGGCCAAAGTGGCCAAGGCATCAGCCAATTGGTTTTCTTGTCGTGGGAATTAATTAAAAGTCACTTCTTCGAACTCTTTGACCAACTCCGCAATACGATCGCGATATTTGACCAACTTTGAATTTCTCACTTCCCAATCTCCACGGATTTGGTAAATCACCAATGCTGAGTCCCCGTACACTTTCAAGATTTCGATGTTTCGTTCAATGGCTACACGAAGTCCCATGATTCAAGCCTTATATTCCGCAACGTTATTGGTACAGAAGAAATTTAATCTGGCAGTGAGCAGATAATGGTTCCTCTCTGGTGACACTAGGACTGCTCCAATCCCATGCCCCAATGCATTTGATGCACCGTCGAAGCTCATCTTCTATGATTTCTCTTTTGATGACTCACACTCTTTTTTTTTGTAATGCACATCAAGTCTTCATTTGGGAAATCAAATCTCAATGGCTCGTATTCCTCTGTTGTTCGAGTTGCTAAGAATTCAGCTATCGCGCTCCCCTTTATCGACTTTTGACTCACATATATGACGTCGTACTCTTATAGTAAGATCTGCCATCGTGCCATTCTTCTTGAGAGTGCAGGTGATTCCATCATGTATTTTATTGGGTCTAGTTTTGAGATTAACCACGTCGTATGATACAACATATATTGTTTGAGCCTTCGAACTACCCAGACCAAAGCACAATAGAATTTTTCAATTGACAGGTACTTTGCTTCATACTTTGTGAACTTCTTGTTGAGGTAGTAAATTGCCCTTTCTCTTTTCCCTGACTCATCATGTTGCCTTAGTACACAACCCATTGAGTTTTCGAACACAGTTAGATACAATATTAACGGTCTCCCGAGAGTTGGTGGTACTAGCACCGGGGGGCTAGACAAATACTGTTTTATTTTATCAAAAGCCACTGGCACTCCTCGTTCCATTCTCCAGGATTGTGTTTTCGAAGCAGTCGAAAAATTGGGTTACACTGGTTGGTAAGTTGAGCAATGAATCTAGTGATGTATTTCAAACTCCCTAAAAATCCTCTGACTTCTTTTTGTGTGCGCGGAGGTGGTAGTCCTTGTATGGCTTTTATCTTATCTGGATCAACCTCAATACCTCTCTCACTGACGATGAAGCCTAGTAATTTTCTCGAGGTAGCCCTAAACGTACACTTAGCTGGATTAAGCTTTAGCTGGAACTTTCTTAGTCTTTCGAACAACTTCCTAAGGTTCTCAACATGCTCTCTTTCCCCCCGAGATTTGGGAATCATATCATCGACGTAGACTTCTATTTCTTTATGCATCATGTCATGGAATAACATCACCATAGCCCTCTGATATGTTACCCCGGTATTCTTCAATCCGAATGGCATCACCTTGTAGCAGAATGTTCCCCACATCGTCACGAATGTAGTTTTTTCCATATCTTCAAGAGCCATCTTTATTTGATTATAACCCGAGAATCCATCCATGAAAGAAAACAATGAATGTTTCGCTGTGTTATCCACCAACGTATCAATGTGTGGCAAGGGAAAATTATCTTTAGGACTTGCTCGATTCAGATCGCGATAATCCACACACATTCGTACCTTGCCATCTTTCTTCGGTACTGGGACTATGTTAACTACCCATTCTGGGTATTTGGCGACTTGTAGGAAGCCATCATCAAATTATTTCTTGACTTCTTCTTTTATCTTTAACATCATTTCAGGTCTCATTCGTCTTAGCTTCTGTTGAATGGGTTTTCATTCTGGTTTCAGCGGGAGTCTATGGACCATTACATCCTCGTTCAACCCTGGCATATCCTGATATGACCATGCAAATACATCTTTGTACTCAAGAAGCAAGGTGATCAAATCATGTTTGTTCTTCTTTGAAATGGAGGTCTCAATCTTCATTTCCTGCCTCTTTTCTTCATTTCCCAAGTTCACTGTCTCAACAGATTCTTGATGGGGTAGAATCTGTTTATCTTCTTGTTCTATCATTCTTAGTAAGTCAGGAGACGAGACATAATCTTCAGCATTTTCCTCAGCTTCGCATTCTTCGACACAAATATCTTTCTCAAAATTGATTTTAGGACTTGTAACGGGATTGTTCATGTCGTTAGTATCTGAGCACCTGAGAGGTAAATGGGAAAGAAAACTATAGAAGAGCATCAAAGTATTGGAACCAAACAAACATAATGTTATGGCATGATATGAGGTACATGTAAGGACAGGCTATGAGAATAGGAAATAATTATGAAGTTAACAAGAATGAAAAGGCTATGACAAAATTCATCTCCATTAATGTTCATTTAAATGATAAAGAGCAAACATAAGCTCTTACAAAAGAATCCCACTATTACTTGGCAAACAAAAAGAGAGTTAACATTGAGCATTACTCTGGAGAGGACTTAGAAACTACAAGAAGATCCACAACAGTCCAATTGTTCAAAATGAATTCAGGAGGACAAGGGTGTATCATTGAAACATCTTCAATTGCATCATCCCCTTTGTCAACAACATTTATACTGACATTCTGAAGACCCCTTTCAATCCATAACATCGTACTTTGTGTATTATCTCGCCCTGGGTACATCATTCCTGCAGATGTAAATATTTTTGACAAAGGAGGATACGCTATGGGCTCCCATTCCAAATCCCGACCGGAGGCTCTCGTAATCCTCCTTTCTTGATCTTTCTGCAACCGTTTTCTTCTTCTATAATTTTAACTTATTAGGCTCTTTCTTTGGACTCAAATGCATATAACGTGATGTAATGCAAATGCATAAAATGCAATGCAGGCGCATGGTATGAATGTAAAAAGAAAGAGAGGTGTTGATCATGGATTTGATTCCATTAGAAGAACTTTTCTAGAAGATACGTTTCTTTACATAAAACGGATCGCATATACGACCATGTCCTTATGTTCGAACGACCATATTACAATCCACTTTATCAAGTAACACATTTCTTTATGACAAACTCTTCTATTTAGCGACCGAATATTAATCAATACCTCCTTTCTTTGATGATTCGATGCAAATGCATGGAGAGAATGCAAAAAGAAAGATAGGCACTGATTATAAATTCAATTCCATTAGAAGAACTTTTCTAGAAAATAAAGCTCTTTACATAAAACGGATTATGATCGGTTTTGTCATCATAATCCAAGTGGAAACACCAGTCTTTTCTTCAGATTCAGTATGTTATGGTTGTGTCCCATAAACTTTCTCCATAGATGCTTCTTTTAGCTCCTTGTTGCTCAGTTCAGGTCGTACCTCTTCACTCACTTATCCTCCGTGATATTCATAAGCTTCTTTAAGAAGATCAAGACGTGAGGACTCTTGAATAATTCGCGTTGGCTTGAATCATCGGGCAAAGTCTTGCGTTCTTCTATGCACTATCGGCCTTCTCTCATCGTTTATTTGGACTATATTTGGGCAACCGTATTACAAGCCACTTTATCAAGAAATTCATTTCCTTATGACAAACTCTTCTATTTAGCAACCGAATATAATCAATACCTCCTTTCTTTGAGATGCGATGTAAATGCATGAATGCAAGAAGAAGGCATCAATTCAGATTCAACTTCATTTTAGAAAATTTTATTAGAAGACAAAACCCTTTACATAAAACAGACTACAAATATGCTTTTGCCATACGGCCTATGTTTTGATTTTCTCAAGCAAAGAGATTAGCTCTTGATTACAACTCGGTTGTAGCTCATATCTCACGCTCAATATGTCAACCTTTTTAGCCAAAGTCTATAGGTGATCAGCTACCTCTCGAATCTAGATTATCGCTTCACCCATGAGGTGATTCCGGCTTCTGACTTGCTCACAAGAATGGCGAAGCTCTTCTTCCCAATGCCTTTCTCTTGTTTCCACAAGCTCAATCTGGAGCTCACCACTGTGTAATGCCAATTTTAGCTCTTCAACCTTACCTTTCATTTCCTTGATTTTGTTTAGACTTGATTTCAGTTTGCTTTTCGAGTCTTGACTTCGATAGTGGTGTAGAGACCGCCCAACTCAGCCACTCTAGCTTTTAGTCCCTTTTCTCCTTTTGGCTTTCTGTCATGCCCTTCTCTAAGGCCTCGTTTTGTGTTTGCATTTCTTGAAAATTTTTCTCCCAACTGCTAACTCTGGCTCTTTCCTCTCGGATCTCTTGTCGCCACTGCTCTGAAATTTTTCCAGTATTTTTTATTATCAGACGCATCTTTTAGTATTCCGTCTTCAAGCTATCTCGGTCTTCCTCTACCTTCTATTTTTCCTTTTAAGTTTCTCGGCCTCCAATTTTTGACCGTCCACCTCTAATTGGAGGAGCATCTTTTCTTCTTTCAGCTTTTCTATCCTTTTTCCAAGCTCAGAACTCATCCGTTCAAAATCTTGTTTCACAATCTCTAATTCTGATGAGACCACTCGCAAGCATTCTTCTCTCCATCGGACGTCCTCTGGATTTGGCTCAGGGACATTATCATTAATCCTTCTAATCCTCTATACGCTGTACTCTAGGGTCGTCATCGGGCCTGTGGATAACCTTTTCATTCTATGATTCTGATTCCAGGCACTAAAGATCTCTTTAACCTTTTTCTTATAGCTCCTCCCTTCGTATGAGAACTCGCATTGAGCCAGCCTGTATGTCGTTGGTACGAACTATCATGAACTATATTGTCTTAGGACCAGCAAAGGGGCGTATGCAGTGGCACCTCATATTCCTAGTAGAGGAACCCAGTCAAAGTTTCCACAACAATAAAGGATCTTGTCGGGAATCATCCAAGGAGCCTTTCACTCGATGTCGTCTTCTTGAAGGTTTTGAAAGAGCGCTATCCAGTTTTCTTTGGACACGTCTTCTCTCCTAGGCGTAGCTACTATCTCTTTCAACGGGGAGTAATTCTCTGACAAAAATCGATAAAACACTTTCTCTACTTTCCAGAAGTGACTATGGAACCAGGCCAATAACAATTGCGCACATCCAATAAATTTGTCTTCACCTATTCTCCGATATGCATTCAAGGATCTGAATGTTTCGGCCAAGATGGCAGGAATAGGTGTGACTCCTTTATCTAATCGACCGAATAGATCAATAACTGCTTTGTCAATGTGTCTTAGAGCTTTTGGAAAGATCATCAAACCATAAATACACAAGGCCAAGACGTCAGTCTTTTTCTTTGCATCAGGATGCGTTAGGATCAGGTCCCTTAAATATATCTAAGGTATGCATTTACCCCCGCCTTTCTTCTACATTCTAGCTGAGATCCATTGTTCGCTCATTCCCGTGATATTCATCAATTTCTTTGCAAAAGTCAGACTATTAACTACTTTGGAATAAGCTTTATCAACTTGAATTCTCGGACAACGTAGAAAGTCGTGTATTCCTCTACCGTGGGAACCAAATCTACTTTTCCGAATGAGAAACAAAGTAGGCGACATTCCGTAATCGAGTCATTGCTCGGAATAGGTGCTTATCTATTTTGACATCAAGCAGGTATGGTAGATCGCCGTAGGTACTATAGAACAACTGCTTTGCCTCGTCATCCCATTGGGTCCATATTTCTTTCAACTCCTGGAATTTATTCTGCGTGACACTGATATTGGTGAAATCCCGTAATTCTGACACATATCCTTCAGCTAATCTGTCCCCTTTTTCTAATTGGCTTTGCTCTGCCCATGTGCGAGTGGCCGTATTGTCTTCTACTTTATCAAGGAATTCGCTTTCCATAATCAGCTTTCTAACTCAGAAACTGACCGTGAATCGATGCCTCTTAAAAATGGAAATGACATGCAGAGGAAATAAAACATCATCAATTAGTACCATAGAATGAGATATAAAGCATGTAAAATACACAAACACCTATCTGGGTAACTACTAAGGTTTGGCATAGTTCAGCTCGGGGTGGGTTCTTAGGCTCCTTACGTGTGGTTGAGTTCTATAGTTCGAGGTACCCGAACCAGCAGATTCCTCGATCCTCACCCATTATAGGCTCATACGGACCGAGTTTGGTTCAGGGGAATACATTTCCCTATGGCCATGTGGAAGTGAAAACTTCACGAAGACATAG
Source organism: Gossypium rotundifolium (assembly GCA_025506655.1). Lineage (NCBI taxonomy): Eukaryota > Viridiplantae > Streptophyta > Magnoliopsida > Malvales > Malvaceae > Gossypium > Gossypium rotundifolium. Next base: position 11,930,536 of record CP106730.1, on the reverse strand, counting down.
GTACGGATGTATCTCGGCGATCCACTAGCCCATGCGGAGGTGAAAACCTCACGAAGGCACACTTCGCTCCCACTTAAAGGGTGTGACCACAACGGTCATGCAATTCAATGCCAAAGTATTCTGAGACCCAAAATTGAAAGTACATTAAAAAAAGTATGATTTTTCGAAACCATTTTCCAATTTTATTCAAAAGGACAAAAATCAATCAATCTATGACCTGACCCTCGGAGTCCTTAGTGGAGTCGCCAAGCTGTCGTAACCATTTTTTGATAAAACAGGAAACGACGCGGTCGACTCGAGGTTTGAAAATGAAAGGAAGGGAGTCGCCACTAATCTTTTTTGATGAGGTGTGATCGGGACACCTCGTAAAACAGTTATTTTTAATAGACAGTTTGATTTATCAAAACAACAATTTTGGTCTACGTAATCCAGAAAACGAGTTCAGGTGTCGGTTACACACGAGACAGGGTTAGCACCCTCGATACGCCCAAAATTGGTACCAAATTGATTGATTAATGTCCTAATGTTGAAAACTTTGAAATGATTCAACAATAGATACTTTTTATTTATAAAACTTGAAGGGATCGGAAGGGACGTTAAGACTCTCTTGTTTTCGAAGAGATAAAGCATCATGTCCAGTAAGTTAGGGCGCAATACTTTAGACTCCCGAAACTAAGCTCGCCTTTTAAAACTTAATTTTATATTTGAAGAGGATCTCCCGTCATTTGTCAAACGAGAAATCAGAACCCAGTAAGTTAGAGCTCGTTTTCTCGAAGGTCCAAATTAGGAATATTGCCCCTATTTTAATAAAAAAACATATCCTAAGTATCTAGATGTCGAGTCCAGTAAGTTAGGGTGCGACATTTCGAATATCCGAGATTAAATGTTTTGTTTAAAATTTAAATTACGATTTCAAAAGGGATATCCCGTTGTTTAACTTAAACGAGAAAAATCGAAACCCAGTAAGTTAGGGCTCGATTCACTCGAATTGCTAATACAGAATATCAATTGTTATGAAAATTGAGATGTCGGGAAAATCAAGGAGGCGAATGATAAGAATATAAGTAGTGGGGAAAGAAAAGTATTTTGACAATGGTGTATATGTATTGACGATGGTAGAAAATAATAATAAAAATAATGGTGGTAATATATATAAAATAGGTAAAATATATGCATATTGAGAAATAACATAATGATAGTAGTAATGTGGGATATATATATATATATATATATATGAAAAATGTAATATACATAAAATAAGTGAGATATTTACATATATATGAAAATAGTATAATATTAATAGTGATAATGATAATGCAATGATGAAATAGATCATAATAACGAAAACAACAAGCAATAAATAGAATATTATCGATAGCAATAGTAGTAATATATTAATAGTAATAATATAGTAATATAATATATATGTGCATAGATATAATAGTAATAATAATAATCTAGCAATAACGGTAATACAATAATAATAACATAGTAATAATAATATATGTATATAAAATGATAATATAATATTAGTAATAGTGTAATACCAACAATAATATAATAGGTAATAATAATATATATGTACATAAAAATATGATAATAATATTAGTAATAATGTAATAATAAACAAACAATAGTACAATAAAGAAAAAGAACAACAATGATTGCAAGATCAAATAAAAATTATGAAATAATATAGCAAATGGGCCAATTTGAACTTAAAACAGAATGGAAGGGGTCAATTTTGGTAAAATGGGTGCTGCGGGGGGTTAAATTATAAATAAAACAAGGTTCGGGGGTCAATTCATAAATAAAACAAAATTTTAGGGTCAATTCGAAGCAAGAATAAAAGAAAAGGACCAATTTGCACACGCGGAGGAAACAGGGGGACCACGCACGCAATAAATCCTTTCGACCAAAACGCGTAACAGCGAGTGAGACCAAATTGAAAACCAAACTAAGTGTTCGGGCCAGATTTTGAAATAATAAAAATCTAATTAAAAATGATAAAAATGCGGAAGGGATAAAAGTGTAATTAGCCCTTCCCTTTAAAAACACGTGGATCCTTTGCGAGCACGGGTCGGATTCAGGTCAAGTCGAGTGAAACAACGTCATTTTGGGCATTAAAGCCCCCCAAAATGACGTCGTTTTGAGGGGCTATATAAGGTCTAAAACCCCGAAAAAAATTCATTTTTTCACCTGCTCAAAAAAATGATTCTTTCTTTGTTTTTTTTCCTCTGCAGGGCTCAATCTCCGTGAGGGGATCTGTCGTCGTCGCCATGACCGCCAGATGCACGGAGGAGCCGAGGTAAAACTTCCTTCTTTTGTATTTAGTGTATATATATATATATGTAATTTTTTAGAAAAAAACAAAGAACTGGAAAAAATCTTACATGCAACAGTTTCGAAAATGGAGAAAACAAAGAAGTCGAAGCACCTTTTTTCGTGATTTAAAACTTGCTTTTCGTATTTTATGCTTGTATATTTGAGAGTGTCTATAATGGTTTTTTGATTGTTTGTGAATATGAAATCTCTCTCTTTTTTGTATTCAAAAATCAATCCCCTTCTTTTACAAAAGAATTAATCGGCTTTTATAGCCTAAGTTTTACATTCATTTAATATCTGTCATTTCTTCTTTTTGTTTTGCAGTGCAAGTGGCTATGGACGGTGGCGGCGTTAGAGTGGCAGAGGGCGGTGGCCAGAAGCAAGTGGGCAGATGGGACGGGGCCTAGGGTAGCTTTAGGGTTTATTATTTTTATTTTTTATTTTTGATTTGGGCTAGGTGGGTTGAGAGTGGGTTTTTGATGTTTTTGGGCTTGGGTTTAATGATTTGGGTCTGGTTGGTTTAGAGGGTTTTGTGGGTTGGGGTAATTTGGGTAAAAAAATGGGCCGGGCAAATTATGGGTATTACATCAAAGACGGAGAAAGAAGTGTTTTGTATGGTGTTGAAGGACATAAAGGTCCCGAATGCGTATGCATCAAATATATCTCGATGTACGAGTCTTAAAGATCGAAGACTATATGGCTTAAAATTGCATGACTATCACATCTTGATGCAAGACTTACTGCCAGTTGCTATGCGGTGTTGTATGTCGAAAAAGGTGACGTCTTGTGTAATTGAACTGTCCAATATAATGAAAGGCATTTGTGGCAAAGTTTTAGACGTTCAAGAACTTGAGACACTACAAGATCGAGCCGTATTGACTTTATGCTATCTGGATAAGATCTTCCCGCCTTCCTTCTTCACAATTATGGTGCACTTGTTAATTCATCTCCCTCGTGAAGCAATACTTGGTGGACCCGTTTTCTATCGATGGATGTATCCCGTTGAAAGGTCTTACTTTATTTGTAAATTATTCCTTCATTCACCTAAATGCCTTTAGTTGCAACTTTTGATAATGTTCTATACCGTGTTTAGGTTCCTCTCCAAATTGAAGTCTTACTGCGGCAATAAAACATTATCCAGAAGGATCAATTGCCGAAGGCTACTTGGCATAGGAATGTATGACTTTCTATTCGAGGTATTTGGAAGATGTCGAGACAAGAATGAACAAACCAAGTAAAAATGCTGGGCTCACAGATCATAACTTGGCCAAAACTTATTTATTTCAAAGTTTTGAAAAACCAATCAGCAAAGTCGAAATTGCAGAATTAGACGATATATCGTGGGTCCAAGCACATCGATACGTTCTTTTTCATCACGATTCAATGGAACCATTATGCAAGTAAGTTTTAGAATTTGATAAATACTCATCAATTATAATTTGTTTGTCTTCTAACAAAGTAACCCTTTTTTAAACATAGTGAGTACAAATAAATATTGAGAGCTCGTTCACGGTCCCGAAGATTACATCGACGAGAAATTAATAAGTTGTTCACAGAATCATTTCATGAATGGTTAAGCCAAATGGTATGCAATTGAAGTTTTCATTGACAAGTAATAATGTTTTCTCGTAACATTTATAATTACTTAATTTACTTTAGATTCAATAGGTTTGGAGTCGGAATGAAGTAAATGACGAAGTTAAATGGCTTTCACAAGGTCCAAACAAAATAGTCAAAAGATATAGTGCCTTCCTCATCAACGGATACAGATTTCATACAAGGTATCGCGAGAGATTGAGGAGAACCCAAAATTGTGGAATTGTTGTTAATTCTTCAATTACAAGTTACGCTAGTGCTAGGGACAATAATCCTGTCGAGGGGAATCTGGAGTATTACGGACTTATTACTGACATCATTGAGTTAGATTATTACGGCAAATGGAAAGTTATCTTATTTCGAGGTGATTGGGCTGATGTGAATATGGCTCGCGGCATTAAAAACGATTAATATAGTTTTACAATGGTGAATTTCTCTCGATTGATTCACACCGGAGAACAACTGATAGACGAGCCGTATGTGTTTTCTTCTCAAGTGAAACAAGTTTTTACTCGAAAGATCCAATGATGAGGGTTGGTACGTTGTACTTGAAACACCCCTAGGGACTTGTTCAACATGGGCAATGAAAGTAGTAGAGATGAAATCGTCGAAAGATTAGAAACTTTGCCTTTTCCAGAACAAAACCTAAATGAAAATATCCCTAGTACTAGTACACAATTTCAATGGGTTCGTCAGGACGTGGACGAAGATATTCACAATTATGATGTAGTAAGATTTTACGTTTTATTTATTTATATGTAATATTATAATTTTAATCTTGGTCATTTTATATAATTTAACTATTTTATATGTACCATTATTGTTGTCATTTGTTACTAAAATTTTAACTATTTTATGTGTATTGCGGAAAAATAAGTAAAAGAAGATTGCGAGATTTAAATATTGTAAATTCGGAAGAGGCAATAGCAAACACAAACAACAAACAATAGTTGGATCCTCGAGTGTGCTCGACATAGATGATGAGCCTCTGAAATTACAAAGTAATGTTAAGTTTATTTTACATGCATGTTGACTTTAATTATTGATTCATTTTCAATTTTAATATAACAATAATATGTCATTGTTCAATTTGAGACGGTGGGGCCTTGCAGAGGTCGCGGACGTACCCTGCTTAAAGACTTATACGAATTAAATCACGTTGAGAGTGTGAAAGTAAGGAGAAGCACTCATGGCCAGCCTATTAGCCCTGAAGCTCGACTTCTAGCAGGCTATCTGGGTATTCTTGCACGGAATGCAAATATGTTGCCCATCAATTACAAGTCATGGCATCACATGCCTGATGCAAACAAAAAACAAGCTCTCGATAACGTTAAGGTAACAAAACATGAATGTAATTTATAATACTTTGGTTGAATTTTAATTTATATTTACTTTCTAAACTTATGTTTTTTTAGGAGATATTTGCTTTGGAGGTCTACGATGACTATATAAAAAAGACACTGGGAAAAAATGGAGAGACCATAAAAGCACACTAAAAAAAAAATTATTTTAAGAAAGAAATCAGCTTCGAGGATAAATTGCGAAATATCCCGCCGGGAATGTTGAGGTATCAATGGGAAGATGCGATTAGATTTTGGAACTCAAAGAAAGGAGAGGTATTACCTAGTTGTAAACTCTTATAATTTTTTCAATTTATTGTATTTACTATATACGTAATAATAATTTCATTATGTAGGACCGTGGCGTGTTGGAGCGAGTAGCGGTGTAAATGACATTCATACACGGAAGGGTCCAGAAGTTTTGCTTCTGTAGCTGATGCCTAGGTATGATAATTTATTAATTCTATCAAATATTTGTAACTTTGTACTATTAAATTATATTTTTACTACTACACTGTAGGAAGCCTCCACCGGTCAAAAAGTTGGACGCGTTCAGCTTTTTGACATTACGATAGGAAGAAGGATGGGTCTCCGATGACATTCAAGTCGGAGAGATTATGGTATATTTACTTAATAAAATTTGATTTATTATAAATATTTATAATGTTTACTTATAATAGTTTAATTATTAGTTACTAGTTTTAAATTAATAATGTTATGTTGCATTCATTCTTATTGTATATATTTCGTTTCTAACTTTTTATTGATTTATTAGGAGAAACTAAAGGAGAAGAAGGCACAAGATGAGGCTATTACTTGAGTGATAGTTCATTAATCTTGATGATATTGATAATGAGATTATTACCATGTTTTGGGTCTGAAAGGTATGGTCGAATTTTTATGCTACATTTGCTATTTTTTGGCTTCATTTATATGATACATTTACTATTTTTTATTACTGATGTTTTGGGTCCTGAAAGGTATGGTGGTCCGATTTTAAGGATCTGGTGTTACCCCGACCCAATATTTTGGATCCAGCTCCCAACGGTACATACCTTTCGGTAGTCAATCGCAAGCTGAAGTTCAGAGGTTAAAAGACCAAATATCTCAGATGCAAGCGAGCACAGTTCAGCAAATTGTTGAGGTTGAAAGAAAATATGAAGAACTTTGAGTGGATGCAGTAGCGAGAGAGGCAGTGGCGGCGAGAGAGGAGAGGCAAATGACAAGCGGAGGGAGACAGAGTAGAGCAGAAAATACGATTAGCTCTAGCTACAGCTTCAGCAAATGATGCAGATGTTTCAGTAGTCGCAGAAGCCGCCATCTTAGTCTCTTAGTTTCTCTTTGTAATATTATTTTTAACATTCTTACATTGAACATTATTGTAAGAATTGTTTCAATTATACTTTATTTATTAATTTATATCATATATCTTTTATTAAATTTGAAGTACCGTTTATATTTAATGCTTTTGGTGAGATTTAAATGTTATATTTGCTATTTTGGGTTGAAATTATATGCAATTGCTGTTGTTTTGATTGGTTTTAATGCAGGAAGGGTAGGATATTGGAGAAAATGAGCATTGCAAATCTGTGCAAATTAGCGGCGTTTGTGAGAAAAGCATCGTTAAAAGACCGGACTTTTAGCGATGTTTGTGAGAAAAGTGCCGCTAAAAGACCGAACTTTTAGCGGCATTTGTGACAAAAGCGCCACTAAAGGTCCGGTCTTTTACCGGCGTTTGTGAAAAAGCGCCGCTAAAGGTCTTGACTTTTAGCGACGTTTTTGAAAAAGCACTGCTAAAGGTATTGACTTTTAGTGGCGTTTGTGTGAAAAACGCCGCTAAAGGTCTAGACTTTTAGCGGTGCTTTCTTTAGCGGCGTTTTTTATGGCGCTTTCCAAAGCGCCGCAAATACTATTAGTGGCACTTATAAATGCCGCTAAAAGAAAAAAATGCCGCTAAAAGTCTATTTTGGTGTTATGGAATAATAAATCATGCCTTCCTCGGAGGCAAATAGTAGTCAAAATTTTAGCACCCCTTTTTAAAACATCAATATTTGTGAGGTGGATCGACCCACCATATATCGTTCGCCAGTGGCGTCTCTGCAAACGCTGGGACCTATTCCACCACGTAAATCCCTCCTCCCTTCTTGATCCCTTCTTGAGCAAGTAGGTGTGAAATGGAACATCAACAAAAATATGAAATGGAAAAAAAATATACGTATCGAAATCAATGGAAAAATGTTAGAGAAGTTTTAAATTAATTGCAAAATCACCATATTAATGGAAAGAGAAATTTTAGTTTAAGGAATCCTTAACTTAAAAAAAAAAAGTAATTAAGCTTGGTTTTTCTAAAATAATATGTCGTAACCATTTTTTGATAAAACAGTAAACGACACGATCGACTCGAGGTTTGAAAATAAAAAGGAAGGGAGTCGCCACCGATCTTTATTAGGTGTGATCGGATCACCTTTGTTTTAATAAAACATTTTGATTTACTAAAACAGGGTTTTTGGTCTGCGAAATTGGAGAAAATGGGTTCGAGAGTCGGTTACGTGCGAGGAAGGGTTAGCACCCTCGTCACGCCCAAAATTGGTACCAAATTGATTGATCGATGTCCTAATGTTGAAAACTTTAAAATGATTCCAAAATGGATACTTTTATTTTCAAAACTTGAAGGGATCAGAAGGGATACTAAGACTTTCTTATTTCGAAGAGATAAAGCATCGTATCCAGTAAGTTAGGTACGACGCTTTGGACTCCCGAAACTGAACTTCTCTTTGATTTTAAAACTCGGCTAAAAATTTTAAGGCGATATTCCGTTATTTGTCAAATGAGAAACTGGAACCCAGTAAGTTAGGGCTCAATTTTCTCGAAATTCCAAATACAGAATATTTCCTTTACTTTTAAAAAAACTCATCTCGGGGTATCTAGATGTCGTGTCCAGTAAGTTAGGGCGCAACATTTCGAATTTCCAAGAACAAGTATTTTATTTAAAACTTGCATTGCGATTTCAAAAAGGATATTCCGTTATTCAGGTTAAAGGAAAGAAACCGGAACCCAGTAAGTTAGGGCTCGATTCTCTCGAACCTTTAATACGGAATATCGGTTATTTGAAAATTTGATAAATCGGGTAAGATTGGTGCGACAAATGATGAGATGTTACATGTGATAAGGATAATGAAAGACACATACATATATATACGTATAAGTAAGGATAATATATTAAAAGTATTACGTATATTAACCGTAGTAGAAATAACGATGAAATAATAATAGTAACATAACGATATTAATAATACTAATAAATAATAATAATGGAAGTAAAATAAGAGTAATAATTTTAAAGAAAAGAAAAATAAAATGGTAGTAATATCAATATACATATAAAGATACATTAATAGTGGTAATAAATATAATAATAATACTAGTGATGATAATGATGATATAATAATAAAATAAAAAAATAATAATAATGATGAAAACAAAATAATAATAATACTAAATAAAATAATGATATTAGTAGAAAAATAAAATAATAACACACACAATAAATAATAACAAACAAATAGTAGTAAAATATAATAAAAATAACAAATAATAAATAATAAATAATAAATAACCAATAATAATAATATTAAATAATAGTAAAGTAGTAAAAATTGCAAAATAATTGAAAAATGGGTTAAATTGCATTAAAAACGGAAGTTTTGGGTCAAATTGTAAATAAAACAGAGGCTTGGGGCTAAATGAACACGCGCATAAAAGGTGGGGGACCAAAGAGGCAATTTTTCCAGCAAATTAAACGCAGCTCTTTGAGGGAGGACCAAATCGCGAAAGCGTGCAAAATTTCAGGGCCAATGTGCAAATACTGAAAACTTGTTTTGGAAAAAACTAAAAATGCGGAAGGGTTGATTGCGCAATTTCCCCTCCTTTTAAAAACACGCGGATCCTCCTGGCGGGTCGGGTCAACACGCGGATCCTGGGGTGAAACGACGTCGTTTTGGGGCTTAAGGGCACCCACCAATACGGCGTCGTTTCACCGACTTGTAAAAACGACATTTTCGCCCAAAAATTCATTTGGTCCGCGTTTCAGAAAAAAAAAGGGAAAGGGGGTGCTTATCTCGGGTGGGTCCGAATCCGTGAGAGATCGTCTGTTGGCTTCGCCGTCAGTCCCCATCATTGTCACCATCACAAGACGGTGGCGAAAAGGTAAAATCTTGTTCTTTTTCCTTTTTTTAAATATGTATGTGTCGAAAAGGGTGGAAGAAAAAAAAGAAAAGAAAAGTTTCGAAAATACTAAGGGAAAAGAAAATCACCTTTCTTGGCCTCTGTTTGATTTTTTTGGGTTTTTTAGTGGTTCTTAGTGCTTTCTTTTTCTGCCTTTTGTGTTTGAATCTTGTATTTGTGTTTAATATCTGCTTTCTTGTATTGTATTCGGGTTTCTTGTTGCATTTGAAATCCATTTTCTTTTGTATTTTCAAATATGTTTTTCTTGTATTCAAAAATGCTTGTCTTGTATATCGAATTTTTTTTTTTACAATCGGTTTAGAAATGGCTTTTATAGCCATTGTTTACAAGCTTTCTGTTGCCTCCTTGTTTAATGCTTGCAGATCGAGGGTGGTGGATGGGACCTGACAGACAATGGCGTGGATCACGAATGGCTACGGAACTAGGTTCCTTAGGGTTCCAGGAACCCTAAGTTAGCTTTTGGGCCATTGGGCCAACGGGTATTGGGTGTAAATGGGTTAAGGGATTGGGCCTATTGGGTTTGGGCTAGTTTTGAATTGGGTCTTGTAATTGGGTTTGGTTTTGGGAAATGGGCTTCGAGAAATTTGGGTTGGTTAAACGGGTTTTGTAATTGGGCGGTTGGGTTTTAATTTTGGGTCTGGGTAGGTTATATTAGGCTTGGGTTAAAATGGACTTGTAAGCCCGGGCAAAATTGGGTTGTACATAATAAAAAATTAAAATCAATAAAGATTATTAAAAGATTATTAAACATAGGAAATGTTTAAAATTTAGAAAAAAAGATTATTAAAAATTAAAAAATTATAGAAAAGTATTAGACATATGCAAAATATAGAAAATTTATTAAAAATGTAAGAAGAATTGTAAAAAAGATAGAAAATTTAAAGTTATTTATCTCCACCGTATGTACGACGTGGTTGTGACAAATGGTAGGAAATTGATAAAAATGATTAAAATCAATAAAATTATATTGAAAAATATTAAAAATTTAGAAAAAAATAAAAATATCACAAATATAAAAAATATTAAAAGTAAGAGTGAGCAAAACTCAATTTGATTCGAAAAACATTGAATTTTGAATTAACTCGAAGAGTTATTCAAGTTTTCTGAGTCCACTTAACTAAGTAATTTGAATTTCGAGTTTGAGTCGTGTAACACCCCGAAATTAAGGGTTAGAACAATTAGGATTTGCTGGTTGGGTCAGTGGCTCGAATGGATTTTTAAGTTTATTTTTGCGTTCTAAAGTAAGAATAAGCTTATTGGTTTAGTGATAAAATTTTAGCTTACCTTTAGATTCTATATTTGAGTCCCCTAGTGTGTTTAGTAAGGAAAGGATTAGATAAACGATGGCCTTCGTCATCATATCCCTTCCAATAGATTTATGCCACATCGATATTTTATCCCGAATTTCAAAATTTTTATCTTGAAAAAATCAAATCTAAATTAAAATCACGAAATTCAAGATAAAATGATGATATTCGGGATAAAAATCTTGATGTGGCATAAATCTATTGGAAAGGGATACGATGACGTGGCATCACTGTTTCATTCAATCTTTTATCTATTGGAAAGGGATACGAGATGACGTGGCATTATTGTTTCATTCAATCCTTTCTCGTTTAGTAAGAAATATTTTTCTTTTTGGTTTCAACTTTTAAAAATAAAAAAAATCCAATGGGTCAAAGTTTGGTTACATTTTATTTTATTTGTTTTAATTTTTTTTTTGAAAAAAATAAAAAAATTTCAAAAAGTTTCTCTCACGTTCCTCCACTCTCTCTCTAACGTTGGTTTTCCCTCTCTTCCAAAATTTCAGATTTGGACTTTTGTTTTCTTCTTTCTCTTTTGTTTCTCAATTTCTCTCTTTTGGAATTTCCACGGTATTGTTGATTGCCACTCTCAAAGGTTTCGTTTGTTTCCCCTATTCTTCGTTCAATCAAGGATTTGAAACGGGCGTAATGTAAGTGTTGTTTGCTTGAGTTTTAGATAAACTTTTATTCGATTTTTGTAGTGTTGTTATATGGAATTCTTATAGGTTTTGTACGTATGTGATATTAAGTTTTCAGACCAATAGTGTAAAGGCGAATCAGTCATTCTTTGGTGCTTGGAATTGCATTTTCAAGTGTTTTTAAACTTTTGTAATTAGGGATTAGTTTAATGCTGAAATTCGTGTTTTGTAGCAGATTTAGGTGTGGTTTTTAGACCACACGGACAACCACACGGCCGTGTGCCGCTTAAAAAGTTAGGGTAATTTCTTGTCACATGGCTTGGAGTGAGTCACACGGGTTGGCCACACTGTGTGTAACCCTGTTGAGAAATTTGTCGATAGTGTTCTTCAATCACACGAGCTTGTCATTTAGCCACACGATTGTGTCTCTCCTGTTTCAAATTTGTGTAATTTTATCACACGGGGTCAGTGAAGTTACACGGTCGTGTATCTTAGTTACACAGGTGTGTCTCTCATTCACACGGTCATGTACCCTATCACACCGTCTAGACTCTTCCACATGACCTGTCCACACGATCGTGTGGTCCAATTTTTTCAATTTTCACTTTTTATTCGCAATTGGCTTGTTTTGGTCCTCGAGTAATCTATTACTCATTTAAGCCTTGTAAGAGTGTTTAGGACGTCATTACTGTTCGAGGGAGGTCTAGTAAGGGACTATTACTGCTTGAATTTATTTGCACATACAAATTCATATGATTTAATTTTGTTATTTGCATAAGTGCTTAAATGTTGAGTTTACTATAAAATTGTGTACAGTGTCACTTTTTCTACTTTGTGACTGCACATGAATATGTCTGATTTTGGTTCTACTAATCTGAGTCACTTGTCAGTATGATTGTTGATTAAGGGAATTCAAATTGAGTTAAGATGATAAAACATGGCTTTTCAACTTGATTAACTCAAAAATTTTTCCCTCTATGGTCGAACACTCACTCCTAATTAAAAGTATAAAAATATAAAAAGTTATTAAAATAAAAATATAACATATAGAAAATTTATAAAAGATAGAAATATTTAAAAATAATAAAAAATCATAAAATTGTTAAACATATAAAAATTATAATTTAGTCATCTGAAACATAAGAAACTGTGACATCATCTAAATGACCCATAATTACTCTCCTGTCGCGACCATTTTCTAAGTTGTTATTCAATGGTGGACCAAGCTTGATAGGCTTCAGTCTAGGTCCTTTGAAATCGTAGATGTTAGAGAAGAAGTTGGAAACAAGCAGTAGGAGACCTAGGCTTCAGTCTATCCTGGTCTTGAATAATGACTTAAAAAATGGTCATAGTGTAGGAGAATTCATGAGACATTTAGATAATGCCACTGTTTTTTATCATTGAGATGATTAAGTTATAATTTTCTATATATTCTTTTATAAATTTTCTATATTTTATATTTTATATTAATTTTTAATATTTTAAATAATTATTTAGAATTATTTATATTTTTATACATTTTCTAAATTTTTAATATTTATAATTTTAATGATTCTAATAATTTTTAGTACTTTTTATCACGTTTCATAATCATAGTATGACACGTGTTGAAATAATAACGTTAAATTTTAAAAATTTTAAAATTTTTATGTTTTATAATAATATTTTCTATATTTTAATAATTTTATCTAAATATTTTAATCTTACAATTTTATTATATTTAACTTTAGGTTGAGATTGGTATCAATTTTTGTTTTGATTTCTTAAAACTTAGGTTTTCTTATTGGATTTAAATCATTTCAGATTTTGTTAATTTTAATTTGATTTTTTGAGTTACAAATTTTAAAATTTTTATTAAATTATATTTACTCGATTCAAATTTAATTTAAAAATTATAACAACATCAATGGTAAATCAAATAAATTTAAACATGAATTGCAAGTCAAGGTTATCCTTATATTTTTGTTTGATTCCAAATTCAGTCCAACTGTTAAGGCTTGCTTTGAAAGATAGACTTGATAATAGTCGATACAATGCCATCATAGGATATATAAAAGTGATAATATAAATTTAGTAATTTGATTTTTTTAGTATTTAAATTTGAAAACTACATCTATTTTGGTCCCTAAATTAAATAAATATAAAAGTTTGATGATGTGACACTTCGGGTTTGTGCCACATCATCACTTGAAAATTAACAAATTTATATAAAATTTTAGGTGATTATCTGGGTACAATTATAGAGTGTCACATACAATTCTAATAATCGGACTAGTAATTGAACCAATCAAAACACTGGTTCCTAATTCAATCGGTTTGATCGATTCAACTGGTAAACCAACAATAAATATATAAATAATTAAAAATTTATATTTTTTTTAAAAATAAAAATTTTTATTAAACCGATTCAACCTGATCTTTGCTCAATTTTCTAATTTTACCAATTTCAAGTAGTTTCCAATTTAATTGATTAAACCTTTTGTTTAGACCAGTATACTAATCATTTCTCCATCCAATCTATCTGATTGGCTAATCCAATTCATCCCAAAAATACTGGTCACATCATAAAATCTTGGCGAAATCCAAATTCAGAGGCTAAAATGAATCTAATTATTATGTTTAAGTACCAAAATGAAAAAAAATATAAATACCAAAATAAACTAAATTAGGAGCCAAAATTTTAAATTTTCAAACCTACATAAGTATTATCCTTATATTTCAGTAATTTGGATGACAAGATTTTAAAATTTTCAGAGAAATGTTAGACAAAATTCAAATTAATTGCAAAATGAACGAATTAATGGAAAGGAAAATTCAAGATTTTTTGAATTGAAGTTGAATTGAATTTTACAACTCAAATAATTGAATAACAAAATAATGTAAATATTTTTTTATCCTTACTAATTTCTAAAATCAACAAGCTGGTCATAAAAAAATCAACAAAGTACTCAAAATGTTTATAAAAGTTACAAAATTTAATAAAACAAAGTACATAAAATTGCAAAAACTAAAATTATCTAAACTTCTAAAAATTCTTTAAAATTATATAAAAAGTTGAAATATATATGGCATCAACTGTATGTGCTCTAATTTGAAATTTAGTTATATTATCAACAACATTCCGATTTAGTCTATTTAATATTTTTAAAATTCAACTCAAATAAATTTATTTTATTAGACTCGACTCAAATTTATTTAACTCACTCTATCAAGTTAACTAATTAAAATTTTTTCACTCGTACTCATTTTGATCAAACACTCATCCTACTCACCTTTTTTTTTTCAATTTCTACTAATTTTTAATGGTAAAATCATTAGTGAAATTACTTTTTTTTTTTGGTTAAAACAATCTCAATGCTACTTTAAATACTAATTTTTTATTAATGAAGTTTTATTGAGAAAATTAAAATAAAAAGTTTTCTGTACCCTATTACTACAAATTAATACTACTCTATTATTCATTAACTTGCGGAAACAATGTGGATTGTATCCTTTACAACTCGGCCTAGACGTTAGACTCGAATTCGGGAGGTTATATCGGCCACCGAAATAACCTAGTATGATCGGTAACTTGTAAAATAATCATTTTAAAACATTTATTTATCTTTAGAAAAAACTTAATCTATTTTTAGAAAACTACTCATGGGATTGACAAAATACGATTAATTTAATATTTCTCGAAAAAGAATGATTACGATTCAAAATTTAGTTAACTTCTAGCTTACCTATTAAATAAAATTTAATTATGACCAAGCAACGAAAAGTGATTTTAACTTAGTTTTATTAAAACTATATTTCATGCTTAATTAATTAAAATAAAATATTAAATTAAGTTAAATGTCTTGCATGCTAAATAAAATCAAAACTTAAGTCTCATGCCATGATTTAAATAAAATATTATAGTTCCTGAATAAAGGAAAATTTCAAATAATAAATCCAAAATATTTTAATAAATAAACCCAAGACGAGCCTTCCGTATGTTGAGTCTGCGTCCTAATCTAGTGGGTTATATGAAAAGATGGAAATAAAAAAGGAGCCTTCCATATGTTGAGTCTGCGTCCTAACCTGGTGGGTTATATGAAAAGATAGAAATAAAAAAAGGAGTGAGCTATGAAGCTCAATGTGAGTTCCGTTACAAGAAAATCTATGCAAACAGTAGATAAAACATATAGAATATCAACTTTAAAGGATAAACCAAAATTAACTAACAATACAGAATATTGGCAAATCAGATCAATTCATCAACATAATATATCTCAATGTTCAAAGGATAAACACAATTTGGATAACAAGTCGAAATTTTGGTATTTCAGATTAACTTATTATCATACTATCTCGGTATTCTCAACAATGCTAATGCTTATAAATGCAATGCAATTTCAATTTATAAGAAAATGTTCCTACTCCACCTCTACGCATTACAGTAGGAGTTCTCCAGAACTCTTCTACCTTTAAACCACGTTGTGGATAAAACCACTCATCATTGTGGATGAACCACTCATTTTGGATAAATCACTAGTAATAAAAAAGGGTAGATGAACCACCGAGTTTTTTTTTTTTGATAAAATTGTTTTCTTTTGCAGACAAGCTGCCAGAAGGTTGTGGATGCACAACATGTATGCAGATTGAAGTTGTTAATACGGTGTGGTTAAACCACTCAAATGGTGCAGATAAAAGTTGCTCAAACGATGTGGATAAACCACCCAATGGTGCAGATAAACTGCTCAACTACCTCCATTCACATCATCCCATCCCATACAATGCAATATGACAACCTCAAACAAATTAATACAGTAGCATTTAGTTATGCTTTTAACAGAATAATATGGTAGCAATCGATATGCTTATAACAGTTCAAAATAGTAGGAAACAATACGCTTATAACAGATCAACTCAATAGCCAAAAGTCATGCTTTTCATATATTTGGGATAACAGTATTATAGGGCATGTCATTCATAAGATCGCAAGTATAGATACAATAGTAACATATACTATTCATAATTCATGCAAATTTATATAAAGAAAAATAAATGTCATATTAATTCAATCAATTAGGAATTCTAACATATTTCATATCATCAAGGACCTCATTACATAATTTAATTTACTAAAACTAGCTTGGAACTTGTTCAGGGACTAATTTGATCAAAACATAAAATTTTAGGTCAAAATTGTAAATTTTTAGTTACAGGTGACACATGCCCATGTGACTAGACCGTTTGGAAGGGTTACATGACTGTGTGGCTAGGTCATGTGAAAGACTGTGGCCGTGTGGCGTTGAAAAATCAACCTAAAGGGAGACACGACTGTGTGGCAGGTCGTGTGGAGGGTCTTAGGCCGTGTGAGAAGCGAAAATTCTAGGGTTTTAGGGGGACATGGCCGTGTAATAGGGACTTGTGGTCCACACGGGTGGCCCACATGCCTGTGTGGTTGGCTATGTGGCCCTATTCTAGGCTCAATTTTCACCCGATTTACTTGTGAAAGAACACACACTTGTCTTGGGATCTCGAACGTCATTCCTTGTGCCTAGATCTAATCAAGGGTACCTGGAATGGGTCCTTCAAATGGGATTTATACAAGAATCAATAATAGTTTCCAAGATTTATCAAAATTATCAAGATTTTCGAGAAAACTAGTAAAAGATTCATATTCGAGTTGAAAGATTAACAAGAATGATGTTATTTTATAATTTATGGGTTTTACCTATTGGAAATGAGAATACTTACCGATCTTTGATGAGATTTTGAAGGTTATCAATGATAAATTCAACAATCGGTGAAGAAATAGGTTGAACAGGGATTGATTTTGATTCGGGGTAAGCAAATAAATAATTTTCAACAATAAAATAATGGGAAATATGATGAAAAAGAAAAGGGGGAGAAAAGAAAAGATGATATATATATATTAGAGGGAGAAATTCTAGTTGGAATGAAAAAATAAATCAAAATCAAAATAAAAATAAAAATCCTAATGTAATTAGGAAAATGGATTAAATAGCTAGGTTTTCAATCTTTTAAGTAATTTACCCCTTTTGCCGAAAATAAAATGGAAATCAAAGGCCTAACCAATTAGGTTACTACCCACACTTATTATATTTTCACTCTAAATATTATTTATTCTAATGTGAAATTCATCCTAGGTTGCTTAAAAAAAAAAAAAAGAAAAGAAATGAGAGAGATGAGGTTTGATCTTAGAGAGTATACTTAATACTTAACCATTGAAACTAAGACTTGTTTCTTAATTATTCATTTCATCTAACCCTTTATATTTTGGGACTTTACATGGATACCCATTTAAAAAAAAAAAAAATTCAGGTTCCTCGTGTCGAATAGTTGGCATGAAGAAAAAATATATGATGTGAAAATAGCATAGGCTTATACAGGGTTGACTATTAGGGATTTAATATAAACACAACACCAAATTCGAGTTGAGCACTTCTAGTTCACAATATTATCGAAGAGCTAAATTGTGGACATATATTTTGTGGTTGTTTGTTCGGTAAGGGTTAATTGTTAGGTGTTCTCATAATTAATTTACACACAAAAGGATCGGTGGTTTGAGGCATCCTCAATTACTATAATTGATTTATCGGTTGAAGAACACTTGCTATCAAGGACCGGTTTGAACTTGAAATCAGAATTGAGCCTAAAACTAGAATATAATCATATTGATTTATTAAATCTAATTTTATTTCTGTTTATTTTTACTTTTATTTCTATTATTTTTATTTTAATCAGATTTCATTCTCCTTTTTATTTTCGTACAAATCATACACACATCGTGGTTACAACAACTGCTGACGCGCAACTTGATTAAACCGAACAGAAATTTTAGATACTATTTAGGTGTAGGAAATATTGTTTTTGTTGAATTAAATTTTGCTGAATCTGCAACATCCAAATTCGCAACAATTTGTAAAATATATGCAAAAATCCAATGATTTTAATTTGTTTAAACTTTCATCTGTCTATGGTAAAACCATTAGCCAAGGTTAAAATGATCGGCAGAACATGGTTGCTAATCTCCATGAACTTCTGTAAAGTACTGGTTAATAAGACATGGTTTCTAAATCACTACTCACTACTAGAAGTATTGATATTGAATGGAAAGACTGGAATAAAAGATCAAATAACGCAAAGATGCCTTGCATTGTTACATGAAAATCAAGTTGAAGAACTAGCACGGATTTCAATAATTTCCCCCAAATTCTGAGATGGAATTCTGCCTTCATCATCCATATACAGATCATGGTCCTTGAGTTGCAGCAGAGAGACAGCTTGGAGACGATCTGCTAGCAGTCTTTTCCGGGAAAGAAACTCTTGAGACACACACTTCATTGTTGGTCGGAGCTTTGGGTTCAACCTTAAGCAAGCAAAGGCCATTGCTGCAGCAAAAACAATATCCTTTGCAACTCTTCGATCGCTTGGAAGCGATAAGCGTGGATCTAAAATATCACTTAACATCATATTCTTGGAAGATGATGCCGATAGTGATACCAAGAGTTCACCAGGATGCTTTCCCATGAGTGTTTCTAGTGCCAATACTCCAAAGCTATAAACATCGCATTTTTCAGTTCCAACCATGGTATAAGCAAGTTCTGCATTTAACAACAAAAGAAAATCAACAGTCTTTATAACAAAAGAACTTCAGCACGTGATAATTCATGGCACTATATCCATAAACTGTTGCTTATCTTTTAGCACAAGCATTTGAAAAATAGCTAATATCCCACTTTTCATTGTGATTTAAGAATCGGGGTCTAGTTTTCAATCCCTATAAGGCATACTTAGAACCCAAAGTAGATAAAATAGTAGAATAACAAAACAAAAACAGATTCAAATTTGGAAACTTGACCTGGTGCAATATATCCGTAGGTTCCAACAAGCATTGTTTGATTAGACGAATCAGGATCAATGAGTTTAGCTGTGCCAAAATCTGAGACACAAGCCTCAAGATTGGAGTTCAATAAAATGTTATTGCTTGATATGTCTCGATGAACTATTGGTGGGTGGCAATCATGATGCAGATACGATAAAGCACATGCTGTATCTTTGATTATCTTCACTCTTTTCATCCAATCCAGCTCCATTGCTTCGTTATCATAGGCGAGAACACAAAATAAGCTCCCTCGAGCCATGTATTCGTAAATCAAAAACATGCAACGATTATGGAGACAAAATCCATGAAGCTTCACTATGTTCTTGTGTCGTATTTCTGATAATATTTTTGCCTCATTCTTGAAACTCTTGTCAAAAGCTAGGACCTCTGCTTCTCTTCGATGAAGTTTCTTCAAGGCAACAATCTTTCCACTTGGTAACTGCGCTCTATAAACACTACCGTAACCTCCAGTCCCAATACAGTATCGGATGTCAAAGTCGTTGGTCGCCTCAATGATATCTTCAAATGCAATTCTTCCATCAAAGTTCAAGATTGAGAATAAATCTCCATTTTTTGTGACATTTGGTTCAGGAGTGTTATCTTTGGCTCTGGATCTAAGGAAGAGTAAAACTCCTAAAGCAAAGAAGGCCAAAAAACAGAGAACTGGAAGAATGATTTCAACAATTTTTAGCTTGTTGCTTGATTTAGAAGGGCAAGGAGAGAAATCTGGTAGGTTTCCACATAAATAATTGTTTCCCCAAAATGAATCAGATGAAAACCTATAACTCAAGGATTCTGGAATAGGTCCCTCTAGAGAATTATAGGACAGATTGAGCGTTTCCAAGAACCAAAAAGATTCAGGAATCATGCCTGTTAGATTGTTGTGGCTAAGATCCAAATCGATCAAGTTGCCCAGGGTAGAAGGGACATGACCCGTAATTTGATTATCAGATAGGTGCAGCAGTTTCAAGTGGGCTAAGTTGCCCAGGGTAGAAGGAATAGGACCAGTAATTTGATTACATGATAGGTCCAACAGTTTCAAGTTGGTTAAGTTGTCCAGGGTAAAAGGGACATACCCGTAATTTGATTATCAGATAGGTCCAACAGTTTTAAGTTGGTTAAGTTGCCCAGGGTAGAAGGAATAGGACCAGTAATTTGATTACATGATAGGTCCAACAGTTTCAAGTTGGTTAAGTTGTCCAGGGTAAAAGGGACATAACCCGTAATTTGATTATCAGATAGGTCCAACAGTTTTAAGTTGGTTAAGTTGCCCAGGGTAGAAGGAATAGGACCAGTAATTTGATTACATGATAGGTCCAACAGTTTTAAGTTGGTTAAGTTGCCCAGGGTAGAAGGAATAGGACCAGTAATTTGATTATATGATAGGTTCAACCGTTTCAAGTTGGTTAAGTTGTCCAGGGTAGAAGGGACATGACCCTTAATTTGATTATCAGATAGGTCCAACAGTTTTAAGTTGGTTAAGTTGCCCAGGGTAGAAGGAATATGACCAGTAATTTGATTATGTGATAGGTCCAACAGTTTCAAACTATTCAGGTTTCCCCAGCCTAAAGGGATAGAACCTTCAAAAGAGTTATGGGAAAGGTTAAGCTCTTTTAAATGTGTAAGTTTTCCAAGAGATTGAGGTAACTCACCTGTTAGACTATTGAAAGAAAGGTTTAGGTACTTGAGGGATGAGAAAGCACCTATTTGAGGCGGGATGCTTCAGTAGTATGCACGATCAATGCGAGTGACGCTTCCAGCTTCATTGCATGATATACCTTGCCATTCGCAATGTTCCGTGGTGTAATTGACGTCCCAATGCCACCAACCAGTATGGACGAGAGCTTCTGCTTCCATCTCTAGGGAGGATGTTGTCGCCAATTTGGTTGAACCAGTACTCAAAGTTGGACCAATGGCAACCACGACCGCAATCAAAACATAAAATAGAACAAGGGTAGTGAAATGAACAAGTGAGGCCATCTTTGATCTTATTTCTGTAGGTTATGATAATGGTGTATGTCAGTGATTTCCAAGCTAATAATAACTTAATCCAATTTAAACAAGTTCAATACTTTGGAAGTCAAGGTCTTCCTTCTATCTTTTGGTTTGAGCCCAGTCGATACGGCTTGCCATGAGAATTTTTCGCATTAAGATCATTCCTAGAGACACCCCCAAAAGGTGATGGGCCAAAAGTGAAGTCAAAACTCCACTGATTATATTGTCGACAGTGCAAGTAAACTTGTTACACTTTTATAGTCGTTGATTTCAAATTTGGTCATTTTAAAATCATGACATTAATGGCATTTTTATTAAAGCAAGAAATTTTGTCTATTACATTTACTGCTATTGTTTTGTATGAGCTACTAAGCTGAAGTTAAATATCTGGGATTCTCCACCATCTTAATTCGTTCAAGTTGATTGGTAATTTAAATAGGATTTAATGCTCTTTCAAATACACAATTAAAATTTGTCTATATTTTAATTCGGATCACACTGTAAATTACATTTGAAATCATATCTTTTAATTATTTAAAATTGATGCCTTGGAAAATACTTGATGACCAAAAGAACTTATAAAACAAGTAATAACCATTTCCACATAGCAAAAATTCCCAAAATCAATCTACCACTATTGACTTGAAAGTTCAACGTCTTTGATAACCTTTATCTAACATTTGCCTCTATGTTTATAAAAATGGGCTATAAAGAAGTAGCCCCAACTTCACTTCACCAAACTATTTCCTCGCTATTTCCTTTTCAGAAAGAAAAGGGTTTAGGAAAAGAATAGTGTCCCAATTATTCAGTTGATTCTATATTGGTTACTCAAGTATTCATTTTTTATGTTTTAGTTGTTTAAAATTTTTAAATTAAATATTTTAATCATTTTTTATTTATGTGCTCCATTCTTTTTTTATATTTTGAACAAAATGTTTGGTAGTTAATGAAATTTTTAGACCCCACTAATATTTTAATGTTTTATCGATTTGTTTGAAAATTAAATTTGATAATGTTTATTTTAATATAAACTCGGGTTTAGGTTTAGATGAATTATATGTTCTGATTTTTAAGACTCAATTTTTTTTTTTTTTGTAAATTCTTTTAAATTTGGGTTATTTTCATTTGATTTTTTGAATTCAATTTTTTAAAAATTTATTAAATTCTTTTGAATGAATTCAAATTTTAAAAAAAAAAGTAACTGCATTGATGGTAAATCAAATAATTTTAAAGAATTTTAAAGTCAAAGTCCAAGAAGCTGTCAGTCAGTTAGGTAGTTCAGATTGTTATTAGGTTGTTAACATTCAGTTAGTAGCAGTTGAGTCTTTATAGCTTAGTATAAATATGTGTATTAACAATAATCAAAGTATGCAATATACACTACAGTTCAAATGTAAAAATATTCATTTACCAGTCTTAGTTTTTCATATTATCCCATTCACTTTCATGGTATCATTCGCCTAGTTCCTGGTCTTGTGTTATTGCTGCGTTCTCATGGCTCAGTCCATGGATTTCTGTCTCTACCATTAATGCCAATCCTCCACTTGTGCGTGATCCAGCACCTTCGGTTTACTCTGAATCTGGTAAGCCTCGCTTAGTGCAATGTTTTCCTAAACATGATACAGTTAAGCTCGATGAAAGCAATTTCATCCAGTGGCAGCAACACATTAAGCTCATCTTAGAAGGATATGAACTCACCAGTTTTGTCGATGGATCTCTTTCGTCTCCACCTCGTTTTGTGCCGAATCAAGGACAACTGGTGTTGAATCCTGAAGCCTCGGTGTTTCATCAACAAGACAAGCTCCTTGCGTCATGGTTGCTGTCCACGATCAATGACCCTTTACTCTCATGTTTCACCGATGTGCGAACTTCTTCTGATGTGTGGAACATCGCCAATCATCTGTTTGCCGCAATGACTAGTGTCAAGTTATCTCGCATCAAACATGAGGTACATTCCATCAAGAAAGGTACACTAACCATTAAAGAATACATCTCTAAAATAAAGAATACCTGTGCTTTGGTTGAAGCTTCAGGACATCAGATCTCGGAGTCTGAGAGGGTAGAGATCGTTCCTGCGGGGTTGTCGTCGGAGTATGTCGCGGTCATTACTCTTGCATCTTTCTCCTCCGACCCGCTTCCAATGAGAAGGTTATTGGACATTCTCCTTGAATTTGAGAGTCAGCAGCAACACATGGTGTTGAAGACACCCTACCATGCGAATCTAACTGAATTGGCACCTTCTTCGGGATCGGCGGTGGTAGACTCTTCTAGAGCAGTTCGTTCCTCGTCTGGTGGTTGTAGGCGAGGCTTTAGGGGTTGCGCACAGTAACAGATCTATGGTGTTTTGGTCACCTGGAGCAACGGTGCTTTTATCGCTTCAATCGAAACTATGATGGTCCACCAGCGCTGATGGTGGTTCACTTATCGCATGAACGGCATGTTGATGCGGTAGATAGGAGCGATTCGTCTGCAGTGCAGTGCAATATGGCTGTGCATGGGTATTTTGGTGGCTCTTTGGCGTCGCTTTCGTCCTGGGTCATTCGTGATCAATGGCCAAACCTTGTGCCGACATGTTTTTGGCAGTGACGATTGGGTTTTCCCTAATTCCAATTTTGGTTATCACTTTACTGACTCCCCCTTTGTTGTTCCCAGGCCGACTGCTAACAATGTGGCCTGTGTGGTGTTGGGCAGCATGGAACTAGCTTGGGCCTTGACAGGCCGCTTGATGGGGTGCATGGACAGCCTACTTCGGTCAGGCCAAGAGTGGCCTGGTTAACTAAGCCCAGGGCTCGCATTCCTCAAGAGCCGAATTCTGAGTTTGCTGCGTTGAGACAGCATTTTTCGTATGAGGCTCGGCCGTATGTTGGGCTTCCTCAACTTCCTGATGTACCCGGCTCTGAATTTTTCACCGGCACTGGGTTCAATGTCAATACGGCTCAATATAGGTCTCAATTTGAGCACACGGATTCTTATGTACCTATGCCCATGGGAAATACATCGTGGTATCCTGATTCGGGAGCTACACATCATGTTTGTAAAGAGGCTTCTACTCTGAACAAGTCCACGCAATATTCAAGTATTGCTTTGCTTTTAATGGGTGATGAGACTTGTACTAAAATTAAAAGCGTCGTGTGTTCTACTTTGGCTACAAAAATTAAGTTGATCCATTTGTCTAATGTTTTACTTGTGCCGTCCATACATAAAAATTTGCTGTCTGTCTCACAATTTGCTCGTGAGAATAATGTTTTTTTTTTTTAATTTCACTCATTTCATTGTGTGATAAAGGATATTCAGACTAAGGACATTTTGTTGTGGGGCCACACTCGTGATAGGCTGTATTAATTTTCCCTAGTTCCTACTGACAGTAGTAGTGTTTTTCCTTCCATACATAATATTGGAGTACGGTCGAGTTCTGCAAGGTGTGATGCGTTTGAGCTATGGCATCGATGGCTTGGTCATCCCTCAGCCCGAGTCGTTTAGTCCGTTTTAAATAAATGTCATATTGTTTCTAATAAAGATTCTCTTGATTCTATCTGTACTGATTTTCAAAAAGGAAAATCCCACAAATTGTCATTTTCTAAGTATTCTACTGAATATACTTGCTCATTTAAATTGGTATGGGGGCCTGCATCTGTTGGGTGTAGTAATAATTGGTACTATGTCTCTTTTGTTGATATGTTTAGTCAGTTCACTTGCTGTTTCTTATTCAGAGAAAATCTCAAGCAATCGAGTGTTTTACTCAGTTTCAGAGGATGATTAAAACTCAATTTGGTAAAGATATTAAGCAGTTTCAAAGTGATTGGGGTGGCGAGTTTCGGACATTCACATCTGTGCTCGCACAACATGGTATTGTTCATCGGGTCTCATGTCCACATACATCCGAATAGAATGGAGTGGCAAAACAGAAGCATCGGCATATTGCTGAGGTCAGTTTTACACTTCTTGCTCAAGAAAATTTGCCTTAGAAATTATTGGGATATGTCTGTGAATTTAATAAATAGACTACCCACCTCATTCTTAAGGGATAAGTCTCCATACATAGTCCTTTATAACAGGGATCCACCTTATGATCATTTGCGAGTGTTTGCGTGTTGTTATTTTCCTTATCTCCGTCCTTTTCAACATCATAAGTTGGAATTTCGATCTCAATCGTGCACATTTTTGGGGTATAGTTCGCAGCATAAAGGGTATCAATGTCTTACGCCAGATGGTAAATTTGTTATTTCTCGGCATGTTGTTTTTGATGAAAATCGATTTTGTATCTTGAAAGTCCTTTGACTAATAATACGTCGAATGAGTGTGTTTCCACATATGTTCCTATTGTGCAGTCTCAGTTCCCGTTTTATGTGCTCTCTAATAGGCCAGATAAGTTATTCTGCCCTGAGGTTCTCTCACGTGACACATCACGCGGTCACACTACTTTTGCTGTTCCAGACTTGGCTAATTCTACAGAAGATTTGAGTGTCATGAATCCTAGTAAGGGCACTCCATCTTCGACATCCGACAGTTCTAGTAATCTCACTCCTACTAGCTCCCACACCTTCGCCACTTGGTAATACACATTACATGGTTGGCGTTCCAAAGCAGGTATTTTTAAACCCAAAATCCTGGCTGTTGAAGTTGTTGAGCGTGAGCCACGCACAATTGATGAAGCCTTTGCTCATGATGAATGGAAAGTTGCAGCTGAGGCTGAGTATGATGTGTTAATTTGAAATTGCACCAGGATGTTAGTTCCTTTGCTACCTGGGAGAAAGGCAATTGGTTGTAAGTGGCTGTTTAAAGTAAAAAAGAATCCCGATGGTACTGTAGCTCGATGTAAGGGTTGTTTAGTACCTAAAGGGTGTTCTCAGGTACCAGGGTGTGATTTTAGAGAGATGTTTAGCCCGTAGTTAAACTAGCTACCATTTGGACTATTTTGTTTATTGCAGCATCCAAGCAATGGCAGCTTCGCCAGGTTGATGTTAACAATGCTTTTCCGAATGACGACCTTATTGAAGAAGTATAATGACGACCTTATTGAAGAAGTATACATGCAACAAAATCTTGGGTATGTGCAATATGGCGAGAATGGAGAACCTCTTGTGTGTTGATTGACAAAAGCATTGTATGGGTTATGTCAAGCTCTACGAGCATGGTTTGATAAGTTGAAAAATTTTCTTCTCTCATTAAAATTTGTTCTCTCAAAATCCGATGCTTTTCTGTTTATCCGTGTTACTAGTGAGTCCACTATGTATGTGTTAGTTTATGCGGACGGTATTGTCATTATGGGAGACTCACCTGAGGGTATTGATACGTTTTTCCGATAGCTACACATTGAATTCTCTCTTAAAACATGTAAGACCTTCATTATTTTTTGGGGGTTAAGGTTACTCAATCTACTACTGGGAGTCTTCATTTATGTCAACATACGTATGTTCTTGATCTACTTGATACGTGTTCTTTGGCAAATGCCAAAGGTGTTCATACACCAATGGTTAGTTCTTCCAACACTGTTTAAGACTGATGGAGTTTTGCTTGATGATCATACTACGTATAGGAGTCTTGCTGGTGCTTTACAATATGTGGTTCTTTATACCATTGCTATTTACTCGCTATTTCGTTTTCAAAAAGAAAGGAATAAAGTAAAAGAATAGTGATACAATTATTCAGTTCGTTTTATTTTGGTCATTCAAGTATTTTTTTTTTCATTTTAGGCATTTAATTTTTTGAAATTAAATATTTTAAGTACTCTTTCGTTGGCTGCTTAATAAAAGTCTAATATGGGCTTTGTTTTATTGGCCTAATACCAAATTGAGCCCTCTAATGTTTATAGATTCTAGCAATTTAATCCTAAATCTTAAAAAGTTAACAAATTTAGCCATCAATATTTATAAAATTTATCATTTTAGTCCTAATTATAAAAATTATAAAAATATTTTTATTTAAAATTATAATAAAACGTGGGCAATGTTATATGCTACATATTGAAAGAATTTATAACACTATATATCATCTAATATATGTCATGGTACTAATTAAGTGGCCAAAATTTATATCATTAATGTTAGTGCTTAAATTAATAACTTGATTAGTGAAATAATCGAGTTCAAACCTCTTAAATGGTCTAATCATTACTGGTGTAATTTATCAATAACATTTGATCGACTTTATAACTAAAAATAATTATAAAATAGTATTATACTATAAATAACATAATAATAAATGATTTATAAGTAGTAGTAATATTAATCGTAGTTAAACAAAAATATGCAATAATAATACAGGATTGAACATAAATCTTCAAAGAAGCTTGCAATCATTTATACTCCCATGGTCAAGAAGATACCTCTATTCCTTATTCATCATGCACTTGGAAACAAAGATCGCATTTGGGCAAGACATCCTAAACTAGCCTACTCTCCGGTTATTGTCCACCAGCCAAATAATGTTCTTGTATAGCTCAAACTCCTAGAACAGTTTGCTACCCATCCAGATGACTATTGTCCGCCATCCATAGCGTTTTGGTATGACTTAACTATTAGGAGAGAAATGATTGTATTAAACAGGGATATTATTTCTTTCAATAGTTTTATGTCACATCAGTATTTTTATCTTGAATTTTAGGATTTTAATTTAGATTTGATTTTTTCCAAGATGAAAATGCTAAAGTTTAGGGGGAAAAGATTGTATGAAACAGTGAAACTATATCATCATATCCCTTTCTAATAGATTCATGTCACATTAGCATTTTTATCCTGAATTTAAGCATTTTACTGATGTGACATAACTCTATTGGAAAGAGATACAGATGACATGGTGTCATTGTTTCATTCAATCCTTCCTCAAAGTTCATGATGAAAATGCTGATGTGGCATAAAACTATCGAAAAAGGGATACAAATGACGTGACGTTACTATTTCATACAATTCTTTTCACTATTAAGATAGTTAGCCTTCCATCCAAATGGCTAAATTCTGACATCCAAATCGCTCTGTCACTATTAATCAAAACATCATCATTAATAAACTAACAAGCTTAAAATCAAACCTAACACACACCAATACCTCATCAATTCATAATACATCTATTTAACACATCAATTCACAATCAAAGTATTTGAAAAACATAGCATTCACTACATCTTGCCTTAACATAAATCAACAAGGGATTAAACATATGGAAACAATGATATATCCATCATGATCAAATACCAAAATTCAACTTTATGATTTCTTAAAGAATCAAACCCGTATCATATAATCAAAATAACCTACAAACCTATAAGTTCATTAGGTGATATGTAACTTATACAAACCCATTTTACCCGGCCCGTTTTATAACAAACCCAAAACCCAAAACCCAAAACCTATCAACCCAGACCCAAACAATAACCGGGGCCCATTTTTTACAACCCAACAGACCCAATTAACCAAACCCAAAACCTAACCCTAAAACCCAATTGCCCTAACCCTAACCCTAGCCCCAAGGTGCCGCCCTAGTCTCCGCCTCGACCACTGCAAAGACCCCCTAGTCTCCGCCTCCCGACCACTGCAGCACCGCCCATCTCCACCGCCAGCCACTTGCGCCGAGAGCCTGCAAACATTAAAAATGAGAGGACAGAACAATGAAAAGGAAGAGAAAATCTGTTTTAGAAATGGCTATAAAAAGCCAATTGGAAACTGTAAACAGGACTTTTTTTTCGATCAATAGAAAGCAAAAAAATTCAAGCAAAAAATTTTCTTTTCATCAATACAAACAGAGAGATTCAAAAAAGAATAGAAGTAACCAATACAAATACTCAATTTCGAATACAAATACCGACGAGCAGATATAGAATCGCGAAAAAAGGTGGTCTTTTTTTCTCTTATTTTCGAATCCGTCACATCCGAATATCTCATTTTTCCTTTTTCTAAAATTTTCTTTACATATATATAAGCGTTAGTCTAAAAAATATATAAAAAAGGAAAGAAAAAAAAAGAGATTTTTACCTTTTCTGGCCACCGCGTGCGATGGTAGGGAGCGACACAGGCGACGATGAGCTGGCGAAATCCTCCCCTGCGAGAAAAAAAGAAGAGAAAGAGAATTTTTTTTTAAAAAAACAGCAACACTAATGATTTTTTTCAGGGTTTAGGGCCTTAAATAACCCTTCAAAACGACGTCGTTTTGGGGCTGGCCCTAACGCCCAAAACGACGTCGTTTTGCCCCCAGGATCCGCGTGTTGACCCGACCCGACCAGAATATCCGCGTGTTTTTTTTGGTCTAATTGCGCAAATGGCCCTCCCGCTTTTTTGACCTCTTTTAATTAAGTTTTTATTATTTTCAAATTTGACCCCACAATTTATTTCGGTTCGCAATTTAGTCCCTGGTGCTGCGGCGCATTTTGATCGAAGGGGTTTATTGCCTCTTTGGTCCCCCCAGTCCTTTCGCGTGTAAATAGGTCCCTAATCTTTCTTTTATTTTAAATTTGCCCAAAATTTTGCTTTTTAATTTAATTTAGTCCTTTTATTGTCTTCACTATTTTTAACTTAGCTAAAATTATTATTATTATTATTATTATTATTATTATTATTATTATTATTATCACTTTGCTATTATTATTATTATTTATCGTTTATTATTATTATTATTATATATTTTTACTATCACTAATATTATTCTCAATTTTATTATTATTGTTTTATTATAGGTTAGTATTAAGGCATTATTTTTATTTTCACTTGGTTATCATTTATATTATTATTTTCACATTATTACCATTATATTATATTTTATTGTTTTATTATTAAATTTTCATCACTATAATTTTATTATTCTATTTTACCACTAATATTATATATATGTATTATTCATATTAGTATAGTATTATCATTGTTTTATATCACTATCATATTATTATTATTATTAGTACTCTTATATTTTTATATTTATATCTCGTTCATTTTTCTTAATTTCATATTATTACTAAACAAAATATATTTTGAAAATCATCATATTTCATTTAAAGGTTTTAGAATAAAGGCATTGTTTCGTATTTAGAAATTGGAAATAGTGCCCTAACGTCTTTGGAGTTGCGATTTTACATTTGACTAAATACTTAACATCCTTTTTACGAAGTTTCGCGAATCACGAGACGACTTTGATTACGAGAGATTAAAACATCGTGTCCTAACGTGCTGGATGTGATGTTTATATCTTTTCGGGACAAAGAAATCTCAAGTTTTGACTCGAGCCTTTTCTTTAAATTAATACGATACGATGCATTTTGTAAAATTGCTACACTCTATTTAAAGGTTTTAAAATAAAGGCAATGTTCTGTATTTGGGAATTCGGGGAATAGTGCCCTAACGTGCTGGGTTGCGATTTTCCGTTTGACTAAATAACTAAACATCCTTTTAATAAACTTCGTAAAATCATGAGATAGCTTTGATTACGAAGGTTTAGAATATCATGTCCTAACGTCTTGGGATGTGATGTTTGTACCCTTCGGAACAAAGAAATCTCAAATATCCTAATACCTTTTAAAGGATCCGTATTTTAAAACCCTTTCAAACTTCCGACATTAAGACACTAATTAATCATTTTGGTACCAATTCTGGGCGTATCGAGGGTGCTAACCCTTCCTCGTGCGTAACCGACTCCCGAACTCGTTTTCTAGATTTTGTAGACCAAAATCGTTGTTTTGATAAATCAAACTGTTTATTAAAAACAACCGTTTTACGAGGTGACCCGATCACACCTCAACAAAAAAAAGATTGGTGGCGACTCCCGTTTATTTTCATTTTTAAAACCAAAGTCGAACCCCGTTTTGTTTTCCAAAAAGAATGGTTACGACATAACTCTTTTATCTACTTGTCATTTTTCTTACTTCATTATTGAAAAAGAACTATATATATTTTTAATTATTATAAAGTATCAAACATATTTAAAAAAAAATTAAATGACTAAAAAATTAAGTTTTAGACGATTTAATTTTCTTTTTCAGTTGATTATCAAACAAGGCCCAAGTTAAATCTTAATTTGATTTTAGAATTAAAATTAAAAGTTTGTTTTTAAATCAGGGGCTAAATTAAATCTAATCTAAATTTTTGGGGTTAGAACAGAATTTTAAACCATAAGGGGACCAGTTGATTTTTTTTATATTTTGGTTATTTTTTTAATTTGCAAATTTGAACACCAAATTAAGGTGGGATTGAATCAAATTTATTTTATTTTGATTAAATTCAAAATTGAAATTAATTTGGTGAGTGGATGATCGGAGGTGGTATTGTTGTGGTCCAAGTCAATTTTAAAGTTCTACCCCGAATTTTCGGCCCGACTTTCGCGTTTATTTTCTTACATTTTCTTGGGTAAATTATATTATTAGTCACTAAACTATAGAATTTTTTTGTTTTGGTCACTTAATTAAAAAAAGTTATAAGTTGGTCTATAATGTTTTTGGAATTGTTTTTTTCATCTTACTATAAAGTGACACTTTTTAGTTGGAATAATAACAATTTAGTCCTTAGATTTTAAATTTTCATCAATTTAATCTTGATTATATTTAAAATGATAAAATTTAAAATTCTTTTAAAAATTAGAAAATTCTAAAAAATAAAAATTATATAAAAGTAAATAAAAATAAAAAATAAAGTTAGAAAATAAGGGAAAGTTGTTTATAAACCCCTCCATATTTTTTTTTGAACATTAATCTCATTATGTTCATATCATATCTGTTCTTTTTTGACACAATACCTACAACTATCCATAACCCTTCTCCAACCCATAAATAGAAAGATAATACGGTTCAGCACATTTAAACCCACATCCTCCTACAATGGCAACAATGCTTATACTAATCGAGTTAAGACAAATCCGCAAACCTTATAAAATTTATCTTTGTATTATTTGTATAGAAATATGCAGTACTCATCCTTTAAAATAATATAGAAAAAAGTAAAAACGTTAAGCAAAATTATTGATTCTCTATTTTTACCTCTTGACATGATTTTTGGTTATAAGAGAATAAAAAAATATAATTTGTGTTTTGAAAATAATTTAAATGAACAGAAAATTTGAATGATAACCGATTAAGTTTGAAAAGAAAATTTTGTGGTATATTTTGTATTTTTGCTAAAAATAACATTAGAGTCGATTTCATAAGCCTTTGTAATATCAATTTTGGATACTCTTCAAGAGTATGAAATTGACTTGAAGAAGATATTACTAATTTAGTTTGAGAAACATTGAGGAAGCATGTAATGATTTTAAATTTTTTCTTGTTTTTTTATGTGAATGATAACTATTTCTTATACATATTAGTTATTTAACTTTTACTTTTTTATAATTGTTATATAGAATTTTCTATTTTTAAAATAAATTTAATTTTTTATAATTTTAATATCTAAATCATAGTTAAATTAATAAAAGAATATAAAATTGAAAATAAAAATTATAGTAGCCCAATTTTGACCGGGCTTTGAAATAAACCAAATAAATAAAAACATTTTTTATTGTCCCATTACAAACCCACTACAGAACCCAACACCTAAACTAAACCCCTTAGCCCAACATTAACCCAAAACAAACAAACCTAATTACGGACCCAAGTCAAGCATGACCCAAACGGCCCAACACTCCAAAATTTTGTGACCTAGGGTTTCGAATAGAGAAACCCTTGGCGCCTTAATAAAGGGTTGTGCCGAATGTGAAAGTATGACCTATGGGGATTGTTGTTATTGGGTAATTTTATATATATATATATATATATATATATGATTTAGAAAGGAGTTAAATGTGAATATGTAATGAGATGGATGTTTGTACCTAATGTATGATTAATAATACATATTTGTGTATATGCATTTGGGTTATGCCACCAAGCGTCATGCCTCTATGATCACCACCGCGGACATGCTAAATGACCACGAATCGCGTGGCGACCGTTACGGGAAATGGCCTTGTGTTGCGAAAATGCTAAATGCTTGGCTCTATGAAGCGCCATCAACGCCTCGTCACCAAATTCTTATGCTAAAGTCTCCTTGGTTGTGAGTATATTATTCGACTTTGCTAGTGTAGTGTTATAGTGCATTATTGTTGTGAAAAACTTACTAAGCTTTGCAAATCACAACAAATATGGCAACAAATATATTTCCTTTTGATTATGATGTTAATGGTTGCGTATTCGGTTTTGTTATGTTAAATCACAACAAATATGTTTTACAAATATATTTCCTTTATTTTTGTTTTCTTTTTTGGGCTATAAAACCCAAGATTTGTAAGCGAGCAGGTTACAACAAATATGAGGATAAAAAAAAGGAGGCGAGAGGATGAACAACGTCGCAGGAAATATACAAAGAGAATATACACAGTTTATAAAGCATCAAAGGTTTTCGTTTTTATTTTATTTTTATTTTTTGAATAGTTTTTTTTATCGTTATTGTTTTTTTTACTCTTATAATATATTTATTAAAATAAAAAAGGAAGAAATTTGTACCTTTTGGAAAATTTACCACTGCACGTGGTGGTGGACGACAGTGAAACGGTGCCAAATCCTCATGGGAGGTCACCGAAAATCGCTTGAGCCAAAGAGGGAGAGCATTTGAGCCACTCCCGTTTTTTATATGAAGTGTTTAAAATGATTTTTTAGCCTGGATTTTGACTTATATAGATAAATGAAAACGACGTCGTTTTGGGCCATGGGATCCGCGCGTTGACCCGACCCGTCCTTCAGGATCCGCGTGTTTTTCTTTGAACGGGCTAATTGCCATTTTAGTCCTTCCGCAGTTTTACTTGTCTCGATTCAGTTTAAATAGAAACTTTAATTTTTTTTATAAAATTGGCCCTAAATTTACATTCTGTTTTAATTAAGTCCCCTAAACTATTTTAAAAGTAAAAATCAGAACGACGTCGTTTTAAAAATAGGATTAATTTTTGTTTTGATCCCTGTTATTTAACGCGCGTTTTTGATTTAATCCTTTTAATTTGTTTTAATTACTGTTTTAACCCCTGTTTTCTTTATTTTAATTTTATTTTATCCTTTTATTTTATTTTGTTATTTTATATTATAATTAATTGTTTTATTACATTAAGCTATTCTTTTTTATATATTTATTATTTTATTAATAGTATGAAATTTATATATATATATATATTGTATATGTATTATTTATATATTTAATTATTATTTCATATATTATTTTATTTGTTTAATAATTTATATACTATTATATTTTTATATACATTATTTATTATGTTATATTTTGTATATTATATAGTATTATGTCACATTATATATTATTTCTGAAAATTTATTTTATATAAAATTTATTTATGTTACTTAATCCATTTTATTGTTTATATTATGTATGTAAATTTATGATTAGTGTATTATATATATTTTCATCATTTTATTTTGTTTAATATTATTTTAATTATATATTATTTTCATAAATAAATAAAAATATATTTATGTTTCATTTATATTATTTATATTTTATTTTATTTATTCAAAATCATTATATACTATTCTTTTTATTGTTTGCATTATTTATATCATATATGTATGTAATATTTTTTAATTTTATTTATTAATCTTGCATAAAGTATGTTCATATTTGTTTTATCATTTATTGTATTTGCTTATACTTCATCATGTATTCACAATTGCTTTAGTGTAGGAATTATTATTTGTCATTTTTGTATTATTATTTCTTTGTTGCCTATCTTAAACGTTAGTATATTTGCTTTTAATATTTATGTTCGATAATTAATGCAATGTTGTTATAAAATCCATCTTTTTTGCAAAACCATTATATTTTTAAAAGTTTTTTTTAAAAAAAAGACAATGTTTCGTTATTTAGAAAATCGGGAAATAGTGCCCTAATGTACTAGTTTGCGATTTTCCTTTTGGCTAAATAACTAAATACCCTTTTACAAGTTTTGTAAATCATGAGATGATCTTGATTATGAAGGTTCTTAAATATCATGTCCTAACGTACTGGATGTGATGTTCATATTCCCTCGGAATAAAGAAACCTCAAGTTTTAACTTAAATGGCTCAAAGTTTTTTTTTTAAATAAATCATATTTTTGAATACTTTTTAACTTCAAACATTCGGTCATGATCTTATCGATTTGGTACTAATTTTTGGGCGTTATGAGGGTGCTAACCCTTTCTCTTACGTAACTGACTCTCGAACTCGTTTTCTTGTTTTTGTGGACCAAATATGTTTTTAAAATAAAACGATTTACAAGGCGATCCAATCACACCTAAGTAAAAAGGATTGGTGGCGACTCCCACTTTCGATTTTAAAAGTCGATCCCCATTTTTAAAACCCGATTTTAAAATAGTTTCGACAAAAATTATTATTATACCAACTAAAAAACGTGAGTGTGATGTAAAAGACTGATTAGTTTGGAAGTCTAAGGTCTTCCTCCCATCTTTTGGTTTTAGCCGGGTCATAGAAGCCTATGAACCACGCAAAAACCTCTAATGTCTTCATTTACAATTTCTATTCTGAACATCCCCAAAAATGTGGCAGTCAATATATTATATTCTCCACAATGTATTACTTTTATATACTTCATTTTGAGAAGACAACACGTTTGGGATTTTGTGTATTTTTTTGACAGGATTATCAATTAAGTAATTGAACTATACTTCATTGCTCTCTTTTGTAACCGAACTCCTTATCAGTAGAGATTATTTTTCTGTCTGTAGTTGGTCAAAATTTCACAATGATAAGCTGATAACCAGTATTTTAGTATAATCATCAGAAAAAAAAAAAAAAAAAAAATCTACAACAGGCAGAGAGGGGTTCAAACTTCAAAGAGTAGATTTAAATTTTTTTTCCATATTTTGTGCTGGAATCTTCCCTCAAGGTATTTATTTGATGAAAACAGTATAATCATAATAATCAGTTAAATAGGAACCTGTAAGCTAAATCAAGACTCTCTTGATGAAAATAGTATTTATTTGATTGATCAAATAATAATAAAATCATAATATTAACGAATTACAACATTATACAAACAATTTTAGTTAATTCCTATGTGGGAACTGTTAGAATAATCCAACTATTCATTATATGTTGTATATATACTGGAATTTTGCATAAGGAAACTAGTTTTCTATCTGGAAATTGTTGGTTTGATATCTTTTCAATTCTCCCCAGATAATGTTGGATGTTGAGGGAAAACATAAGGAAACCATAAGGTTAGGTGCCTTCTATTAATGCACTTTGCTCATATTTGAGATGCAATATCCACTGAATAAAAGAAGAATATTTGGAAAGATTACTTTGGCCAAACTCATGATATTTCTATCCAATCAAATTTTGGTACTTAATCTTAACATCCAACCATGTTTTTTCTCTTTACCTCGCTCCATTTGTTTTCTCACTTATTTGTTTTTTTTTCTTGGCCTAAGAATTGATGCTTGCTAATTTTTCAAAGTTGTCTCAGTGTTTTGAAAACGAGTCTCCGACGCTGAAATAAATTTTTCCAACAGCTCTTCAAGGTTCAGCTTCTTCTTTGGCTGATAAGGTTGTTGAAAGCCCGAAAGGGGTTGTGACATTTGGTTTCCTTGACCACCCCATGAAAAGTTCGGGTGGTTTCTTCAACCTGCATTATAGTTATTACTATAAGGGTTATTTTAGTTCTAGAATTATTTTTAGTTCTTATTATCCAGCCGACAAATTGGAGCGATTGTGTTTTAATCTAAAATTTCTAAACTAATTTAACTAAGAACGCAACAGAGAATGAATCAAGGAAATAATCGAATATTAACCAATGAGATAGACAATACTCAGGAAAGAATCCACCTAGACTTCACCTATTATTATGAATATGAATTAAACGTGTAACATCCTAAATGTGGGCCTGTGCATTTATATGTTGGTTTAATATGTTAATTCAAGAATTTAAGGCTCAAATTTGAGACCTTGATTAAATATTTGGATTAGGGTTTAAATTAATGTTCAGGTAATTTAAGTGATATTTTGGGCTTTAAAACACAGGTTAGGTGGTGATAAATGGTGTTAGTTCATAATTTAAGTTAAATAATTAAATTAGTAGCAAGCTGGGTTTGTGGCCCAAAGACTTGAGGTACTTTAAGTGGGCATTAAGGTGGCGTCACAAAGGGGGAGGTGTTGGGCCTAGTGTGGCCGCTTAGGGCCCAAATGGATGGGTCCAATTTCGGCACTAAGAAGGGAAGGGGGTGGACGAAAATTAGGCTACATTTTAGGAGTTTATTTCTTTTATTTTAAGTGATAAAAAGCTGGTAATTAAGAGGGAGGAGTTGGTTTTAAGGTGGGCTCTCCTAAAGGTAAGATAAGGATTGAGTTATCGGTGAGTTAAAGGCTATCGAGAGAGGAGAGTTGGCCAAACTCCAACTCTGTGTGTGGGTGTGATATGCAAAAATTTGGGAGGCCAGATATCATCTTTTCCAATTGGTTTTTCTCACTTTCTCATCTATTCTCCTCAACAGAAAATTCTTTCTCTCCTGACTCTGTTTCTTGTCAAACCGAAAACTCTCTAGCTCTTCTCTTTCTCCTAGATCCCTTCTAAAAGTCGAATCCCCTTTGTTCATACCCTCATCTCCCATAGCCAAATCTACAAGGGTGGTTTCATTTTCCCGAAGGTGCACCATAGCCGAATACTCCTCTTTAATTTGGTAAGTTTCGGGATTTTGCTTCTTTGCGATTTCTTCATTCACTTTTATCAAGTTTCTAATCCGAATCAGTTTTCTAAGGCCCTGTCGATTTCACTCTCTGTACCTAGAAGTCGAATCTGTTTCATCTCCTGTGCCGATTTGTGAAAAGCCGAAGGTAGGTGGTCAATGGTAGGTTCGACCGGATGGCCACTTTCTTGTTCTTTTGTCTTTGGCCGAATGTCATAAGGAGTTAGATGGGTTGCGATCATCGGTTTGGTTAACTATTTTTGGTGATGGCCAAATGTAGGAAGGGAGGTGACGTGTTCTCAAGGACATTCAGGATTCGAATAACTAGGTAAGAGTTCGTTTTAAGTGTTATAGTTGTTTAAGTAATTAGATCTCATCGTTTAAATGGTTTAGTGATTAAGGGAGTATGATGGACTCGAATAACAGTCAGGCAGAAAAGGTTGGATCTGTAAAACCAACACCTAAATACAAGAAGCGATCTGTTTTGGTAGTGCGAGATTGGCCATCGGGGTATGGGCCGACATCGAAGTCAGATCGTGGGCGATAGTGGTAGTCTCGGTGATAGTAAGCGTGACATAGCGAAAACGTTAGTCTGAGGATCGGTGTGTAATACTTCCCACCATCTAGATCTGATTATTAAATGTATGCTAATAAGTTTTATATGTTATGATAAATGCCAAAATCTCGGTTTAATGATGGAAACCCAAAGAGGGTAAAACGAACCACCGGTTAGTGAATAATCAATTAAATGTTATAAGTAAATTGCTTGTATGTGATTGCATGGGTTGGGTTGATGAAAGGAGTAAGTTATCGTTATATGTGTAGCGGTTTTTACCGTGATGCTAGATGCGACTAATGCCGTGATCATTATAAGGGCTTGACCATAATATGTTGATGAGCGACTGACCGCCATCTTGGCGATATAGCGGTGTAGGTTGATTGTAGAAATTCCCAATGGTGTGAACGGCTGGTACGGGGGCGTGTAGCTAATGAAAACCTAGGAAAATGGGTTGGGTTTTGCATATTATTTGTTATTTATGTAAATGAAATTATTATTATGTTCTATGGGTTAAGGCTTAAATCTAGTGGTGCATGAGGGTTGCACACTGAGTCTCATGACTCAACCAATTAAATTAACATTTTAGGTGACACTTAGTGTATCGGACCGGGCTAGAGAGGAGCGCAAGGTGGCCATGCAAAAGAATATGTGGATCCGCAAAAGACTCAACTTAATAGTTTTTAAGATATTTTATTTTATTTTATGGATTTTAAACCCCGTTGTAATAAGGCCAAGGGCCACTAGTTTATATTTTGGTTTTATTATGGGTTTTAGTTATTTTTTCTTTATTTATTTACTTCAATTAAACTAGGACACGTAATTAAGTTTTGGGCTTTTAATTATAAGGCATATTTTATAAATTACATATGGGCTTTACGGTAACTTTGAATTGTTTTATTAAAATTTTTCTTAGTGACATACCAGATCTGGTTGTAGTGTTTAGGCCGGGTTTGGGGTGTTACAAAACGATTTATTCACTTGTGCCTTGATCCATAGGAATTCCTAAATTATGTCAATATCTCTTTCGAGAGTAAGAACAACTGAATATAGATTGATTAATTGAAATCTCTTTCTAATTAAAACCCCTATTGTTGCATTAACTCGATCTATGGATTCCCCTATTAGATTTGATTCTAATCCGGTAGATTTATGTTGTCCTATTTCTAGGATTGTATGCAACTCCACTCAATTAGGCTAGATCTGCTCTTAGATAGAGACTTTTGCTCCACTGAAATAAGCACATTAAACATGAATTAATATCCTGGAAATATTAAAACAGGAAATAAGCACAAATAATTGAGAACAATAATCAAATATTTATCATGTAAATAAAAATTAAATAATAAGATTCATCATAGGTTTCATCTCCCCTAGGTATCTAGGGGATTAGTTCATAATCTTGAATGAAAACATCTCAAAGTCAGAAAAACCACAAGACATAATGAAACTCAATAAAACTTCAAAAGAAATTACAAGGAGATCTTCAATCTTGATGGAGATTCGCTTTTGAGTTGCATCTGATGGTGTTCATCGAGTGTTTTCTTCGATCTTCTTTGATTTCCCCCTTTTCTATTCTTCTAATTGGTATTTAGAGTTTTTAGAATGCTCAGAGAGCCTAAAAATTGAGTTTTTCTGCGTATTTGGAAAGCAGGGTACGAAATCGACACGGGCTGTGAAATCGGCATGTGGCTAGCCTGTGTGGCTCACATGGGCATGTGTCCAACCTGTTGGAAATGCCCAGCCCGTGTGGATCTTGAATGTAACAGACCGAATTTCACCCTAATCGGAACGGTAGTTTCGGGACCACGAATCCGAGTCTGAGAAATATTTTAATTTTATATTTTGTGCTTATTATATGTGAATTAATGTGTGTGAAAGTCTCGTAGAAAAATTTTATCGTTTGTGTGTTTAATTTAGAAAAAGGACTTAATCTGCGTAAAAAGTAAAAGTAGCAAACTATAGTGAAAAGTGCCTATTTGATGATGGCTTTTTAAAGTGGAGTATTAAAAGAGTAAATAGTCCAATTCTAGATGTAGTGGGTGGCATATGTCTAATCTACCCTTAAGTTATATGTTATGAAATTTTATGACATAAGGTTAAATAAGTAATTATTTAAATAACATGTTATATGTTAAAATAACATAAAAAATAAGCCATCATCTTTATGTTCTTTCATGGCTGAATGTAGCTAAGAAAAAGGGTTGAAGAAGCTTTGAAATTTGACAACTATTTGGTTCAATTAGGTAAGAATTTTAGCTCGGTTTTATTGATTTTACGTTTCGAGATCGTTGCTTAGAGTATTAGTGACCCATGTTGAAATTTTTGAATCTAAGCATGTGTGATATTCGCCATTGATGTGTTCATGTGGTTTTGATGTTAAATGATTTTAGATGAAAGATATGCTAAAGATTAGTATGTTTTGTATTGGAAGTTTTGATGAAATTGAGTATTTAGGGCTAATTTGTAAAAATAAATTTTATAGGGACTTATTTGCAAAATAAATGAAATAAATGGACTTGTAAGGTCCCTAGGAAGATTCGGCTCTTGAGTAGCATGGGGAAGTTTTGTGTATTTTGTGTTTTATGCAAATAGGACTAAATTGTAAAAATGTGAAATATTAGGGGTAAAGTGGTAAATTACTCATTTATGTGTTTTGGGACTAAATTGAGATGAAATGTACTTGAATGAGCTGAATTTTAATGTGTCTAGATCAAGAACAAAGAAAAACAAATTTGGATCGGGGAAAGACGAAGGTTATCGAATAGTCGGTTTACACGGTCCGTCGATAGTCGAGGTAAGTTCTTAAGTTAAAGTATGTTAAAGAGATAAATATGAATATGTTCAATGATATTATTTGATTAATTTGAGTAAGGAAATAGGTGATAGCCGAATGTAAATGTTCTATATTGGATTGGATATGCTGAAATGCAATGTGAATTAGTACATTTGATATGATATGTGAATGTGGTTTATGTATATGAATTGATAGTGATGTAAGTGTTAAGGAATATAAGTTGAGGAATTGATTTGATAAATAGATCGGGCTTCGAGCCTAGCAGGCCTCGTGCCTTAGATGATATATTTTGGGCTTATTGCCTAGCGAGCTTAGTCTTAGGTGACATATTCGAGCTTCGTGCTAGCGAAGCTTAGTCTTGGTGATATATTCGGGCTTCGTGCCTAGCGAGGCTTAGTCTGGGTGATATATTCGGGCTTCGTGCCTAGCGGGCTTAATGCCGTGATACTTTAAAACGAAGAAACCATAAATTGATCGAGGTGTAACATAGTGAATCTATTGAGTTAAAAACTCAAGTAAGCTTAAATCTCAATGAATTCATCAGAAGTAAGGTAAGTTGTGATTAATGTTACTTGAGTTGAAATATTATGTTAAGAATGGTGTTATGTGTGATTGAGCTTATTGATCGATGTGTATGAATGGTATAAGATAGAATTTGAGCTTAAATGTACTATTTTGGGAGGTTCGGTTACAAGTAATATGATAATATAGTTGATATGAATGTTGTACCTATGTGACTTGGAGCATGTGATTCATGTAATATATGTTTATACTATGATTCGATGAGTTCTGTAATTATGGTAATGAAGTGTAAATGCTATGAACTGTTAGTATTCGCCCCGCATAAATTTATTTATGGAAATATTTATATTCAATGTCATAAGTTTAAAGAATAAAATGTTTAAGTGTTTGAGTGTTACATTATTATTTGCTTGAGACTTACTAAGCTAGTAAGCTTATTCGTGTGGTTCAATGTTACATTTTATAGATTTTGGTCTCGCTATGGGCTCGGAAATCATCAAAAAGTCAACCACACTATCGACTCATATTGGTACTTTTAAAGTTTGGACGTAAAAACTTAAGGCATGTATAGGCTAGTTTAATGCTTGAATGATAATTTGAATTGTATAAATAAGCCATGCGAAAATGGCTTGGATTTATTACTAATGATCTAATGTTTGTGTAACATCCTGAAAATGGGCCTATGCATTTTTGATTTAATTATACGAAATGGCATGTCTTATGTGTTATGAATGTATGGTGAACATTTTTGGAAACTTGAAAATGTAAGAAATGATTTAGAAATGTTAAGTTTCAAAAAGAGGAAAGTGAATATTTTGGAAACTTGGAAATGTAAGGAAATGTCCCGGAAATGTAAGGAAATGTCCCGAAAATGTAAGGAAATGTCTTGTCTTGGAAATGTAGGGAAATGTCCTGGAAATGTAAGGAAATGTCCTGGAAATGTAAGGAAATGTCTTGTCTTGGAAATGTAGGGAAATGTCCTGGAAATGTAAGGAAATGTCCTAGAAATGTAAGAAATGTCTTGTCTTGGAAATGTAGGAGATGTCCAG
This sequence comes from Gossypium rotundifolium, assembly GCA_025506655.1. Lineage (NCBI taxonomy): Eukaryota > Viridiplantae > Streptophyta > Magnoliopsida > Malvales > Malvaceae > Gossypium > Gossypium rotundifolium. The sequence goes on along the minus strand of CP106730.1, from coordinate 11,887,655 downwards.
AAATGCTTTAGAAATGTTAAGTTTAAAAGAGGAAACTAAGGCAAGGTGGCCTTAAGAAAATTAATAGGAGGAATTTGACACACAAACAGGCTTGGAAAAGTGGCTGAAGATATCACTTGAGGCCCGGTGGGTGGCGCCACATACAAGGGTATTGGGCCTAGGTTCGAGTCACTTGGGGAGCAAATAAAGGAGTTTTATTTTTGCTACAAGAAGTAAGAGAAGTGGACGACAATAAGGCTCTAAAGGGAGGTGTTTTATTTTGTTAAAATTGACAAATAAGATGGATAAATGATAGATTATTTCTTTTATTTCTAGATGAGGTGATAAGAAGAGAAAAGTAAGGAAGGGCTAGTGTTTGAGTGCTAGCAAAATTCTTAGTTGAAGTATCCATCTTTTTCTTCTTTTGTTTTCATTTAGTCTCTCATCTTCTCCCTAGTCAATTTCTTAGTGCTCTCTCTCTTCTCTTCTCTTTCATTTGTTAAGTCAATCTATAGTCCACCATTGCCAAAATTCTCAAGTTTTCTTTTCTTTATTTTGTGGAAACCGAATACCCTAAGAGAACCCCTAGCCGACTTCTCCATTAAATCCCAAAAGCAAACCTTATCATCTAGTCATCAAGGCTGATTCTTTAAGGGCTTTTAACAAGGGTCTTCTTGGATTTCTTAAAGGGTAATATCCAAAATTGGTTTCAATTTTTTATATTTTAGACCTATCGAAATCTAGGGACTAATCTCTATTATTGATTTTGGCCGAATTATGGAGGGTGTATTCGGGATTTAAGAATTGTCAACTACAAGAAGGTATCTTTCGGGATTTCAAGGATCTAAGGTAAGACATATGTATATTCGCCAAAGGCCATGTTTTACGTTTTAATGTTAGATTAAATCTAACATATGGTTATAGGAATTTCAACAGCATTAAGGAAGCAAGGATCCAATTCGGGATTTAAGATTTGGAAGGTAAGCACCTATGTATATTCGGCTAAAGCCTATTTTAGTATTTAGATCTAGTTCATATTTATTCAAAATAGCCGAACAGGCTTTATGCTAACATATTAAGGTTGGCCGAATGTAGGATTTGAGATCTAAGGCTTTAGATCGGATTTTCGGGATTTCAGTGAATTGTTAAGCGAATCAGGTGTGTACCCTACCCTAAGTTTTAATACGTTCATGGCTATGTTTTAAATAAATTGTGTTATTAAGAATGTGAAAAGCATGGCTAAGGTACCATACAATGGTACAAAGTACTAAGGTACGCTTCCTACTCCTACTAGAAATATGAATATATGTTATTTTAACATGTGAAAAGTGATAAGAATATGGAAAGTGATAAGAATGTGAATTAAGATATGATATTGCATGATATGTATGAAATATAGGGGCATATGGGTTATGTGAAAAGGGGAAGTTAAAGTGGTGACCTAAGACCACGAAATATGAATGTGGTGACCTAAGACCACGAAATCAATGTGGTGACCTAAGACCACGTAACCGAATGTGGTGACCTAAGACCACGAATTCGAATGTGGTGACCTAAGACCACGAATTTTATAAGAGGCGATGTCACGTCGATGCAATGACGCCTTCGATGGTGTGTAGCGGATGGAGGGTTGACTTAGTAGTCCCACAAAGTGCGAGGATGGTGTGCAATTGGTGTGTAGCGGTTGGCACATAGGTTTGGGTTCGGTTGCATCATATTGTTTAAATGCTTTATGAACATGAATGATATTGTATGCCCGAAATATTAAATTTTAGTGTTGGTTACACATTGAGTCTGTTGACTCACCCTATTGTGGGATTACTTTTCAGGTGACGACCAGTGATGGACCGGGCCGGCAGATGATTAGTAGAGGCCATGTGAAGTTCAGATTTCTTTTACTTGGACTATTTTATTTTAAGTGTTTTGAATTTAAATTTTGGGAATTATTTGATGTAATAAGGCCTTAGTAGAATTATTTTATTCTGTTTTTATTTTGCTTACAAATCTTTAATCATTAAAAGATTAAGTAATCATTTTTTTAAAAAAAACCAAAGCCCAAACGTTTTGTCACCTAAAGTAAAGGATATTTTTTTTAATGAATTAAACTTCTTCTCAACTCAAGCCCAACCCAAAACAAACTTTCCTTCAAAACGCTCAAGTTTTTCCTAAGTACAAAAGAATTTGAAAAGGTTTTCACCGGGGAACATACCAGATCCGGTCAAGGCTCGTGGGCCGGGTTTGGGGTGTTTCAATTTGGTATCAGAGCCCAGTTTTAAACACTCGGCCTTGGGTTTAAGGCCCAAAACGTTTTCCAAAGTAAGCCCAAAAGGAATTTTCTCAAAAATTTTTAGGTTTTTCGGCATGGCCCACTAAGTCTTCGACCAATGATCCACCGTGTAAGTACTTGACTTCAAGTGATTTGAATATGTGAAATGTATGGGCTTTTATGGCAACGTAGATTAGTCTGATAAGTATTTGAACCCTAGGACTAGTGTGCCCCAACAAATACATAAGACTTAAATATCTAATTAAACAAACCTGTGGTTGAGTCACCGAGTTAGGGTGTGGCAGCCATGGTGCGCATGTCTAGGATTGGTTTCGGTGGGAGCTTGGTATTTAAGCAGTCCGTGTGACTCACCTCCTCTCCACTCGAATCCTACCTGGTGCGTTGCTACGGTTCACCCTAACCAAGAGGACCTATACACGGGCTAAACCCCTAACTAAAACCCGAAAGGGACTAGTCGTATTTTATGGAAACCCTAGTTTTAAAATTTCTAAATTATCCTCTTGATTTGAAAAAGATTATTTTTATAAAATTTTCTTGAAATATTTCAGATTTATAAAATTACGAAAATACCCCAATGGTAAAATTACAAAATGCCCTTGGATTATGAAATTTTCAAAATATCCACAGTTCCTATTAAAATTTCATTACGTTATAAAATGTTCAAAAACCCTAATTTGCAAAATGACAAAATACCCTAATTTTAAAAAAAAATTATGAAATTACCCCTACCCTGCAAATTACCGAAATACCCCTGAGTTACAAAATTACCAGAACGACCCCCGATCTTCAAAAATTTTTGCAACAACACCAATCTGGAAAATAAATTCTCAAAAAGAACCCTCAAGTTTTGCAAATTTTGAAATACCCTTGATTTATTCAGACTTATAAATTTACCCTGGTTTATTACTGAAATACCCTTGTAATTTCAAAATTTTTGAAATACCCCGGGATTTCAAAAAATTACCAAAATACCCTCAGATTTCAAAATTTTCCAAAATACCCTCGGGAATGCAAAATTTCCAGAATACCCTTATTGGCAACATCACCAAGGAACCTTATTTTGACAAATTACAAAAATACCCCTGGGTAGTGGAAAAACAACAACAATGAAAACTACAACATTTCTCTGAATTAACGAAAGTTCATAATTGATTGATGGATGAATGTAAAGACTGTGTGCATGTATGAATACGAAAGAACCACTTCAAAAATTCTTTTCATAAAACTTCTTCGCGGTTAATCAGTGGAATAAAGGTTAATTCATAAAAATGTCTTAAATCAGATTAAAGCGCATCATTAGATATGAGTTCTAGAGGACGCGGTCGTCAAGGACACGGTAGAGGAAGAATAACTGTGTCAAAACCTGTTAGATCGGGTCAAGGGTCTGACAATGAGTTACCACTGCCACCACTACCCTCAGCTGTCGGTGTCGAGCAGCAAGCTCAGACGGGGGATGATGTTGTATCGCAGGCTATGCTACGAGTTCTTGAAATGGTGGTATGCACGTGGAAATACTGAAGCTCGTAAATCAGACCGGCGACTCGAGCCAACGGAGCTGAGGTGTTCCGTGGAGTATCTGGTGTGGCTCCCAGTAAAGCTGAATACTGGTTGGAAGCGACCGAGCGTATTATGGATGAGCTCGATCTAACCCCTGAGGAGAAGTTGAAAGGAATGGTGGCTCTGCTACGTGATGAAGCGTATCAGTGGTGGTTAACAGTTAGGGATGGCGCCACTGCTGAGGATCTAACCTGGGAGTATGTTAAGGCGGCATATCAAAAGAAGTATGTCGGCACACGTTATATTGATGAGCAGAGGAAAGCTTTTAAGAATTTGGTTCAAGGAAACAAGTCGATGCAGTGATGAAGTGAATTCCTAAGGTTAAGCCGATATGCTCGAGGAGTAGTGATGACGGAGCATGAGCGGTGTGTCCGGTTTGAGGACGGACTAAGGGATGACCTAAGGTTGTTAGTCGCTCCACATCAGGAGTGGGAGTTTTCTGCTATAGTAGAGAAAGCTAAAATAGCGGAAGGAATTAAGGATTCTGTGAGGCAGAACTCTGATCAAAATAGGCAGAAGAGAGATTTTGGATCGTCAAGGCCATCTAGGAATGAGCAAAAAAAGCCTAGAGTTGAAAGGTCGCAAGGTCGCAAGTTGCCAGATTCTGGGAGGGCGTTACCTACTTATGAACAATGTGGGAAGAATCACTTAGGTGAATGTTGGAAAAAGACGGGAGGATGTTTTAAGTGTGGGTCAAAGGACCATATGATTAAGGATTGTCCGATGAGATCAGATGAGAATCGACCGGTAACTCAGAATGTTAATCAGGCTGGTAGAGGTGGACAACAATTTCGGTGGTCGTGGTCTCGAACCTCGGAGGAAATGGTTCCGTGCCGTGGTCGTGGAGAACCAAGCGAGGTCTTGAAGGTTCGGATGCAAGGCAGCCAAGGTTGGTTTATGCAGTCGGCCGTCGCGAAGAGAGTGATGTGCTAGATGTGACAACGAGTAAGTTTTTTATTTCTGAAATGCCTTTATTGCCTTGTTTATTATAGAGCTAGTTTGTTCTTGTATTGCTAGTGAATGGTATGAAACCTTGGATGCGAACTTTGGAATTGTGCATAGGAAATGTGTTAGTTTTATTAAGATCAGAGTGCGCAGCAATTGCGTAGTGTGGTGAGTTAGATTGTACGATTGTTCGTTAGTAAGTAATTTCGAGGACAAAATTATTTTAAGGGGGTAGAACTGTAACATCCTGAAAATGGGCCTATGCATTTTTGATTTAATTATACGAATTGGCATGTCCTATGTGTTATGAATGTATGGTGAACATTTTTGGAAACTTGAAAATGTAAGAAATGATTTAGAAATGTTAAGTTTCAAAAAGAGGAAAGAGAACATTTTGGAAACTTGGAAATGTAAAGAAATGTCCCGGAAATGTAAGGAAATGTCTTGTCTTGGAAATGTAGGGAAATGTCCTGGAAATGTAAGGAAATGTCCTAGAAATGTAAGGAAACGTCTTGTCTTGGAAATGTAGGGAAATATCCTGTAAATGTAAGGAAATGTCCTGGAAATGTAAGGAAATGTCTTGTCTTGGAAATGTAGGGAGATGTCCAGGAAATGCTTTAGAAATGTTAAGTTTAAAAGAGGAAACTAAGGCAAGGTGGCCTTAAGAAAATTAATAGGAGGAATTTGACACACAAACAGGCTTGGAAAAGTGGCCTGAAGATATCACTTGAGGCCCAGGTAGGTGATGCCACATACAAGGGTATTGGGCCTAGGTTCGAGTCACTTGGGGAGCAAATAAAGGAGTTTTATTTTTGCTACAAGAAGCAAGAGAAGTGGATGGCAATAAGGCTCTAAAGGGAGGTGTTTTATTTTTGTTAAAATTCGGCAAATAAGATGGATAAATGATAGATTATTTCTTTTATTTCTAGATGAGGTGATAAGAGGAGAAAAGTAAGGAAGGGCTAGTGTTTGAGTGCTAGCCGAAATTCTTAGTTGAAGTATCCATCTTTTTCTTCTTTTTGTTTTTCATTTAATCTCTCATCTTCTCCTAGCCAATTTTTTAGTGCTCTCTCTCTTCTCTTCTCTTTCATTTGTTAATCAATCTATAGTCCACCATTGCCAAAATTCTCAAGTTTTCTTTTCTTTATTTTGTGGAAACCGAATACCCCAAGAGAACCCCTAGCCGACTTTTCCATTAAATCCCAAAAGCGAAACCTTATCATCTAGTCATCAAGGCCGATTCTTTAAGGGATTTTAACAAGGGTCTTGATTTCTTAAAAGGGTAAGATCCAAAATTGGTTTCAATTCTTTTATATTTTAGACCTATCGAAAATCTAGGGACTAATCTCTATTATTGATTTTGGTAGAATTATGGAAGGGTGTATTCGATTTAAGAATTGTCAACTACAAGAAGGTATCTTTCGGGATTTCAAGGATCTAAGGTAAGACATATGTATATTCGCCAAAGGCCATGTTTTACGTTTTAATGTTAGATTAAATCTAACATATGGTTATAGAATTTCAACAAATTAAGGAAGCAAGGATCCAATTCGGATTTAAGATTTGGAAGGTAAGCACCTATGTATATTCGGCTAAAGCCTATTTTAGTATTTAGATCTAGTTCATATTTATTCAAAATAGCCGAACAGGCTTTATGCTAACATATTAAGGTTGGACGAATGTAGGATTTGAGATCTAAGGCTTTAGATTGGATTTTCGGGATTTCAGTGAATTGTTAAGCGAATCAGGTGTGTACCCTACTCTAAGTTTTAATACGTTCATGGCTATGTTTTAAATTAATTGTGTTATTAAGAATGTGAAAAGCATGGCTAAGGTACCATACAATGGTACAAAGTACTAAGGTACGTTTCCTACTCCTACTAGGAATATGAATATATGTTATTTTTAACATGTGAAAAGTGATAAGAATATGGAAAGTGATAAGAATGTGAATTAAGGTATGATATTGCATGATATGTATGAAATATGGGGGCATATGGGTTATGTGAAAAGGGGAAGTTAAAGTGGTGACCTATGACCACGAAATCTGAATGTGGTGACCTAAGACCACGAAATCTGAATGTGGTGACCTAAGACCACGTAAAACTGAATGTGGTGACCTAGGACCACGAATTCTAAATGTGGTGACCTAAGACCACGAATTTTATAAGGGCAATGAGCACGTCGACTGCAGTGACTGCCTTCGATGGTGTGTAGCGGATGGAGGGTTGACTTAGTAGTCCCCACGGTGTGCAGGATGGTACGGGTGGTGTGTAGCGGTTGGCACATAGGTTTGGGTTCGGGTTGCATCATATTGTTTAAATGCTTTATGAACATGAATGATATTGTATGGCTGAAATATTAAATTTTAGTATTGGTTACACATTGAGTCTGTTGACTCACCCCGTTGTAGGATTACTTTTCAGGTGACGACCATTGATGGATCGGGCCGCAGATGATTAGTGGAGGCCATGTGAAGTTCAGATTTCTTTTACTTAGACTATTTTATTTTAAGTGTTTTGAATTTAAATTTTGGGAATTATTTGATGTAATAAGGCCTTAGTAGAATTATTTTATTCTATTTTTATTTAGCTTACAAATCTTTAATCATTAAAAGATTAAGTAATCATTTTTTTAAAAAAACCAACGCCCAAACGTTTTGTCACCTAAAGTAAAGGATTTTTTTTTTAATGAATTAAACTTCTTCTCAACTCAAGCCCAACCCAAAACAAACTTTCCTTCAAAACGCTCAAGTTTTTCCTAAGTACAAAAGAATTTGAAACGGTTTTCACCGGGGAACATACCAGATCCGGTCAAGGCTCGTGGGCCAGGTTTGGGGTGTTTCAGTTTGAGTTATTCTAGTTATAGAATGTGTGTATGTTCTACTTGGTCATGGGTTTGATAGCAATATAAAGTCATGTTAGGTTTATATATATTGTAATTAGTCTTTTGGTAAGATGGTAGTTGTAGTGTTTGAATATGCTTGGGTTATGGTTGATAAATACTTATTAATGAAATGCATAATTTAAGATACAAATCAACTTAGAAATTATTTGAAATCTTGGATTGTATATTCGACTAAGTGATGAAATTATAGGTATAATTTTTGGATTGACACTTTAACATGGTTTACATATGTGTATGTATATTTAGTTTAAATTTAGATGTTTCGGTCTATAGAAGGCATAATTGGTATTTAGGTTTGATTATATTCTTCTAATTGATTTGTTCTATATTATGTTTGGAATGTATACTATTGGTATATTATGAATTTGAATAAGAAAACTCTTAATAAACATATATATATATATATATATGTTTAGCTTTTGATAATTGCTAAATTGCTTAGTAGGTTAATAAAGAACATGTGTAAATTCATCAATGTGATTTAATGACCAATTGAATAGTAACATTCATTATTGGTTATGTAATGCTTATAAATGAATTTGGATAATGGTTTTTAAGATATGTACGATGTTGTTTAAACATGCCATGGAAGTGTATTAATCATGTTGTATTCAGATAGGACTATATAAACAGAAAATAATTGTTATGACCTGTGCTATGTTCGGTAATGCCTTGTAACCCTAATATGGTGACGGTTACGAGTTAGGGGTGTTACATTTGATTGGTATCAGAGCTTACGGTTTAGTTAATTCTAGGACTACCGTAGCGCGTGTGAGTCTAGCTATACATGCCTTAATTGTATATATTTGATAGTGTGGTGACTTCTGACATTTCGAACTGTGTTTTATATAGTAAATGGATCCTGATCCCGATAGAGCCGTAGCGGATGATGTAGAGAGTGTAGCTTTGACCGTGCACACGGATCGGCGCCATGAGACTTTCGACCGGTTTGGGTAGCCACGAGGGGAGGCTAAACAAGTCTTCTACCAAATGATGAATGAATGGTTTACCCATTTGTTCGAATAATCCGCTGCACAACAACCTCCACCCCGAATAATCCAACTCCGGTACCAAGACTTCGATGATAGATCCGATGAGATCTAGCAGCCTCCGTTGATAAAATCGAAAACATGGGGTAGAGGAATTCAAGGCCAATGATGATGATGACGCAGAGCGAGCCGAGATTTGGCTTGATAACACTATTCGTACTGGATGAGTTATCTTGTACTCCGATGACCGCCTAAAGTGTGCTATATCTCTACTTGGGACACCGCTTATCACTTTGGAACACACCGGTATCCGTAGTTCCGAAAGAAAAAGTAACTTGGGACTTCTTCCAAATTGAGTTCCGTAAGAAATATATCAGTCAGAGATTCATCGATTAGAAATGGAAAGAATTTCGAAATTAAAATAGGTTTGCATGGTCAGAATTTTAATATGAGCGAAAGTTTGTCGATTAAGCCGTTACGCCGAGAGTGTATATCTACTGAAGCCATTATGTGTAAAAGATTTGAAGACGGCCTGAATGAAGACATAAAGTTACTTGTTGGCATTCTTGAAATCAAAGAGTTTGTGACATTAGTCGAGCGAGCTTGTAAAGCCAAAGAGCTCGGAAAGGAGAAAAGAAAAGCTGAAGTAGAAGCTAGAGACACTCGAAAAAGATCATCGAGTAAAATTTTCCATTCTGTGCATAAGAAGTTCAGAGATGACCCCAGTCGACATAAAGCCACTTCAGACTTACCTAGACGTGATCAACCTCCAGTGAGATCCCGAGCCACGTCGATAGCTAGTGTCGGTAATGTTCCATAGAATCGGGCCGAGTGTAAAATTGTGGGAAATGGCATCCTGGGAGTTGTAGAGTTCATGATCGGTCCTGCTTTAAATATGGATCGTCGGATCATTTTATTCGAGAGTGCCCGATGTTAGCCGAGCAAAATGCAACTCAAAACACTAGACCAAGCGAAGCGCCAAAGACGGGTAGACCACTCAGACATTCAGGCAATATAGGTGGCAGTCAGAGAGGGATGAAAGACACTGCAATACGATCAGAGGCTAGAGCTCCAGCTAGAGCTTATGCTACACGAGCCGAGAGGATGCTTCCTCCCCGATGTCATTACTCTGTACTTTCACCCTTTATGATACTCTTGTGCTTGCATTGATTGATCTGGTTCGACTCATTCGTATGTGTGTGAAACTTTAGTATTCGGTAAGACTCGCCATTGAGTCTCATCGAGTTTGTGATTCGTGTGTCCAACCCTTTGGGTAGATGTGTATTTGTTAATAAAGTGTGTAGAGATTGCCCGTTGATGATTCAGGATTCTTACTTCCCAGCCGATTTAATGTTGTTGCCCTTCTATGAGTTTGACATAATTTTGGGAATGGACTGGTTAACTTCACATGATGCAGTGGTGAATTGCAAAAGAAAGCTTATTGATTTGAGATGTCAGAACGGTGAGATCATCAGAATGGGATCCAGTGATTTAGAGTTTCCTACAGTAATAACCTCATTGTTAGCCCGAAAGTATGTGAAAAAAGGGTGTGAAGCTTTTTTGGCCTATGTACTGGATAATAAAATGTTTGAAAAGCATATTGAATCTGTACCGATTGTGTGTGAATACCCAGATGTGTTTCTTGAAGAACTATCGGGTTTACCACCAATACGAGAGATTGAGTTCGGCATTGAATTAGCACCGGGAACGACTCCAATCTCGATAGCTCCGTGTCGATGGCACCCTCTTGAGTTAAAGAGTTGAAAGCACGATTGCAAAAGTTAACAGATAGGGCTTTGCATGACCAAGTTTCTCTCATTGGGGTGCACCATCTTTTTGTGAAGAAGAAAGATGGAACGATGCGAATGTGTATTGATTATCGAAAAGCCCAATAAGGTAACTATAAAGAATAAGTACCGTTACCTCGGATTGATGATTTGTTTGATCGGTTGAAAGGGCTTCAGATTTTCAAGATAGATTTGAGATCGGGTTATTATCGATTCATGAGTTAGAGATACAGATGTGCCAAAGACGCATTCCGACAAAGGTACGGACATTTTGAGTTTTTGGTTATGCCTTTTGGATTCACTAATGCACTGCTATTTTATGGATCTAATGAATCGGGTCTTGACGCTTTTGGATCGATTTGTAGTAGTGTTTATTGATGATATACTAATCTTCTCCAAAAATGAAACCGAGCATGCCGAGCATTTGAGATTAGTGCTACAAACTTTGCGAGATCAAAAGTTGTATGCAAAGTTTAGTAAGTGTGAGTTCTAGATGAATGAAGTTAGCTTCTTAGGTCATGTTGTTTCAGCATCAGGTATTCGGGTGGATCCAAACAAAATGCAGCTATACTTGATTGGAAACCACCAAAGAATGTTTCTGAGATTCGAAGCTTTCTAGGCCTTGCGGGATACTACAGACGGTTTGTAAAGGTTTTTCAGATAGCTACACCTTTGACAAGGCTACTACGAGAAAGATGTCAAGTTTGAGTGGTCGAAAAAGTGTCGAAATGTTTCAATAGTGAAAGCTCTTTTGACCAAGCTCGGTGTTAGCTCAAACCTAAATTGGGTAAAGAATTTGTCATTTTAGTGATGCTTCTTTGAATGGGTTGGGTTGTGTTTGATGCATGAAGGCAAACTTATAGCCTACACTTCGAGATAATTGAAGCCGCATTTAAAGAAATTATCTGACTCACGATCTGGAATTAGCAACCATTGTTTTCGCATTGAATATTTGGCGTCATTACTTATTCGGCGAGAAATGTCACAGTTATTCGGATCATAAAAGTCTAAAGTATTTGATGACTCAGAAAGATCTGAATTTAAGACAACGCAGATGGTTAGAATTGTTGAAAGACTATGAGTTGGTGATTGACTACCATCCGGGAAAAGCCAATGTTGTTGCAAATGCGTTAAGTCGAAAATCATTATTTGCTCTTCATGTGATGAACGCACAGATGGTTATGTCTAGTGATGGTTCGATCATAGCCGAGTTACAAGTAAGACCGATGTTTATTCAGCAAATTTGTGATGCACAGAAAGTTGACAAAGATTCGATTGCTAGACGAATTCAGTGCGAAAGAGATACGGAATTAGAGTTTCAAATTGATGCGAATGACTGTTTGAACTTTAAAAGCCAAATGTGTGTTCTGAAGAACTCGGATTTGATTCAGATGATTCTGAGTGAGGCTCATAGTGGTTGATTATCGATACATCAAGGTAGCACAAAAATGTATAATGATTTGAAACAGTTTTATTGGTGGCCTGGCATGAAACGGGATATATCTGAATTTGTGTCAAAGTGCTTAATTTGTCAGCAAGTAAAAGCCGAGCATCAAGTATCTTCTGGGTTGCTTCAACCGATCATGATACCTAAATGGAAATGGGATAGAATCACTATGGATTTTGTATCTGGGTTGCCTATGACATCGAGCAAGAAAGATGCGATTGGGTTATAGTAGATAGATGACGGATCACTCATTTTATACCGGTTCGTATGGACTTTTCACTCGATAAACTTCTTTGAGTTGTATATATCTCAAATCGTGAGATTACATGGTGTGCCGAGTTCTATTATCTCAGACAGAGACCCGAGATTCACTTCGCGATTGTGGAAGAATTTATAGGATGCTTTAGGTACTAAACTTCATTTTAGCACTGCCTTTCACCCACAGATAGATGGTCAATCTGAGCGAACCATTCAAACACTTGAGGACATGTTGAGATGTTGCGTTCTCGAGTTTGAAGGAACGTGGGAAAAGTACTTATCTTTGATTGAATTTGCTTATAATAACAGTTTTCAATCAAGTATCAAAATGGAACCCTATGAAGCTCTATATGGCCGCAAGTGTCGCACGCCATTGTACTGGACCGAGCTCAGTAAGAACAAGATACAAGCGGTTGATTTGATTAAAGAGACTGAACAGAAAGTGGCTATAATCAGAAATAGTTTGAAAGCTGCATCAGATTGTCAAATATCTTACGCTGATTTGAAACGTAAAGATATAGAATTTCAAGTCGGAGATTAGGTATTTTTGAAAGTTTCCCCATGGAAGAAAGTACTCCGATTTGGACAGAAAGGCAAACTGAGTCCGAGATTTATCGGACCGTATGAAATCATCGAACGTATTGGGCCTGTTGCTTATAGGTTGAAGTTACCCTCTGAATTAGAAAAGATACACGATGTATTTCACGTTTCTATGCTCCGTGGATACAGATCAGATCCGTCACATGTGATTGTTCCATCTGAGATTGAAATCCGACCCGATATGACGTATGAGGAAGAACCGATTCGTATCTTAGTCGGGAAGTGAAAGAGTTAAGAAACAAAAGTACTATGGAATCAGCATGGAGTTGAAGAGGCTACGTGGGAGCTTGAGGACTCAATGAGGCAACAATATCTGACGTTGTTTAACGGTAAGATTTTCGGGGACGAAAATCCTTAAGGGGGAGAGTTGTAACAGACCGAATTTGACCCTAATCAGAACGGTGCTTTCGGGACCACAAATTCAAGTTCAAGAAATATTTTAATTTTATATTTTGTGTTTATTATATGTGAATTAATGTGTGTGAAAGTCTCAGAGAAAAATTTTATCGCTTGTGTGTTTAATTTAGAAAAGGACTTAATCGCGTAAAAAGTAAAAGTAGCAAACTATAGTGAAAAGAGCCTATTTGATGATGGCTTTTTAAAGTGGGGTATTAAAAGAGTAAATAGTCCAATTCTAGATGTAGTGGGTGGCATATGTCTAATCTACCCTTAAGTTATATGTTATGAAATTTTATGACATAAGGTTAAATAAGTAATTATTTAAATAACATGTTATATGTTAAAATAACATAAAAAAAAGCCATCATCTTTATGTTCTTTCATGGCCAAATGTAGCTAAGAAAAAGGGGTTGAAGAAGCTTTGAAATTTTGGCAACTATTTGGTTCAATTAGGTAAGAATTTTAGCTCGTTTTTTGTTGATTTTTACGTTTCTGAGATCGTTGCTTAGAGTATTAGCTGACCCATGTTGAAATTTTTGAATCTAAGCATGTGTGATATTCGGCCATTGATGTGTTCATGTGGTTTTTGATGTTAAATGATTTTAGATGAAAGATATGTTAAAGATTAGTATGTTTTGTATTGGAAGTTTTGATGAAATTGAGTATTTAGGGCTAATTTGTAAAAAAATAAATTTTTATAGGGACTTATTTGCAAAATAAATGAAATAAATGGACTTGTAAGGTCCCTAGGAAGATTCGGCTCTTGAGTAGCATGGGGAAATTTTGTGTATTTTGTGTTTTATGCAAATAGGACTAAATTGTAAAAATATGAAATATTAGGGGTAAAGTGGTAAATTACTCATTTACGTGTTTTGGGACTAAATTGAGATGAAATGTACTTGAATGAGCTGAATTTTAATGTGTCTAGATCAAAACAAAGAAAACGCATTTGGATCTGGGAAGACGAAGGTTATCAAATAGTTGGTTTACATTAAAATCGACGATGAGGTAAGTTCTTAAGTTAAAGTATCTTAAAGAGATAAATATGAATATGTTCAATGATATTATTTGATTAATTTGAGTAAGGAAATAGGTGATAGCCGAATGTAAATGTTCTATATTGGATTGGATATCTTTGAAATGCAATGTGAATTAGTACATTTGATATGATATGTGAATGTGGTTTATGTATATGAATTGATAGTGATGTAAGTGTTAAGGAATATAAGTTGAGGAATTGATTTGATAAACAGATCGAGCTTCGAGCCTAGCAGGCCTCGTGTCGGTGATATATTTCGGGCTTAGTACCTAGCAGGCTTAGTGCTTAGGTGGCATATTCAAAGCTTCGTGCCTAGCGAACTTAGTGCCGATGATATATTCGAGCTTCGTGCCTAGCGAGCTTAGTCTGGGTGATATATTCGATGTAACACCCTAACCTGTGTCCGTCATCGGATTAGGGTTACGGGGTATTACATTTGATAATAAGACCCCAAATAACTTTCATGACCAAAATAAAAGACATATATAATTCTTTTGTTATATATAAAAAAAAAAAAGAAGAAATCGTATCATATTTCTTCAATACTTTATCAATCAACCCATAGTATTTAAAGGACCCGAACATTTTCATCTTTCATACTTTTGTAACATAAACTATATATTAATCCTCAACTATTCAAAAATATTTGAACATATATATGTTCATGCATACACGTTCCATAGTAATAACCCATTCGGCAATCATAATTACCTTAACCTACTCCATTCAAAAATCCTCAAGGCTACGTGTTTAGGTATAAATGTATATGTACTTACATGCACTCATATCCATAAAATTTTCATGTATATATAATAATGCGCATTCAACTTTTTATATAGATTATACACCAACATGTATCATTAATTCCACATTAGCCTAACTATCATGCATCATACCAATTTCACCTAAAGGCCATGTTGATCAAATAGTGAAAATACTAGTCATGTAGTCGTTTCATTAAAATAGCCAAATGTACATGTACTATAGTCTCTTTACTCCATCAATTATCACATACTAAAACCACATGTATATACATAGCAAGGGCCTTACTTGGCGAACCTAAGATACACCAATTCCGCCAATTTCCTAGTCATTTAATACTTCTCATATCCGTACACATACACATTTTAATCAAGTTGCTAAAGGCACTACAAGACCGAATATGCACAAGAATTTACATGCCAACAATCTAACTTAACAACCTACCACATTCATAATATATCATTGGCAAGTTTAACAATGGACCATCCACATAATCGAACATGCATCATATAAATATGTATAATAACGACATCTTGCCATGATACCTACCAAGTATTTATAGATATGTGCATATTATGTATTCCACCTCTCAAAAAGCAATTGCCGCAATCAAACTCACAAGTATATGTATATAATGATAAGATATTTAACCTTATGGTCATTCTTACCACCTCTTTCATATATCAATCTCCAAAGACAATACAATTATACTTTCATATTAACAAACATCAAGGCCGACTTCAAACAAGACCAAGTGACTATAATTTAGTCATTTTCGCATGGCATGAGTACACATATACATCATTGACATTGTTCCAAAATACTTTTGCTTATACATGGCATAATAACATAATTTACTACTTCAAAACAAAGTGTACCCAAAAGAGATGATAATATGGTGAACTTTCGAGACGAATCCCGAACACAAAATCGAGCTTCCAAAAGTAACCTATACGCACAAGAATTAACCAAAATAAAGTAAGCTTACCAAAGCTTAGTAAGACTTAAGCAATGAATACATTCACATAAGCATGCATAAACTCATAAGGAAATAACTCTTCTCATTTACATTCATTTCAAGTTATTTACTAATCCACATAGCTAGGCTCATAACCACCATATAAATTGAGTCTTATACATCTCAAGGCAAAGTAATTAATCAACCACATTTGAACCACTACTCAACTTTATCCCATAAGTAAATATTACTTACCTTGAGTATACTTCTATTTTCCAAACCATTCGTTACTATGTAACACAAAGTAATATCCATTGCCGAATTTCCATACATGCAAAACATTGAATAAAAATAGTATATCCCAACTAGTCTCAAATTATATTCTCATATAATTTAATTTGGTCACATATCGCACACATAGTGCAGTTAATAGTCAACTCCGCACACTTAGTGCCAATTCTCTTCGTAACATATCGCACACTTAGTGCCATTACTTATCCATTTTTGCACACTTGGTGCTACCCGACCGATCTTGCACACACCGTGCTCGGTATAAACTCGCACACATAGTGCCAATGTTTATTTGTTATTGTCCAATGTGATTCACATACATATTCTCTAATAATCAATAGCAATTATGTTCACTAGAGGAGATATATACCACAATTATCCAACATAAGTACATAACACTAAATCGAGTTCAATTAAATTCAAATGCTTAAGATCTTACCTCAAGTAGTCACAAATTCAACTTCTCGGTTAGTCGATCAATTTACTTTTTCCCTGATCCAATCCTACCTCCTTTTGTTCTTGATCTAAATAAATTAAATTAAACTCAATTAAGCACATTATAAAAATTTTGGTCCCAACACATATAAATAGGTAATTTACAATTTTGCCCCCTTTATATCACACTTTTACAAATTAGTCCAATTTGGACACCACACAAAATACACTAATTTTAATCACTTATACCCAAGGCCGAATATTCATTGACCTCATACAAGGCCTTGCATGTTATTTAATTCATGATTTAGTCCTTCAAGAATTTTCATTTTTCAATTTAACCCTTAACAATCAATTTCACTAAAACTTCAAATAATAAACATGATAGTTTAAGCCTTATAATTAATAATTTATCAACAAACATTATTCACTATAAAGATACTTCAATGGCCGAATATAAAAGTGCCATAAACTCAAAAATTTCACCATGGGTTATGTAGTATTCAAAACAACCATTCCAAAAATGTAAAAATAATTGAAAACTAAGCATAAAACATACCCCAATTTGAGTTCTCAAATGCTGAATCCCAAGCTCCAAAAATGGAGTTTTCTTTCTTCAAGTTTCGTCCAAGATGATGAACAAGGTACCTTCTCTTTCTTTCCACTTTGTTTTATTATTTTATGTGTTAAAATGATACTAATATTTATTTATTCTTTAACCACCAAACATATTATAATAATAATATTTTAAATTAAAATTCCATCATGTTGCCGTCCACCTTAATAACATTGGCCAAATTGTCCTTTAAGGACTTCACCTTATAAAGCCATATCTACTTAACACTAAATCCATTAAAAGGTCACTTTTAACCATTATACAAGTTAGTCCTTTAGTCAAATTACTCACACAAATAAGCAATTTAAATCACCAAAATTTAACACATGCTCAATCATAGATTATAGACCTAATATGGAACATTAAAATATTCTACTGACTCAGATTCGTGGTCCCGAGACCATCATTCCGGTTAGGGTCAAATTCGGACTGTTATAATTCTCCCCCTTTAGGAATTTTCGTCCTCAAAAATCTTACCGATAAAAAGGTTTGGGTAGCGTTCTTTCGTAGTCTCCTCCAATTCCCAAGTTGCTTCTTCAAATCCGTGCTTTTTCCATAGCACTTTTACTAAGGGAATTTTCTTATTCCTCAATTCCTTTGTCTCCCAAGTCAAGATATGAATCGGTTCCTCCTCGTAGGTCATATCGGGCTGAATCTCAACTTCCGTCGTGCTAATCACATGCGAAGGATCTGATTGATATCTACAGAGCATCGAAACATGAAAGACATTATGTATCCTTTCTAACTCAGGTGGCAACTGCAGTCTGTAGGCAACCGGCCCAATACGCTCCGTGACTTCAAACGGTCCAATAAATCTTGGACTCAACTTTCGTATACGACTGAACCTGAGTACTTTCTTCCATGGTGAAACTTTCAAAAATACTCGATCTCTAACATGAAACTGAATGTCTTTACGTTTCAAATCGGCATATGATTTTTGACAGTCTGATGCAGCTTTTAAACTATCCCGGATCAATGCTACCTTTTGTTCAGCCTCTCTAATTAGATCTACCCCGTGTATCTTGTTTTCACTGAGCTCGGTCCAAAATAGTGGCGTACGACACTTACGACCGTACAAAGCTTCGTAAGGTGCCATTTTAATACTAGATTGAAAGCTATTATTATAAGAAAATTCAACCAAAGGTAAGTATCGCTCCCACGTACCTTCGAACTCAAGGACACAACACCTCAACATATCCTCAAGTATTTGAATGATTCGCTCGGATTGACCATTGGTCTGCGGGTGAAAAACTGTACTAAAATGTAGTTTAGTACCTAAAGCATCTTGTAATTTCTTCTAAAATCGCGACGTAAATCTTGGGTCACGATCTGAAATGAAAGATATTGGTACTCCGTGCAACCGCACAATCTGTGATACGTAAAGCTGAGCTAGTTTATCAAGTGAAAGTCAGTACGCACTGGGATGAAATGAGCTACTTTCGTCAATCTGTCCACAATAACCCAGACTGAATCCTTTTTACTCAGTGACAACGGTAAACCTGATACAAAATCCATCGTGATTCGATCCCACTTCCATTCAGGTATCAAAGTCAGTTGAAGTAGTCCCGACGGTACCTGATGCTCAGCTTTCACTTGTTGACATACCAAGCACTTTGACATAAAATCAGAGATGTCGCGTTTCATTCCATGCCACCAGTAATGTTGTTTCAAGTTATTAAACATTTTTGTGCTACCCGGATAAATCGACAGTTTGCTATTGTGAGCTTCTTCACAAATCATTTGAACTAACTCAGAGTTCCTAGGCACACATAACCGATTCTTAAACCGTAGGCCCCTTCGTCATCTATAAAAAATTTTGAATTCACACTTGCATCACACAATCTTCTTTTTGCTTTGAGATCGTCATCGATCTGCTGAGCCTCCCAGATTTGCCGCACAAACAATGGTCTCGCTTTTATTTCAGCTGTGAGAATACCATCATCAGACATAGCTAGATGTGCATTCAGTGCACGCAGAGCAAATAACAATTTTTGACTGAGCGCATCAGCAACTACATTAGCCTTTCCCGGATGATAATCAATTACAAGCTCATAATCTTTTAACAACTCCAACCATCTTCGTTGTCTCAAATTCAGATCTTTCTGAGTCATTAAATACTTTAGACTCTTATGATTGGCATTTCTCACCAACAAGGTAGTGTCGCGATATCTTCAAAGCATATACTATAGCAGCCAATTCAAGGTCATGAGTTGGATAATTCTTCTCGTGAGGTTTCAACTGTCTTGATGCATAAGCTACAACTTTACCCCCTTGCATCAATACAAAACCTAGGCCATTTAGAGACGCATCACTATAGACGACGAATTCTTTACCAGATTCAAGCTGAGTAAGTATCAGAGCTTCCGTTAACAAGGTCTTCAGCTGCTCGAAACTTTGTTGACACCTTTCTGACCACTCAAATTTCACATTTTTTTGCAACAATTTGGTCATCGGAGCTGCAATCATAGAAAATCCTTTCACGAATCGTCTATAGTATCCGGCAAGTCCCAGAAAGCTACGAATTTTGGAAATATTTCGTGGAGGCTTCCAATCAAGTATGGCCGAAATCTTACTTGGGTGAACTCGAATACCTGATGCTGATATAACGTGTCCTAGGAAGCTGACTTCACTTAGCCAAAACTCGCACTTACTGAATTTTGCATATAACAGTTTTTCATGCAAAATCTGTAACACTAAATTCAAATGCTCAGCATGCTCAGTTTTGTTTCGCGAATAGATTAGTATATCATCAATAAACACAACTACAAACCGATCTAAATACGGTCTGAATACCCGATTCATTAAATCCATGAAAATAGCAGGGGCATTAGTAAGCCCGAATGACATCACCAAAAACTCATAATGACCATATCTCGTTCGAAATGCAGTTTTCGGAATATCCGACTCTCTAACTCGCAACTGGTAATACCCAGACCTCAGATCAATTTTTGAGAACACGGAGGCTCCCTTAAGCTGATCGAATAGATCATCAATACGTGGCAACGTGTATTTGTTCTTTATGGTCACCTTATTGAGCTACCGATAGTCAATGGACATTCTCAAAGTTTCGTCCTTCTTTTTCACAAATAGAACAGGAGCACCCCAAGGAGAAAAACTCGGTCTAGCGAATCCTCTATCTGTTAATTCTTGCAACTGAGTCTTTAATTCCTTTAATTCAGTCGGTGCCATTCGGTATGGAGCTATCGAAATCGGGGTAGTCCCCAGCACTAACTCAATCCCAAATTCTACCTCACGAATCGCGGCGATCCCCGTAATTCCTCCGGAACACATCTGGATATTCACTAACAACCGGTACTAACTCAATCTTCCTTTCGGTAACTTTGCTATCAATTACATATGCCAAATAGGCTTCACAACCCTTTTTCAAATACCGTCGAGCCAACATCGGAGATATCACAGCAGGTAATCCACTCAAATCCGCTGACTCAATTCAAATTTTCTCATTATTCTGACCTCTTAAATCCATAGTCTTTCGCCTGTAATCAACTTTCGCATTATGAACTGTCAACCAATCCATGCCGAGAATAATATCGAACTCATCAAAAGGTAGTAACATCAAATCAGCTGGAAAACATATGTCTCGAATCATTAAGGGGCAATTCTTACATACTTTGTCTACCAATACGAAACGACCCAGGGGGTTTGAAACCCGAATCAAAAATTCAGTAGACTCAACAGGTAGAGTCTTACTGGACACTAGAGTTTTACATACATACGAATGAGTTGAACCGGGATTAATTAATGCAGTGACACTAGTATCAAAGAGTGAAAAATTACCAGTAATAACATCTGGAGATGAGGTTTCCTCTCTAGTACGGATGGCATAAGCTTTGGCCGGTACACGTGTCTCCGATCTAATAACCGCATCAGTAGTCCCCTTCTGAATACTACTTCTACCTCTACTAACTCGGGAAGGTCTATCTCTAGCTGTAGTGCCACTTGGTCTCGCACCCTGAGTATTACTCTTATCATCAGCCCCCGGACAGTCTCGGATAAAATGATCTCGAGAACCACACTTATAACAAGTGCAATTAATAGATTTACCCCAGCACTCCTCAAAATGTCGTCTACCACACTGCTAACAGTCGGGTTTGCTCGGTCGAGCGTCGCCCACACTAGCCACTGACGTAGCCCGAGAGCTCACTGGTGGCCGCTCTTGTATAGAAATCCCGGTATTAAGTCTAGACCGGCTACCATCATTCTTGAACTTCTTCAATGCCGACTGTGAAGATTTACTCATAGATCTTTTTCGAACATCTTTTGAATCTAGCTTTGCTTTCTGTTTTTCTTTCCCCAGGCCTTCAGCTTTACAAGCTCGCTCGACTAACACAACGAACTCATTAATCTTAAGAATACCAACCAGCAACTTGATATCTTCATTCGTGCCATCTTGAATCTTACGCACATAGACCTCTGTCGAGACACACTCACGAGCGTAGCGGCTAAGTCGCACAAACTTACGCTCATATTCAGATACAGTCATACGACCTTGTTTAAGCTCGAGGAATTCTTTACGTTTGGAGTCGATGAAACGCTGACTTATGTACTTCTTCCGAAATTCAGTCTGAAAGAAGTCCCAAGTAATCCTTTCTTTCTGGACAACTGACACCAACGTGTTCCACCAGTAATAGGCAGAATCCCGTAACAAAGATATAGTACACTTCAAACATTCATAGGGTGCGCAAGATAATTCATCGAAAACACGAACGGTGTTATCAAGCCAAAATTCAGCTCGCTCAGCGTCATCATCATCCTCGGCTCTAAATTCCTGAGCCCGTGCTTCCTAATGCGATCAACTGGAGGTTTAGTTACTCTTTCAAGATTGGTAACTAGAGGTACAATTGGTGTTACAGGGGGAACATTTGGATTTAAGGGTGGTTGAATAGTCGGAGTGGTTCGTAAGTAATGACTGAACCAATCGTTCATCATATTATGGAAGGCCTGCTTTACCCTCTCATCTGGGCCACTCGCAGCAGGTCGAGATTCTTCCGACGCAGTCCCTTGCGCGGGAACAGGCGCCACACTCTCGACATCGTCACCTAATGCTTGCTCGGGATTCGGATCCATTACTATATGTAAGAAATAAATACATTTCACTGTCAGAAGTCATCATATTATCATTCATATATTTTATGGCATGTATAGCTAGACTCACATATGCTACGCTAGTCTAAGAACCGACTAAACCGTAGCTCTGAAACCAATTAAATGTAACACCCCTAACCCGTGTCCGTCGCCAAATTAGGGTTACAGGGTATTACATTTGATAATAAGACCCCAAATAACTTTCATGACCAAAATAAAAGACATATATAATTCTTTTGTTATATATATATAAAAAAGAAGAAGTACGTATCATATTTCTTCAATACTTTATCAATCAACCCATAGTATTTAAAGGACCCGAACATTTTCATCTTTCATACTTTTGTAACATAAACTATATATTAATCCTCAACTATTCAAAAACATTTGAACATATATATGTTCATGCATACACGTTCCATAGTAATAACCCATTCGGCAATCATAATTACCTTAACCTACTCCATTCAAAAATCCTCAAGGCTATGTGTTTAGGTGTAAATGTATATGTACTTACATGCACTCATATCCATAAAATTTTCATGTATATATAATAATGCGCATTCAACTTTTTATATAGATTATACACCAACATGTATCATTAATTCCACATTAGCCTAACTACCATGCATCATACCAATTTCACCTAAAGGCCATGTTGATCAAATAGTGAAAATACTAGTCATGTAGTCGTTTCATTAAAATAGCCAAATGTACATGTACTATAGTCTCTTTACTCCATCAATTATCACATACTAAAACCACATGTATATACATAGCAAGGGCCTTACTTGGCCGAACCTAAGATACACCAATTCCAACGCCAATTTCCTAGTCATTTAATACTTCTCATATCCGTGTACACATACACATTTTAATCAAGTTGCTAAAGGCACTACAAGACCGAATATGCACAAGAATTTACATGCCAACAATCTAACTTAACAACCTACCACATTCATAATATATCATTGGCAAGTTTAACAATGGACCATCCACATAATCGAACATGCATCATATAAATATGTATAATAATGACATCTTGCCATGATACCTACCAAGTATTTATATATGTGAATATTATGTATTCCACCTCTCAAAAAGCAATTGCTGCAATCAAACTCACAAGTATATGTATATAATGATAAGATATTTAACCTTATGGTCATTCTTACCACCTCTTTCATAAATCAATCTCCAAAGACAATACAATTATACTTTCATATTAACAAACATCAAGGCCGACTTCAAACAAGACCAAGTGACTATAATTTAGCCATTTTCGCATGGCATGAGTACACATATACATCATTGACATTGTTCCAAAATACTTTAGCTTATACATGGCTTAATAACATAATTTACTACTTCAAAACAAAGTGTACCCAAAAGAGATGATAATATGGTGAACTTCCAAGACGAATCCCGAACACAAAATCGAGCTTCCAAAAGTAACCTATACGCACAAGAATTAACCAAAATAAAGTAAGCTTTCCAAAGCTTAGTAAGACTTAAGCAATGAATACATTCACATAAGCATGCATGAACTCATAAGGAAATAACTCTTCTCATTTACATTCATTTCAAGTTATTTACTAATCCACATAGCTAGGCTCATAACCACCATATAAATTGAGTCTTATACATCTCAAGGCAAAGTAATTAATCAACCACATTCGAACCACTACTCAACTTTATCCCATAAGTAAATATTACTTACCTTGAGTATACTTCTATTTTCCGAACCATTCGTTACTATGTAACACAAAGTAATATCCATTGCTGAATTTCCATACATGCAAAACATTGAATAAAAATAGTATATCCCAACTAGTCTCAAATTATATTCTCATATAATTTAATTTGGTCACATATCGCACACATAGTGCTGTTAATAGTCAACTCCGCACACTTAGTGCCAATTCTCTTCGTAACGTATCGCACACTTAGTGCCGTTACTTATCCATTTTCGCACACTTAGTGCTACCCGATCGATCTTGCACACACGAGGTTTCTCGGTATAAACTTCGCATACATAGTGCCAATGTTTATTTGTTATTGTCCAATGTGATTCACATACATATTCTCTAATAATCAATAGCAATTATGTTCACTAGAGGAGATATATACCACAATTATCCAACATAAGTACATAACACTAAATCGAGTTCAATTAAATTCAAATGCTTAAGATCTTACCTCAAGTAGTCACAAATTCAACTTCCTGTTAGTCGATCAATTTCTTTTTCCCGATCCAATCCTACCTCCTTTTGTTCTTGATCTAAATAAATTAAATTAAACTCAATTAAGCACATTATAAAATTTTGGTCCCAACACATATAAATAGACAATTTACGATTTTGCCCCTTTATATCACACTTTTACAAATTAGTCCAATTTGGACACCACACAAAATACACCAATTTAAATCACTTATACCCAAGGACGAATATTCATTGACCTCATACAAGGCCTTGCATGTTATTTAATTCATGATTTAGTCCTTCAAGAATTTTCATTTTTTCAATTTAACCCTTAACAATCAATTTCACTAAAACTTCAAATAATAAACATGATAGTTTAAGCCTTACAATTAATAATTTATCAACAAACATTATTCACTATAAAGATACTTCAATGGCCGAATATAAAAGTGCCATAAACTCAAAAATTTCACCATGGGTTATGTAGTATTCAAAACAACCATTCCAAAAATGTAAAAATAATTGAAAACTAAGCATAAAACATACCCCAATTTGAGTTCTCAAATGCCGAATCCCAAGCTCCAAAAATGGAGTTTTCTTTCTTCAAGTTTCGGCCAAGAAGATGAACAAGGTACCTTCTCTTTCTTTCCACTTTGTTTTATTATTTTATGTGTTAAAATGGTACTAATATTTATTTATTCTTTAACCACTAAACATATTATAATAATAATAATATTTTAAATCAAAATTCCATCATGTTGCCGTCCACCTTAATAACATTGGCCAAATTGTCCTTTAAGGACTTCACCTTATAAAGCCATATCTACTTAACACTAAATCCATTAAAAGGTCACTTTTAACCATTATACAAGTCAGTCCTTTAGTCAAATTACACACACAAATAAGCAATTTAAATCACCAAAATTTAACACATGCTCAATCATAGATTATAGACCTAATATGGAATATTAAAATATTCTCTTGACTTCGGATTCATGGTCCCGAGACCATCATTCCTGTTAGGGTCGAATTGATTTATTACATTCAGGGCTTCGTGCTAAAGCAGGCTTAGTGCTTGATATATTCGAAGCCGTGCCTAGCGAGCTTAATGCCGTGATACTTTAAAATGAAGAAACCATAAATTGATCGAGGTGTAACATAGTGAATCTATTGAGTTTAAAACTCAAGTAAGCTTAAATCTCAATGAATTCATCAGAAGTAAGGTAAGTTGTGATTAATGTTACTTGAGTTGAAATATTATGTTAAAATGGTGTTATGTGTGATTGAGCTTATTGATCGATGTGTATGAATGGTATAAGATAGAATTTGAGCTTAAATGTACTATTTTGGGAGGTTCGGTCACAAGTAGAAATGCTAAGAGTGAAAAGACTTTGAATGTGATAATATAGTTGATATGACTGTTGTATCTATATGACTTGGAGCATGTGATTCATGTAATATATGTTTATACTATGATTCGATGAGTTACAGAATTATGGTAATGAAGTGTAAATGCTTAGGTTAATGAACTGTTAGTATTCTACTGCATAAATTTATTTATGGAAATATTTATATTCAATGTCATAAGTTTAAAGAATAAAATGTTTGAGTGTTTGAGTGTTACATTATTATTTGCTTGAGACTTACTAAGCTAGTAAGCTTATTCTATGTGGTTTAATGTTCTGTTTTATAGATTTTGGTCTCGCTACGGGCTCGGGAGATCATCAGCAAAGTCAACCACACTATCGACTCATATTGGTACTTTTAAAGTTTGGAAGTAAAAACTTAAGGCATGTATAGGCTAGCTTAATGCTTGAATGATAATTTGAAATGTATAAATAAGCCATGCAAAAATGGCTTGGATTTATTACTAATGATCTAATGTTTGATTTATTCTAGTTATAGAATGTGTGTATGTTCTACTTGGTCATGGGTTTGATAGCAATATAAAGTCATGTTAGGTTTATATATATTGTAATTAGTCTTTTTGGTAAGATGATAGTTGTAGTGTTTGAATATGCTTGGGTTATGGTTGATAAATACTTATTAATGAAATGCATAATTTAAGATACAAATCAACTTAGAAATTATTTTAAATCTTGGATTGTATATTCGGCTAAGTGATGAAATTATAGGTATAGTATTTGGATTGACACTTTCGAACATGTTTTACATATGTGTATGTATATTTAGTTTAAATTTAGATGTTTCGGTCTATAGAAGGCATAATTGGTATTTAGGTTTGATTATGTTCTTCTAATTGATTTGTTCTATATTATGTTTGGAATGTATACTATTGGTATATTATGAATTGAATAAGCAAAACTCTTAATAAACATATATATATATATATGTTTAGCTTTTGATAATTGCTAAATTGCTTAGTAGGTTAATAAAGAACATGTGTATATTCGGTCAATGTGATTTAATGACCAATTGAATAGTAACATTCATTATTGGTTATGTAATGCTTATTAATGAATTTGGATAATGGTTTTTAAGATATGTACGATGTTGTTTAAACATGCCATGGAAGTGTATTAATCATGTTGTATTCAGATAGGACTGTATGAACAGAAAATAATTGTTATGACCTGTGCTATGTTCGGTAATGCCTTGTAACCCTAATCTGGCGACGGTTACGGGTTAGGGGTATTACATTGAAAACAACTCTTTTTGTTTGATTTTGGCTCTTTTTTCACTTCTTTTTATTCCAAATGCTCTCCTAAGTATAGAAACATGAATTTAAAGGATTAGGAGCATCAAATTCACTAATTTGCATAATTAGTCATCCAAAAACACATTAAGAATGAGATTAAAATATGTTACTTTTATGGTTTATCAGATACCCTAAAGTACTTTTCATGTCATCAATAGACACTGCCCAATCACTACCTGCAAATCCAATGAGCTTCATGTTGTTAACCTTGGTGAACATAACTCTAAAACTCAGAGTCCCTTTGATGTACCTTAAAACTCTTTTAGCAACTTGAAAATGATTCACATTGCAACATTGCATAAACCTGAATAGGAGACTGACTGCAAACATTATGTCAAGCCTTGTGGCTGTTAAGTGGAGCAAACATCCCACTAGGCTCCTATAGGTTGATTCATTTACTCTATCGAAGTCACCTTGGCTAGTCAGCTTTTCTCCAATAGCAATTGAAGTACTAGGTGCTTTGTAATTTTGCATAGAGAATCTATTCAGAACTTTCAAGGCAAATGCCTTTTGACTTATGAAGATCCCTTGCTGAGTCTGAGATACTTCCATGCCAAAAAATAAGACATTTCACCCAAATCAGACATCTCAAACATACTCTCCATTTTGTCTTTGAAATCTATCAACATACCATCATTTCCACCAATCACTAACAAGTCATCCACATATAAGAAGACTATGAGTAGTGTTTCATCACTTGACTTCTTCACATACAGTGTTAGCTCACTAATGCTTCTATCGAACCCCAAGCTTGATAGCTAGCTATCAATTCTATCATTTAAGGCCCTTGATGACTGCTTTAAGCCATATAAGGCCTTTCTTAGCTTGTACACCTTTGTCTCTTCATCAGGCACCTTAAAACCATCTAGCTGTTCAACATATATTTCCTCATTAAGGAATCCATTGAGGAAGGAAGATTTTACATCGAGTTGATTTATTTTCTACTACCTTTGAGCTGCCAATGCTACTAAAAGTCTGATGGTGTCAAGTCTTGCCACTGGTGCAAATGTTTCAAAATAATCAATCCCATACTTTTGGCTGAATCCCTTCTCAACTAACCTTGCTTTAAGCTTGTTCAAAGTTCCATCAGCATTGTGTTTGGCTTGAAACACCCATTTCACCCCTATGACCTTCTTGTGAACTGGTCTTCTAAATAGATATCAAGTCTAATTTTTATGAATCATGCTCATTTCATCCAACATGGCTTGCTTCTAGCCTTCTTGTGCTTGTGCTTTTTCAAAACTAACTGGTTCAACAACAATTATATCAACCCTATCATGTACTTCACTAATCAGTTCGGTTCCTCTACCTAGAACATGGTCAATATTCAACTCTTGATAATACTGATCAACATCATTTTGCCCTGTCACTAAGTCTTCACTAGCACATTCTAGTTCACCTTTGCCCCTGTTCCAAGTTGTCATCTTATCAAATACCACATCTCTACTTTCAAAGACCTTCTAAGTTATAGGATCAAGAACTTTGTAGCCCTTTTTTACAGTACTATAGCCTACAAGGATGTTAGGTTGAGCCTTCTTTTCCAATTTATCCCTTTTAACAGAAGGAACAAGTGCATAACAAATGCAACCAAAGACTTTTAGATAAGCTACTGATTGTTTGAATCCAAACCAGCTTCAAATGGAGTTTTCTCTAATAAGGCTTTGGATGGTAGCTTGCTTTGAAGATAAACTGCAGTATTCACTACCTCAGCTTAGAAACTTCTAGGCAAACTCCTTTCAAACATTAGACATCTGCAATATCCATCAGAGTTCGATTCTTTCTCTCACTAACACCATTTTGCTGAGGTGTGTAGGTGTTGGTGAGCTGGTGTCCAATCCCGATTCTTCACAAAACTTTTGAAACACATTAGAGGTGTCCTCTATCCCATTGTCTGACCTTATTATCCTGAGCTTGCAACCTGATTGAGTCTTAATTGCTGCTTTGAACTTCCAGAACACTGAGGCAACTTTTAACTTTAGCTTGAGAAAGTAAACCCAGCAGAACCTAAAGCAATCATCAATGAAAAGGATGAAGTACCTATTGCCATTCAAAGATTGAGTCTTCATAGGACCACACACATTAGTATGGACTAGCTGCAACTTTTCAAAGGCCCTCCAGGCCTTATTTGCTGGAAATGGTAGCCTAGCTTATTTTTCTAGTGACATACTTCACAAACATTTTGTTGTTCAACTACTTTTGTGAAGTTTTCAACTAAATCTTCTTTGGATAACTGAAGTAGTGACTTGTAGTTTACATGGTCCAACCTTCTATGCCACAATTTGGACTCATCTAATGCAGTTGTGAAAGCACTAACAAACTCCTTATTCCAATCAACAACAAAGCTTCTATCAGTCATTGCTACTAACATGAGCTTGGATCCACTTGAATCACTAATCAGACACTCTTTACCTTTGAACACAACAGAGTACCCCTTTTCAAGTGACTGTGCAATACTTAGTAGATATCTATAAATTTCAGGTCCTAATAGAACATTAGAAACAAGTTTGGTACTTGAAAGAGTGTCAATCAACATATCTCCCTTCCCTTCTACTTTGATGTATTGACCATTGCCCACTTTTACTCTCGAGTTGAACCTTCTGTCTATACACTTGAAGGTAGCAGCATCAGTGTCATGTGGTTGGTGTAGCCACTATCAATAAACTATCCTTTTGTAGTTTTTCTTTTGACTACTACACAATAAACATCAAATACTTGCTCTTCCTGAGCATTGCTTTCTTCTACCACTTGAGCTTCTATTTTAAATTGCTAGAGCTTGCTGTTGTTTCTGTTGGGCTCTATTTTTGTAAACCTTTTCAACATGGCCCAACTGCTTACAAACTTTGCATTGCGCATCAGGTCTGTACCAGCAGTTTGCTTCTGGATGGCGAATCCTTTTACAATGAGAGCATGGTGGATATCTTCTCCTTGCTTCATCTCTTTTAGGCTTGTCTAGCTAAGTTTTCTTCTCTTTGTAGCTAGAGGAGCTAAAGGTTGGTCTACTCTTGGCTTGAAATGCACCTTCATAATACTCCTCCTGTCTGCTAGCTCTCCTTTGTTCTTAAGCATAAAGAGCATTAATTAGCTTAGTCAAAGAGATTCTTGACAAATTTCTTAAGTCTTCTAGGGAAGATATTTTGGCTTCATATCTTTCAGGTAAAGTTGAAATAACATTCTCAACTATTCTGCTTTCACTAAATTGGTCCCCAAGCAGCTTGATATTGTTCACAATAGCCATAATCATGTCTGAATATTGCTTAGCTGTCTCTGACTCCTTCATCTTCAGGTTTTCAAAGTCCCTCCTTAAGTTGATGAGTTGTTGTTGTCTTTTTTTAGTGTCTTAAAACTCTTCTTTAAGCTTGTCCCAAGCCTTCTTTGGAGTCTCATAGACCATGATCCTTGTGAAAATCAATTTGACACACTGTTTTGGAGGCAAGGCATTGCCTTGTACCTATTGGTTCTATCATCAGAGTGTTGCCTGATCTAAGATACCGTTGGGTTAGCTCTCAAGGGTGATGGTCCAAGATCAACATTGACAACCTCTCATAGATCAAATGTTTGCAGGTAGGTCTTCATTTTTACTACCCAAATGTGGTAGCTTTCACCGTTGAACACTAGTGGTGGAGCTGGAGAGAAACTAGATGAAGATATGATGTTTTGAGAACAGAAAAGAGAAAGGCCCTCTAAAAGTTGGCTCTAATACCAATTGTAGGAGTTATGAAACAGATTATGAAATCAAAGCAAAGTCTTGAGCTTGAAGCTTTAATGACTTGCTATGCAAACAAGAAAATTGGGCTTGAGAAATCAAGAACAAAATTACTTAACAAGAACCAAAAGAAGAAAGAATGCTGAAAGATTCATCTATTGATTTCTAAAACATTTCATTACATATAAACAACTAATTAACTTGTCTGAAAAAAAAAAATTGTCACCTAAACACACCTAACTCCACTAACATGCATGTCTTGAAACTCATAAAACATTACTTGCAGACATGGTTAAGCTAATTTATCAAGTCCATCAGCACCAAATACAAGAAAATACTTAGTTCAAATGTAATTAAGTAACAAAACATTAGTTTGCATGAAAGCAACTTCTTAACAAATTCATTCTTGAAATTTATTTGTTTGTTTTTGCAGTTGCTGCAACACTTGGAATTCTTTGTTCATTTATGGTGTGTTGTTGCTTCCTTCTTGAGTTTATTGCATGAGATAAAATCACCATTCATGGTGAACGTACAGAAATACTTTGAATCATGTACAATTGGTCCACACATTTTAGAAGTAATTACACTGTTCAACAATGCTTAATCATTTTGCGTTCAACTTGTTCGGTTTTGATTGGCTAAAGAAAATGTATAGTTTTGATGAGTTTATGAATTGGATATGCTCTCTAATTATAAACAAATTCCGAGTTGTTAATTCTTTTTTATGGTTATTATGTTCTAGTAGGTCGTTGGGGTCTAAATATTGCTTTAGTTACTACTACTCGTATGCTTATCATTTAGGGACCAAGTGTTCATTTTATTTTTCTTGATTGTTGTTTTGTATAATTTTCTTGATTCAGGATTGTTACTTATTGTTTTAATAGTGTAGCGATTTCTTTAATGAAATTATACATTTTGTCTTTTAAAAATATATATTTTATTGCAAAAAGTATCTTATAAGAAATTACCATTAGAATACAAAATTAAATAGTGGCAAAAATTTCATTATCGAATACTAAAATAAGTAGCTAAAAATCCAACAATTCGTTAAACAACCTCCATAAAACATTAAGTCATTTATACCTTGTCATGGCAATATTAACTACCATGTAAAAAAAAAAAAAGTTTATCTAATATCAACGGTCATTAAGCACCAAGTCCAAATTTTTATATCATTATAGCTTTGCCATGATGCATATTTTTTTTCGTACTTTCGTAGGGTTTTATCCTACATTATTTGAACAAATACCAAAAATATATTTTTAAATATACAAGTAATTCATTAATAAAAAATAAAGTTTTAGTATGGAGAAAACTTGTGATTAAGGTTAGAATTTGGATGTGGCTGATTACGTGTAATTGATTCTACAATTAATTGATTAAAAGATTTAGTCTAACCAAAAATTTACTTAAATATTTGATATAAAACTAAACATATCTTACTTCACCCATGTCTATAAATAAAATAAAATAAAATAAAAATTATTGGAAAGAATATCAGACAGAAGTTTGGAGCGATTACACCTTTACTTTGTTACATGCTATTATAAGGAAAATTCGAATTACTTAAACACCAATTGTTACTTGAATTTGGAAAAATAAATAAATAATTTTTTTCATAAACATGGCATTCTAAGAATACTTAGACTTAATATACATATTAGTAGTGGTTACTACGTTGAAAAAGTGCATTGCATTTTGATGTAGAGGTGCATAGATGTTGTTTGCTGGCATAAGGAATGACTTGTAATGCCAAATAAGAAAGTCACTAGTTATCAATGTGTAACAACAAAATTTACTCCTATATAATGTGTAACTAATTAATTTTACGCTTACAAAATTTTTATAACGAGAAGTGTAATGGCCCATTTTTGCCCGGGCTAGAATGAAACCAAAACAAAAAAAAAAAAAAAAATGTCCAAAGTCCTTTTACAACCCAAATACAACTAAAGCCCAAAATAGCCTACCCAAGCAGCTACACCCTGACCCAATTACAAAACCCGAAATACCCATTAACCTAGACCTAATAGACTACCCAAGCAGAACCCAAAACATTTGTGGCCCAAAAAGGCCTAATGCTAACAGCCTTCAGTGGCCTAGGGTTTTTGGGAAACCCTAGGCGCCACAAGCAAGAACTTTCGCGCGCATCTCGCACGATCGATCTCGCCACAGCACCAGCCTCCCCTCGTCAAGCCATGACCCATGCGTGAATCACGCCTTATCACCGCCACGTCTCGCGTCATTCACCTACAAACAAGGGAAGAGGATCGACAGTGGCCGCAAAAATAGGAGTTTTTTTTTATTTATTTCGATTCTATTTTTGGGTATAAAAACCCCAAAGCAATATGTAAAGAGGAGGAGGAAATACACATACCGATTCAGAGAAATACAAAAGCAAGAAATAATTCGATCAGCAGAGGTTTTGCTTTTATTTTTATTTTTTTATTCGAATACTGTTTTTATATTTATATTTATTTTTGGAAACCATATATATATAATATATGTAAAATACATTTAAAAACAACTAAAAAACTTACTTTTTTTAAAAATTTCGGCCACCATGTACGGTGGCCGGCTACGGTGGCAGACGGCGGTCGGAGCCTCGTCGGAGAATGACCGAAAATCGCCTTGGGAAGCCCTCTCTATTTTTTTTCTTTGTTGAAGAGAAAAATGAATTGTTTTTAATTTTTTTTGTTTATATAGATACTTGAAACGGTGCCGTTTTGGTGCTGGTTCAAGTGGAGTGGACTCAGAATTACCACAGGGCAAAATAATTGAGCAAAAATGATACTTCAAGGGGAATGAAGATGAAACCTTGATAGATAAATGAGTGATAACACCTTAAGCGGGAATCATACTCATATAATTTTTACATTCATAGCATGTCTAATTAGGAGCATTTGAGGTATTTCAGTCAAGGCATCCTAATTATTAGACAATCATATACCCATTCTACAGATTATGTCCTCTAAAGGACAATGTAGTAAAATTGAAGATAGCAGATCTAGCATTCCTGAGCTTTGCAGGAAGCAGATTGAAGGTAGCAAATCTAACGTTCCTGAGCTTTGCAGGAAGCAGATTGAAGATAGCAAATCTGGCATTCCTCAGCTTTGCAGGAAGCAGATTGAAGATAGCCAATCTGACATTCCTGAGCTTTGCAAGAAGTAGATTGAAGATAGCCAATCTGGCATTCCTGAGCTTTGTAGGAAGCATATTCAATGTGAATACCACGCAGTAACGGGGCATTCAATAGAAAATTGCACTGCTTTCAAAAAGGTAGTTGAGAGACTTCTTAAGATGTGAGTTATAAAGATTGATGATACACCTAGTGTGGAGAACCCATTACCCAATCATGGAGACAAGAAAGTTGTGATCCCTTGAAGAAATCGAAAGCGAAGAGGGAATTAGAGAACGAAGTTTACAAGCCCTTATGTACTTGGGAGTGTTTTGAATAATGAAACTGTGGAAGAAATCCTTGTACTTTTAGGGCTAATCTAGATTAATATGCAAAACATGCTTGTTGCCTTAAGCTTAGAGGCAATAAGACCCCTTTTGTGAAATAGGCTTGTGTCCTAAAGTCTTATTTCAATAAAATGCATCTTTTGAGTACATATTCTTTTATTCTTTCTACTATACATTTTTTACTCTTTCATTCGTTATTCATTACCATACAAGCAATCATCCTTAGAATTATTTATTCTTTGGATTTCTTGCCTTCATGCTTAGGTACCCAAATATCAACGTCATGAGCGGCATTGTTACTGACTCCCTTTTTGAACAAGATATGGATTTAGGGGATCTCAGGATTTTGAAAATGACAGAGTTTGTGACATATCTTCTAAGAATGGTTTAACAAGATGAAAAAATAGACCTTACCTTACATAGGGTCAATGGATATTGCGAGCCTAGAAAAAGAATGAAGATCGAAGCCTAGCTCACCACAGAAATAAAGCGAGATATTATTGAGTTATTTTCTATAATTCGAAGATATTTTTGCATGATCATATCAGGACATGCCTGCACTGATAAGACGCAGGCTAAATAAGAGGATGGGGCACTGTTGGTCTACCACAAAAGGGAGATTGCTTCAATTGTACCGAAAATGTTGTATTTAAGGAGACAAGATTTATGCGTTTTCTTCACTTCTTCCCAAAATTTCCATATGTGGGGGCATGGATATTATGAGGCCAATCTCGTCAAATACTTTTAGTTAACATCGATTCATCGTTATGGTCGTCGTCTACTTCATTAAGAGGGTGAATGTTGCTTCATATGCCAATATTGCAAAGTCGATAGTCATCAAATTCAAAAAAAAGGATCAGATGCCAACACAGAATGCATAACTGTACAAAGTCAAAGTTTACAGTTTGTTCAAAGATCAAGCAGCGTATCACTATATAGCAAAAGTTGCAAAAAAAAAGGGCTAACTTAGACTTGTAAGGATTGGCAAAAGAAGCTACCGTTACCTTTTGTTTTATTAAATGTCAGCCAGAACCTTCGCTGGGAACAACGTCTTACATTGGTTTATGAAAATGAAGCAAAGGTTAAGGTTATGACAAAGAGGTTCATCCTAGAGAATTCCACAAGGGGAACCTGATGTTGAAACAGATTTTTTCTTCTACAAAACGATTTTAGAGGAAAGCATATGCCAAACGGGGAAGGTCTTATATAGTGCATGTTCTAGAGGAGCATTGATATTAACTGAAACAAATGGTGAAGACTTGCCTAAATCCGGTGAATTCAGGTTCAAACAAGAAGTATTTTACCTGAAAGGGGAAGGTCCAAGGTGAAAACCAGCAAAAGGTGCCTTAAGTAAAAAAAAAAAAAAAAGACAAAGGACAGGCCAATGCGAAAACCCGCAGAGGGCGCTTTGAAACCAAAGGGGATTTAAGTTGAAAATCCAAAAAGGCGGTTCAAATTTTGAATAAAAGTGGGGCATACAGGAGTCTTGCTACGTCTGAATTAGCAATGAGGAAGTATGTTACGTCTTGGGGCATTGACAAAGTACTCCGGATCCCCTAAAATACATATTGACTTTAAAATGGTCCTCAAGAAGTTGGAACAAAGAAGCTAAAGCTACTATATCTGGGGCACCTAGCTTCTATCTTACCCATTTTTGGATTCCTTATATTTGATTGCTTTATTCTTTTTAAGATACACCAATCAATTTTCATTTATTACCTTGGTTATCTTTGATTAGCTTATTTGCTTCGAGCTATGCTCCTAATTAATTTCTTTCTTGTCTATTGTTGTAATCTTTTTCAAGCATTTTATATTGAAATAACAATTTATGGACTAATATCACTTTCATAAAAGGAGTTTCGTATATTACTCTGAAAGCTTCTAAATAATATGAGAATCTGAAACAAGACTATTGTTCAGAACTCACCAAGCCTAAGGAATTGAAAACATTGAAAAATGATTATCTCTTCAGATTCTTATTGGATAAGACAATTTCACTGGTGGTACCAAATCAGGAAAATGACGAATAAGGTCAATCTGAGTGTAAAAGGGGATCATTGTCGGGATACCTTGCACTCATTCAGACATACACATCTGGTCATTACACCTAGGGAATAGTGTAACAGATTAAAAAATGATATAAGTTCTGTACCTCTGAGTGGTAATAGATTGGATGGAAGAAGCCAAATGTTATTACAGTAGGAGGCACAAACTTCATGTCCCAAGGTTCAAGTGGAGTGGACTTAGAATTACCACAGGGCAAAATAATTGAGAAAAAATGATACTTCAAGTGGAATGAAGATGAAACCTTGACAGATAAATGAGTGATAACACCTTAAGCGGGAATCATACTCATATAATTTTTACATTCATAGCATGTCTAATTAGGAGCATTTGAGGTATTTCAGTCAAGGCATCCTAATTATTAGACACAATCATATACCTATTCTACAGGTTATGTCCTCTAAAGGACAATGTAGTAAGATTGAAGATAGCAGATCTAGCATTCTTGACCTTTGCAGAAAGCAGATTGAAGGTAGCAAATCTGGCGTTCCTAAGCTTTGCAGGAAGCAGATTGAAGGTAGCAAATCTGGCATTCCTGAGCTTTGCAGGAAGCAGATTGAAGGTAGCAAATCTGGCGTTCCTAAGCTTTGCAGGAAGCAGATTGAAGGTAACAAATCTAGCGTTCCTGAGCTTTGCAGGAAGCAGATTGAAAATAACAAATCTGGCGTTCCTGAGCTTTGCAGGAAGCAGATTGAAGATAGCAAATCTAGCATTCCTGAGCTTTGCAGGAAGCAGATTGAAGATAGCAAATCTGACATTCTTGAGCTTTGCAGGAAGCAGATTGAAGATAGCAACGGCATTCCCGAGCTTTGCTTGAAGATAGCAACTGCATTCCTGAGCTTTGCAAGAAGCAGATTGAAGATAGCCAATCTGGCATTACTGAGCTTTGCAGGAAGCAGATTAAAGATAGCAGATCTGGCATTCTTGAAGTTGCAAGAAGCAGGTCGAAGATACCAATCTGGCATTTTTGAGCTTTGCAGGAAGCAAATTGAAAATGGCAGATCTGACGATTCCTGAGTTTGCAGGAAGCAGATCGAAGACATCAGTCTGGTGATCCTTGAGTTTGCAGGGATCAGATTGAAAATATCAGATCTGGTCTCCCTGAGTTTGCAGTGGAGTAGATCAAAAGATAGTGGATACTGCCTTCATGAAGTTGAAGCTATCAAACATACTAAAATCAAGATGAAGTTCCAATACTGTTCAAGTTGCAGTGGAGTTGGAGTCATTTGAAGAAGACGAGGATTAAGAAGTCGAGGCTCGGCCAAGATTGGGCAAAATTGGTCCTTTTATAGTCTTTGATCTATTCTCGTTACACAACAATGAGCAAAGAGGGGCAGCTATAATGGCCCATTTTTGCTCGGGTTAGAATAAAACCAAAAAAAATAAAAAAAAATAAAATAATGTCCAAAGTCCTTTTTACAACCCAAATACAACTAAAGCCCAAAATAGCCTACCCAAACAGCTATACCCTGACCCAATTACAAAACCCGAAATACCCATTAACCCAGACCTAATAGACTACCCAAGCAGAACCCAAAACATTTGTGGCCTAAAAAGGCCCAATGCCTAACAGCCTTCAGTGGCCTAGGGTTTCTGGGAAACCCTAGGCGCCGCAAACAAGAGCTTTCGCGCCGCAATCTCACACCATCGATCTCACCGCAGCACCAGCCTCCCCTCGTCAAGCCATGACCCATGTGTGAATCACGCCCTATCACTGCCACGTCTCGCGTCATTCACCTGCAAACAAGGGAAGAGGATCGACATTGGCCACAAATAGGAGTGTTTTTATTTATTTCGATTATGTTTTTGGGTATAAAAACCCCAAAGCAATATGTAAAAAGAGGAGGAGATACACATACCAATTCAGAGAATTACAAAAGCAAGAAATAATTCGATCAGCAGAGGTTTTGCTTTTAATTTTATTTTTTTATTCGAATACTATTATATATATATATATATATATATATATATTTGAAACCATATATATATAACATATGTAAAATACATTTAAAAAAAACTAAAAAACTTACTTTTTTTTAAAATTTAGGCCAATGTGTACGGTGGCCGACGACGGTGGCGGACGACGGTCGGAGCCTCGCCGGAGAATGACCGAAAATTGCCTTGGGGAGCCCTCTCTGTTTTTTTTTCTCTGCTGAAGAGAAAAATGAATTGTTTTTAATTTTTTTTTGTTTATATAGATACTTGAAACGACGCCTGCTTTTGGTGCTGGTTAATTTTGAAACAAATCATGGCCAATTGACCATGTGTTGGACGGCAACTTGGTATAGGGAGGAACCAAATTTTGTGTTAGTTTTGGCTTAGAATTCCTTCTTTCTCTTTGGTCATTCCTTGCACCTTGTGCAGAATTTTATTTTCTCTCTTTTCAACTTTCATCTTGGCCGAATTTTGCAATTGGTAAAGCTCAAGTTTTGTGATCATTTGGTCATTGTTATTTCATTAGCCATTCTTTGTGTCTTTTCCTTGAGTGTCGAAATCAACCATGCCAAAAAGAACCATCCTCTCTCTTTTCTTTTACCATGGCCGAATATACTCTCTCCTAAATCCATCTTTTTCTTCTCTTCTCTTTGAAATCAAATAACACAATCATCGTCTCTTTTTCATATTTCAATTCTTTTCAATCAAAGTTTCTCCATCAAAACACTCTCTTGGCCGAATACTAGAGTGCCTTAGCCGAATCTTAATTCTTTCCCTTTGATCATACATAGCCGAAATCTTCATCCATCACAAACACCTTTTCTCAAGCCTTTCTTTTGATCGTGAATTATAGGTAAGGGGTTCTTTCTTTTTCGTTTTCGCTTTATTAATGTATTAGGGCCGAATACTAATGGGGT
This sequence comes from Gossypium rotundifolium, assembly GCA_025506655.1. NCBI lineage: Eukaryota > Viridiplantae > Streptophyta > Magnoliopsida > Malvales > Malvaceae > Gossypium > Gossypium rotundifolium. The sequence goes on along the minus strand of CP106730.1, from coordinate 11,848,289 downwards.
TATGAAGGCTTTATTTTTTTTTAAATAGAAATAAACGTTCATTCTAATAACGTTTCATTCGTTATTATATAGTGCAATAACGGAAGATTGGAACTCAAGTGATCGGGAGAATCGTAGAAACGTTGGAAATCGATTTCTTGTGGTAAGGAAATTACATCTTCTAAGCCTTTAGTATTATTTGAAATTATTTGAGATTTAACTAATATCCCTTTGGATCTTGAAGACTTTCAAAATAGGGAAGAAAAGGGCGGTGGTTAGTCACGTTAAAAGGGGCGGATCTGTAAATCCCCCATTTAAACGAAGAGCGGTTTCAACAAATCGGATTTTCCAACGGGTTGCGGACCATCTTCGAAGGAGTCAATTATTCGAAGTAGTACGAACTTCCGAGCCATTATACGTTGGTGGATTCTCGGCGACGAACGAATCAATAAACGGGGAGAAGCCGAAAATCGAAGTGATTCAAAATCAAGAGGGTAAGATTTTGGATCTATTACCGATTAAGAATATTTTTACGAAATAGTATTCTAACGGATCGAAATGTGTTTTAGGTGCCGAGGAGCGAGAAGGATTAGTACTTCTTATCGAGGTGTGTAACTTCACACTATTATTTTTGGTTGGATGTCAATATCGGTATGGAAGTAAAAATCGTAAAAACGACTAGATCGGTAAAAACGTAAAAACTGATATTTTGACGAAAATACGTAAAAACGACTAAATCGTGAAAATTACGAAAATGCCCTCAAGAAATTATTTGTTATTACGAAAATTGTATGTTTCGTGAAATTGGGCCAAAATACTCTAGTTCGATAAATTGGGCCAAAATACTCTAGTTCGATAAATTAGGCCAAAATACTCTAGTTCGATAAATTGGGCCAAAATACTCTAGTTCGATAAATTGGGCCAAAATACTCTAGTTCGATAAATTGGGCCAAAAATACTCTAGTTTGATAAATGGGCCAAAGCCCACTAAACTGCTAAATGGGCAAATTGCTAAGTTATTTATTTTGGGCCAAATGAAATGTTTAATGAAAAACCCACCAATGTTATAAATTAAATTAAAAATTATTATATGACTATATTTTGCTATATAAGCATACTTGCATGGGGTGGGGTATATGAAGAGAAGAATGGCCTGTTGCCAAAATCTAGTTCGGTGGCTCTGCCACAATTATGGCTTATTGCCTCTAGTTCGGTGGCTCTGCCACAATTATGGCTTATTGCCTCTAGTTCGGTGGCTCGCCACATTTATAAAAAGGCTTAATGCCTACGATTGGTGTGTTGGCGGGTGGGTTGACTCGATCCCCACAGGTGTGATGGTTGGTACGGGTGTTAGAGATGGATATTAGGTTTGGTTGGGAAATTCATTTTACATGCATATTAAATTATTTTATTTTATGATATATTGTTGAATTCTGTAATTGGGCTCAAGCCCAGCATAATATCTTGACGATCTGGCCCAATAATGGTGGTAAGTGAGTTACACACTGAGTTCTAAGTAACTCACCCCCTTTTAATTTTTCCATCTCAGGTAATGGAAATTGACGTGGACTTGGGCCGAGGATGACTTCGTGGAGGCCATACTGCAAAACATGGGTTATTTAAACTTTGGACTTTTTAATAAGTATTTTTACTATTTTGGGGTTATTGTAATAAGGGCCTCTATAAATAATTTATGGATTTTATGTGTGTTGGGTTTTAAACTATACTTTGGACTTTTGAACATGGACTATGATTATATGATGTTTTTTTAAAATAAATTTGGGTTTTCAAGTATATGAAATTCTTTTTATAAACATTTTTATTATTGTTAACTCTTAATTAAAAATACCTAAAAGCTTTTGATAATACATGATTTTCAACTAATGTTTTCTAATATTTATCAAATGCAAATACTCTTCTAATTTTATAAATCCTATAAATAATATTGTAGCTTTCAACTTATTGAAGATTTAAACACAGCTCGATTCAGGTAACAAACCAAATCTAGTCTTAATGCATAGACCGGGTTTGGGGTGTTACATGGTTACTATAGCCCAAAATGACGTCGTTTTACTCGTAACCCAAGACCGACCACCAAAGATAGAGGATCCGCGTGTTTTTGCAAAATGGATTATTTGTGCTTCTAGCCCTTCTGCATTATTGTATCTTTACAATTACATCCAATTGGCATTTTCTTTATTTTTCAAATTGGCCCAAAATTATGGTATTTGTTTCAATTTAGTCCTCCAGGCCTTTTTAGGGCCAGAGAAGAATGGTGTCGTTTTGATATTTGGCCTAATTGCTATTTTAACCCCTGCGATTCAACGTGTGTTTTAATTTAGTCCTGTTATATTTATTTTAATTGCAATTTAACCCTTGTTTCTTTTGATTTATTTATTTTTTATCCTCTTATTTTATTATTTTAATAGTATTAAATTATTTTATTATATTAAAAACTATATTATTTTCTTTATTATTTATATATATATTTACTCATTAATAGTATAAAACTATATATATTTTATCCTTATATATTAAATGATTATTATTTATTATTTTATTTAGCTTAACATTATTTGCATCACATATTATTTTTAGATATTATATGTTTTAAATTTTTATATCATAAAGTATTATGCTATATCATATATTATTTTTAAAAATTTTATTTTGTATCAAAATTAATTTATATTATGTAATATATTTTATTTATATTATTTATTATATATGTACTTTTATAATTATTGCATCAATATATTTTATGTATATTATTTATTTATATGTATATATTTTATTTTCCCATATTCTCTCATTTATTTATTTATGATTGCCATTATGTGGTTATTTATTTATTGTTTTATATATACATTTTCTACAAAATTACTACATTTTATCTAAAGATTTTTAAAATAAGGCAATGTTTTTGTATTTAAAGATTCGGGAAATAATGCCCTAACGTACTGGATTGCGATTTTTCATTTGGCTAAATAACTAAATACCCTTTTACAAGTTTTGTAAATCATGAGATGATTTTGATTATGAAGGTTTTTTAATATCGTGTCCTAATGTACTGGATGTAATGTTTATATTCTTTCGGAACAAAGAAATCTCAAGTTTTAACTTAAATGGCTCAAAGTTTTTTACGAAATCATATTTTTTGAAAACTTTTAAACTTCAAACATTTGGACATGATTTTATCGATTAGGTACCAATTTTTTGGGCGTTATAAGGGTGCTAACCCTTCCTCATACGTAACCGACTCCCGAACTCATTTTCTCGTTTTTTTTGTAAACCAAAATCAAATGTTTTAAAATAAAACGTTTTACAAGGTGATCCAATCACACCTTAGTAAAAAGGGATTGGTGGCGACTCCCATTTTATTTTTAAAGTCGATCCCCATTTTTTAAAATTGATTTAAAAAATAGTTTCGACAAGAAGAACCAACAAGTATATCTAATGATTTTTTTTAATTGTTGATTGTTTTCTTTTTTCTATACACAATGCAACATTTATTAAAATAAATATACTTTTAAAAATACATTTATCATGAAGTGTAATTGATAATAGGCTCGATTTGCATATTTATTGTACTTAATTTTGATTAATTCTTGAATGATATCACTAATTTTAGGTTTATTGTTCTTTTTATTAGGTGCGCAAGAAAGACTGAAAATCAAAAAGATGGAAATTGGGTTGATATAAAAGTTGAGATCGATCGAATTTTGAAAACTTTATTTTGGGATTTATTTATAAAATTAATTCTTTAATTTTAGTGGGAAGATTTTTAATTTTGTAGTATTTTAAATAACTCTTTAATATTATATTAGATTAAAGAGTCGAATTAAGATTAAAATTAGGTTTTAATTTTTTCATTTTCCTATTTATTGCGCATTACATGTGCAGACTTGGTTTTTACCTTTGTTTTTGGTTTTCATTCTGTGTTGCAATTGCTTCCCTTCTATTTCATAAGGTTATTGGAGAGTTAAATCATGAATGCATGTTTCATGGTCATTAATTTGATAAAGGTTAGTTGTTGGGCATTTGCATAATTAATTTATACATAGCAGGATTGATGGTTGATAGGTGCTAAAAGTAGCATATTTTAATTTCGTTCTTAATGCATTTTTGGATGATTATTCGATGCTAATGGTGAATTTTATGCTTCTAATACTTTAAATTTATGTTTTTATACATAGTAGAACATTCGGGAGCAAAAGGAGCAAAAAATGGAAAATCTGAGCAAGTTACAGGAGCCACATGGGCTGAACCGTTCCACACGGCTGTGTGAGCCATATAGGCTGCCACACGGCCATGTGGCAGGTTGTGTCGATTTCATGAATTACACTCTGAACAGCTGAAAAATGCAATTTTTAGGGTTTTTCGCATTCTGATACCTATATATGATAAAAATAAGAAGATAAGAGTGAGCCGTCATAGAATACCCAAGAAAACAACTTGAGAAACACCATTGAAGCCGATTCTGAAGCAGATTTCCATCAAGATTGAATATTCCCTTTTGATTTATTTGGAGATTATTATGATTCTTTGTTTCTTGTGGTGATATTATATTTTGAATGTTTTTATTTGCAAGCATAAACTAATTTTCTAAATACCTAGGGAGATGAACCCTATGATGGATTCTATCATTTCATTTTTGTTTTACACAATAAATACTTAGATCTTGTTCTCAATTATCTGCGTTTAATTCTTGGTTTAATATTTCTAGACTATTGATCCATGTTTGATGTGCTTAAATTAGAGGAGAAATAAACCTTGTTTTGTAACACCCCAAACCCGACCCAAACACTATGGCCAAATTCGGTATGTTACTGATGAAAATATTTTGAAATCCTTTGTTTAGTCGAGTTTATTTAGAGTATAAGATGTTGACTTGTTTTAAAACAGTTGAGTGTATTAAGAAGACAATACTCAGTTAATAAAAAAAAATAATTCAAGTCAAGCTGTTTCAAATTTTGTTATTGTACCCGATGGCACGATATAAAAACATTTTCGTTGGAATTTAGGAAAAATTTGTGTAGCCATTTTAAAGTTATTAAAACAGTTTAAATAATCCATCCAAACAGATAAAATAACAAAAATAATCTTAGGAGGCCTTATTACAACTTAAATAAATAAACCCAAATAGAATAAAACTAAAATAAAATACTTCAAGGTAAAATTTAATTTCCACCGCATGGCCACCTTGAGTCCATCCGGCTCCACATCCGCTTCTCACGAGTCACCGAAAATATTCAAGGAAAAGGTGAGTCACCAAGACTCAGTGTGTAACCCTTTCCCGTTTAGTACGACAACATACACAATTTATAACCAATAAACATGCACAAAATATAATACCCAACCTAGCCATCCAAACGCTTTCTCTACCCCTGTGGTACCAAACCACCGGTGGTGCTAAACCACCGTGACCTAAGTCACAATAATCGTCATTAAATGTGGTGCCAAACCACCGGTGGGGCCAACCCACGTACCTCCACTAATTGTTTCCGTCTTTAGGAAAATCGAAAACCCTTTCGTAGTACAAACACGTAACGTTTAGCTCACATAGAGTCATTACTTAACATGCCCGCCACACGGTTGCCACTTCCTCAGAACGTGTCGCTCACATAGAGGTTTAGCATTTTCCGCATTTGCAGTGCCACTTCCCGTAACGTATCGCTCACATAGAGCCAGTTATTAGCATTTTCCGCGACACGCAGTTACCACTTCCCGTAACGTATCGCTCACATAGAGCTGTTACTTAGCATTTTCTCTGCACACACAGTGCCATTTCCCGTAACGATGTCGCTCACTTAGAGCCGTTACTTAGCTAAACGTGTAGTTGTTTATTCAATCACTACCATTGCTCACTTCATATTCCACAATTAATTACTAATCAACCCATAATTATTTTTCCAATCCAAACATATCAGAATTTCATACTCATGTATATATATATATTTACCCAATAACAACAATCCAATTTCCATAGGTCATACTTTCACATTCGGCATAACCCAAATGCATATACACAAATATGTATTATTAATCATACATTAGGTACAAACATCCATCTCATTACATATTCACATTTAACTCCTTTCTAAATCATATATATATATATATATATATATTTACCCAATAACAACAATCCAATTTCCATAGGTCATACTTTCACATTCGGCATAACCCAAATGCATATACACAAATATGTATTATTAATCATACATTAGGTACAAACATCCATCTCATTACAAATTCACATTTAACTCCTTTCTAAATCATATATATATATATATATATATAATTACCAATAACAACAATCCAATTTCCATAGGTCATACTTTCACATTACAACCCAAATACATATACACAAATATGTATTATTAATCATACATTAGGTACAATTATCCATCTCATTACATATTCACATTTAGCTCCTTTCTAAATCATATATATATATATATATATATATATAACTAATGAATTTCCATACTATGTTACTTTCGGCAATTTACCTACCAATATACTCAATTCCACAAATCAAAATATCTAATAACCAATTATATGTACTTGATACATATCGATCAGCCAACACAATTAAATACCATGTCTCATTTGGCAATAAAAACTTGTATATATATATCATTACTCAAATATATACATCTTTCTCAATTCTTTTCCACATATAATTATCAATTAGTACATATATATAAATTCAATTCACACATTCGGTTATCACTAATTAAATTCCTTGTCACTTTAGGCATTAAGAATTAAACATAATGACATCAACTTAACATATAAATAAACTTTTATTCAACCCAATTGCTTAAATTCATACGTAAATTGAATTAATTACGCTTCACGCTATTCGATAAATTTTGTTTTCCCATCCAAACCAATTCCCTTTGGCTCTTGATCTAAATATTTCAAATTTAAACTCAATAAATTTATAATCATTCAATTTGATCCATAACACAATAATTGATACCAAATCACCGGCGTCGCCGATCCCATAATACAATCCGTGGGGCCAACCCATCGTGGTGCTAAGCCATCGGGACAAGACGCTATGAGGTGCCAAACCACCGAGGTGCTAAACCTCCGTGACCGTAGTCACAATGTGATACCAAATCACCGTGTCCGCCGACACGAAAATCAATTCCCCCTCCTCTCATATATCCCACATCAATCCATGATATACAACAGATTTTATGCCAACATATAATTAAATCACATATACCAAATATGCCATGCTTCCCAAAAGCATCAAATAGTAACTCATATTGATAGAGACTTACCTGAACCATCGCTTATACCCTTACGGTATCAAATCCAAAGCTACATAAATCAGATTTAGCACACACAATATTTAGCACAATTAATCAATCATAAAGTGTGTATGTACACACCTGTCACCGACGATAATTCTAAGTCCGAAAAGTCAATCCGCCCCACTAGCCTTCCTTGCCCTATATTCGGCCATTACCAAATATTAGTACCAAGGCCATTCGGCCAACTAAAACCATCTCAAGGGGTTATCATTTGAACCCGAAACCTCACCTATTTGCCCTTAAGTATTAACCTCAGCACACGGCTTGCGAATCTTCTTCACTTCCTACAATCGGCCATCATCATTATTAGTAGCCTTCGGCTTAATTGAATACTAAATAAAGATAGATTCTTACCAAAACCGATTACTAGAGAATAGAGAGTCAGATCTACTGCTTGAAAAGTCCCGTAGTTCCTAGATGATATCAGTTTCAAAGAGGATTGGTCTTTTCTTTTGCAAATGCTAGAATTTCGGCTTTCTCCCATCTAGAAATCATCAAAGGAAAAAGAAAATATAGCAAGAAGGTTTTGGCCAATACTTATTCTTACCAATCGATTTAAGAAAAGCCTCCACCTTCTTCTAATATTCGGCCAAACTACTCCAAAATAGGAGAAGGAAAATCGCACACCAAGGGAGTGAAGAGATGTGGAAATTTTGCAAAATTTTGGACGCTTTATCTAAGTATTTTCAAAGAAAGTGATGGATATTTGGCCAACGGTGGAAGAAAGAAAAGGAGAATTAGTAGAGAGATCAAAGGTGGTTTTGGCTAAATAAAAGAAGAGAAAGCTGGATTTTTTGAAGAATTCCTAGGGAATTTCAAAGAAGAAGAGGGGGAAAAAGATTGTGGAATTTTGCTCTACTTGTCAGTACAAAAGATTAATTTTGAACAGCCCCCAAGAGTCCCAAAGCTGGCCAATTCTCCCCCCTATGCTGATAATTAAACTATTAATTATCACTTAAGATAATAGCACTTTATCTCCTATCCTTTCTTAAACAAATTGAAGTAAAATAAAACACCAAACTTACCTCTTCCAGCTGACTTTGGGAGTCCAAAATGCAGCCAAATTCCTTCACCCACGTTAGCAGCAAAATAAAAAGGAAAAAAAAAACGTTTGTTGCCCCTTAGATTCGAACCAGGGACCCCAAACAGCAGCCCCCCTTCTCAACGCCCTTGCCAACTTTCCCGAATAGACTTTCATGTCATAACTCGTCGCGACATTTTTATAAGCCATCCTTCGCTGGCTCCTTATGCTTTAGCGCTAAAACAAAAATAAACGCACACATGTGCTACCCCCAGGACTCGAACACGAGTCCAAGCGCCACAGCCCTCTCTTCCAACGCCCCAGGCCATTTCTCCCAATTGACTTTCATGTCATAGAACTCTATCATTTAATTTTAAAGCCTTCCTACTTAAGCCCATCACAGCATACAACGCAAAAATAAAAACCCATGCGCCAAGCGTTGCTCGAACCCCTGACCTGCTATGGTGCCAAACCCAAGCCTTAAGTGGCGCATGGAAGCCACTTTACTGTGGTGATTGTTATGCCATAACCTCGCCAAAATTTATTCTTAAGGCCTCCTTGCCCAAATTCCTTTCTAACCCAAAATTTTCAAAAATTTCCAAAGCTTCCCTTTTAGTCCTCGAGCTTTAAGAACTCCTAAAACACATCCCAACCATTCTTCAAGCCTACTAACTCGTGAATTATGCTCCAACGCATAGCCCTAATTTAGGATGTTACAATTCTACCCCTTAAAATAATATCATCCTCGAAATTACTTACTAACGAATAGTCGTACATCTTAACTCACCTTACTACGCTTATACTGCGTACTCTGATCTTAAAGATCTATCATACTTTCTAGAAACATTCCCTACGTCCATAATCCAAGTCCCATACACTTTACTAGCTACATAAGAGCGAACTAACGTAACCACAAACAAGACAATTGAGGGTATTTCGGAAAGAAGAAACTTACCCGTTGTAATATCTGGCACATCTTCCTCCTCATGACGGCCAACCGTGATAAACCAACCTTGGTTGCCTCGCCTCTGCACCTTCAAGACCTCGCCACGCCTGCTACCATTACCTCTAGTCGCACCTCGACCCTCCGTGGTGGTCCTTCATTTCTAACCTGAGCACGGTTCGACCCTCTGGTGATTCTTAGCTAACTTCGAGGACAATCCTTACACGGTGATCCAACGATCCACATTCAAAGCACCTCTACTTCCAGCCAAACATTCTCCCGAGTGGGATTTCCCGCATCTAGCACACTGAGGTGGCCACTGAGTAGGCTTTGTGGCTCTTTCTGATTCCCCAAATTTAGCCCTCTTCTCTACATTACTGCCCGATCCAGCGATCCAAAGCCTCTCTTACTTTATTCTTTTCGTGATTCATCTTACGGACTCCTTAATCCCTTTGGCTACCTTAGCCTTTTCCACTAGGATCGAAAACTCACGCTCTTGTTGTGGAGCAATCAAGAACCTTAGATCATCCCTAAGTCCGTCCTCAAAGCGGACACGCTGTCAGGTTCGCTGACACAATTCCCGAGCATAGCGGCTCACCTCAAGAATTCCGCTTTATATTCGACATCTTATTTCCTTGTACCAACCCTAGAAAAGCTTTCCTCCGAGCATCAGCAGTAGTGGTGCCCACATACTTCTTCCGAAAAGCGCTTTGAAGTAATCCCATGTAAGATCATTTGTCGTGGCACCATCTCGGACCGTGAGCCACCACCGACACGCTTCATCCTTCGAAGTGACACCGCTCCTTTAACTTCTCCTTATTAGTCGTCAAGATCGTCCATAATCCTTTCCGCTGATTCTAGCCAATATTCCACAGACTGGTGCCACTCCCGACACACCCCTAATACCTCTCCTCGTTGGATCAAGTCGCCGGCATGCACTTCGAGCTCCCATACCTCTACTCGCTACCAGCCACCATCTTAAGGACTTGCAACACAGCTTATGCTACTGGCCTCACCTCCCGTCTGATCCTGCTCCTCAGCTCCAAAAGTTAGAGGTGGTGGTGGCGGTGGTGCTTCATTCTCAGAACCTTGACCCGACCTAACGGGTTCAGACACGATCATCCTTCCCCTTAAGCGTCCACGACGGCCACGTCCTCTAGAGCTCATTCTAACTATCGCGCTTTTAATCTGATTACAAAAATTTTATGGATTAGTAATTTGTTTCACTTGGTTATTCGCGAAGAAGTTTTATGGAAAGCTCAATAGGGATTCTTTCGATCAATCAAGGTTTTAAGTTCTCTATCCTAGTTCACACAGAGAAGAACATCCATTCCCTAATACCTTCCACACTTATTCACTACTCGGACATTTCTGTCCTGTTTCTATCCCAGGGATATTTTCGTCATTTCCTACAAGGGTATTTTCGTAATAAATTAGAGAAATTTTTTTTTTAAACTTTCGTAATTCAGAACATTTTGAAATTTCCAAAACTAGAGGGTTCTTTTCAGAAATTTCTCAAATTAAAGGTATGGCAAAATTTTGGAAACCAGGGGTATTTTGGTAATTTTGTCAATCAGGGGTAATTTTGTAAATTCCAAAAGTCAGGGTATATATTTTGAAATACAAGATTTTCGGCTACTTTTACAAAGTAAGAAGATTTTATTGAAATCGGGGTAATTTGGTAATTCTAGAACTAAGGGCATTTTCGTAATTTTGCCACTAGGGGCATTTTGGTAATTTTGGCAAACTAGGAATATTTTGAAGATTTTTCCAAAATAAAATTTTCCTAATATCTAGAGAGTACTTAAACAATTTTAAAACTCGAGTTTTCATGAAAACATGGCTAATCCCTTTCGGGTTTTGTTTATTGCTTCGCCTATGACCGAGTCCTCTTGGTTAGGGTGAACCGGCTACGCACTGTAGGATTCTATGAAGAGGAGGTGAGTCACGAGGACCGCTTAAATACCAAGCTCTTCCGGATCCAATCCTAGACATGCGCACTGTGGTTACCACACCTTAACTTCGGCGACTAGGTCGTAGGTTTGTTTAATTAGGCTCTTAAAGTCTTATGTCTTTGTTTGGGGTAACCAGTCCTAAAGTTTAAAGTACTTATCACTATCTACGCTCCATGCTTCCTACCTTCTACGTAAAATAAATCATATGAAGTTAGGAGTACTTACAGGCGGATAGGTCTTGGAGACTCGGTGCCATGTCGTTCAAAACCCCAAAATACTTCAAAAGGCCTACCAAAACATTTTTGGGACTTGGGCCCCACAATGAGTTTTGAACTGGCTCGATATTAATTTGTAACACCCCAAACCCGCCCAAACACTATGGCCAAATTCGGTATATTCTTGATGAAAATATTTTGAAATCCTTTGTTTAGCCGAGTTTATTTAGAGTATAAGATGTTGACTTGTTTTAAAACAATTGAGTGTATTAAGAAGACAATATTCGATTAATAAAAAAATAATTCAAGTCAAGTCAAGTTTCAAATTTTGTTATTGTACCGATGGCACGATATAAAAACATTTTGTTGGAATTTAGGAAAATTTGTGTAGCCATTTTAAAGTTATTAAAAGCAGTTTAAATAATCCATCCAAACAGATAAAATAACAAAATAATCTTAGGAGGCCTTATTACAACTTAAATAAATAAACCCAAATAGAATAAAAACTAAAATAAAATACTTCAAGGTAAACTTTAATTTCCAACGCATGGCCACCTCGAGTCCATCCGGCCCACATCCGCGCTCACGAGTCACCGAAAAATATTCAAGGAAAAGGTGAGTCACCAAGACTCAGTGTAACCCTTTCCGGTTTAGTACAACAACATACACAATTTATAACCAATAAACATGCACAAAATATAATACCCAACCTAGCCATCCAAATGCCTTTCTACCCGTGTGGTACCAAACCACCGGTGGTGCTAAACCACCGTGACCTAAGTCACAATAATCGTCATTAAATGTGGTGCCAAACCACCGGTGGGGCCAACCCACGTGTGATACCAAATCACCGGCGTCGATCCCATAATACAATCCGTGGGGCCAACCCATCGTGGTGCTAAGCCATCGACAAGACGCTATGAGGTGCCAAACCTCCGAGGTGCCAAACCTCCGGTGGTCAGAGTCACAATGTGATACCAAATCACCGTGTCCGTCGACACGAAAATCAATTCCCCTCCTCTCATATATCCCACATCAATCCATGATATACAATGATTTTATGCCAACATATAATTAAATCACATATACCAAATATGCCATGCTTCCCAAAAGCATCAAATAGTAACTCATATTGACAGAGACTTACGAACCATCGCTATACCCTTACGGTATCAAATCCAAAGCTACATAAATCGATTTAGCACACACAATATTTAGCACAATTAATCAATCATAAAGTGTGTATGTACACACATCACCGACGATAATTCTAAGTCCGAAAAGTCAATCCGCCCACTAGCCTTCCTTGCCCTATATTCGCCATTACCAAATATTAGTACCAAGGCCATTCGCCAACTAAAACCATCTCAAGGGGTTATCATTTGAACCCGAAACCTCACCTATTTGCCCTTAAGTATTAACCTCAGCACACGGCTTGCGAATCTTCTTCACTTCCTACAATCGGCCATCATCATTATTAGTAGCCTTCGGCTTAATTGAATACTAAATAAAGATAGATTCTTACCAAAACCGATTACTAGAGAATAGAGAGTCAGATCTACTGCTTGAAAAGTCCCGTAGTTCCTAGATGATATCAGTTTCAAAGAGGATTAGTCTTTTCTTTTGCAAATGCCAGAATTTTGGCTTTCTCCCATCTAGAAATCATCAAAGGAAAAAGAAAATATAGCAAGAAGGTTTCGGCCAATACTTATTCTTACCAATCGATTTAAGAAAAGCCTCCACCTTCTTCTAATATTCGGCCAAACTACTCCAAAATAGGAGAAGGAAAATCGGCACACCAAGGGAGTGAAGAGATGCTGGAAATTTTTGCAAAATTTTGGACAGTTTGTCTAAGTATTTTCGGCAGCAAAGTGATGGATATTTGGCCAACGGTGGAAGAAAGAAAAAGGAGAATTAGTAGGAGAGATCAAAGGTGGTTTTTGGCTAAATAAAAGAAGAGAAAGCTGGATTTTTTTGAAGAATTCCTAGGAATTTCGACAAAGCAGAAGAAGGGAAAAAGATTGTTGAATTTTGCTCTACTTGTCAGTATAAAAAGATTAATTTTGAACAGCCCCAAGAGTCCCAAAGCGCCAATTCTCCCCTATGCTGATAATTAAACTATTAATTATCACTTAAGATAATAGCACTTTATTTCCTATCCTTTCTTAAACAAATTGAAGTAAAATAAAACACCAAACTTACCTCTTCCAAATGACTTTGGGAGTCCAAAATGCAGCCAAATTCCTTCACCCACGTTAGCAAAGAAAATAAAAGGAAAAAACGTTTGTTGCCCTTAGATTCGAACCAGGGACCCCAAACAAGCAGCCCCTTCTCAACGCCCTTGCCAACTTTCTCGAATAGACTTTCATGTCATAACTCGTCATGACATTTTTATAAGCCATCCTTCATTGCTCCTTATGCTTTAGCTAAAACAAAAATAAACGCACACATGTGCTACCCTGTGACTCGAACACGAGTCCAAGCGCCACGCCCTCTCTTCCAACGCCCAGTGCCATTTCTCCCAATCGACTTTCATGTCATAGAACTCTATCATTTAATTTTAAAGCCTTCCTACTTAAGCCCATCACAAGATACAACGAAAAATAAAACCCATGCGCCAAGCATTGCTCGAACCCCGACCGCTATGGTGCCAAACCCAAGCCTTAAGTGGCGATGGAAGCCACTTTACTGTGGTGATTGTTATGCCATAACCCGCCAAAATTTATTCTTAAGGCCTCCTTGCCCAAATTCCCTTTCTAACCCAAAATTTTCTAAAATTTCCAAAGCTTCCCTTTTTAGTCCTCGAGCTTTAAGAACTCCTAAAACACATCCCAACCATTCTTCAAGCCTACTAACTCGTGAATTATGCTCCAACGCACAGCCCCTAATTTAGGATGTTACATGTTTAAGAGTAGATCTAGCGTAATTGAGTGAAGTTGCATGTAATCACAGAAATAGGACGACATGAATCTATCCGATTAGAGTCAAATCTAATAGGGGAATTCATATATTGAGTTAATGTGATAATAGAGGTTTTAATTAGAAAGGAATTTTAATTAATCAACCTAAAGTCAGTTGCTCTTATTCTTGAAGAGAGATATAAACATAATTTAGGGATTTCTACGAATCAAGATACTAAGTGAAGAAATTACGTAATTTAGATTGATAATGACTGATGAATTCTAGGTGAATTCTTATTACGGTATTGTTTTGCTTCTTGGTTGTTTACTCGATTATTTTCCTAATTTGTTCTTTGTCGTGTTCTCAATTAATTAATTTAGTTAATTTTAGTTATTAATAAATCACTCCAATTATTCGGTTAAATAATAGAAAGACACTAGTAATTTTAGCCTATGTGGGAACGATAACTTTGGTCACCATAGTTATACTATTAATTTATAGATGCACTTGCCTTAGTCACATTTTTAGTAGGTTTTGTGGACATCAATGGTCCGATGCATCCTCGTTCATTATAACTAATTTTTCGCTTGAAGGAGAAAACTTGTTATCAAGGATCAATTCGAAACGAAGAAAAATTGAGCTTGAAGCTGGAATTCCATCATATCAGTTATTTAATTAAATTTCATTTAAGTTATTTTTACTACTATTTTCTTTCAATTATTATTTTTTACTTTTATTAGATTTAAATCCCTTTTTTTTATTTTTGCATAGATCGTCACACGTCGTAGGCATGTCAATTGCCTAGACGTGCAAACTCAATTGAACTGGACAACAATTTTAGATATCCTAGTTTCTATGGAATTTATTCTACTCTCTATACTATTATCTATTTTTGCCTGGCAGCTTAGTTGCACATTTATGAGTGCCATACTGCCATGTACAGGTTTGATTGGATGGATGGACTCCTATAGTCCTATTTGGTGTGATTGGTTGGACGAAAATAGTGTGTAGCGGAAGGAGGGTAGGATTTACTCTGATATGATATATGTTCTGAAAATATGAAAATTTCGTTATGATATTTGCATATGTGTATGTTATAAGTAAAACTCTGTATGTGGGCTAAGTTCCACACTGAACTTTTAGCTCACTCGTTTGCTTTGTTTCATTTCAGGTGATCCTCAAACTTAGGATTAGACGGTGATTCCGGAGCTCGGGTTTGAAATTTTGGTTTTCAATATGATTGTAATTTAATTACGGATTTTTGGACATTTAATTTGTTTTAGGGAAATTAATTTTGGCTTTGGTATTTGTTTTGCAAACATATAAATTAAAATTGGTAATTTTTAATAATACGACATAATTGACGAAATATTATGATTTTATTAAGTTAAAAACTCTAAAATATTTTTCCACTGCAAGGTTTTGGAATTTGACACAGTGTTTTACGATGCAAATGGTTAATCGAGTGTATTTGTTTTGAGAAGATCAATAAAATGCAATTTTTGTCAAAATGCACATATAATTTTCCTTTCTGGATACTTGTGATTTCGATAAATGAGTCCATTTTGTTACCCTTGAATTAATAATGAGTTTTCACAGAAAATAATCAATAATGTTTTTACATAACGATATAACCTTCATAATCCGACCGTAATGTTTAGGTTGCGTTTGGGGTATTACACATTCACCTTGTCAACTTGCTACATTAGCAATTAACATCAAGGGCTTTAACGGAAAAATGAATTCAAGGGTTTAATTGATTAAAAATCATGATTCAAAAGACTCAATTGAGTACACTTTTCAATAAGTGACTTAATTGAATTTTTAATTATTTTCAAAGACTTATTTTGCATTTTAGCCTAAAAACAATCTCAATGCTACTTTCTATACACATAAATTAAAAAGTATCCTACTTACATATTTTGAAGATAAAAATATATGGTATGAAAATAATGTTAACACCATAACATGAATAAGGACAAGATACGTTCGTTGTCAAGCACTATCAACTTTACTTGCTATAATGTGAGATCACTCCTCATACCAACAACCAATAAAAAACAAGATTGGGAAATAAGCTTAGAATCTTGAGATGTTATCGCTTTTCAGCTTGATCTTCTTCATCTTCATTCATTAAGCTAAGACTTTTTACTCCTTCCATAATCACCAATCCTTGATTGACTTAAGTATTAAACAACCATCGAAGTGCATCAATAACTCATCTTTTTCCCTTCTTGCAGATCCCCTCATCTTTCAAGCTTTGATAGAGTATAGCTCTCAGGCAGTTGATAGTTTGTTACAACTGTTAGTATTAGCCAAGCGGTTAGATAATGCTTTAGCTTACTATCCTCCTTCTATATAAACAGTATGTATAATGATCAAGAGGTAGGTCAGATTCATAAAAATAGAAGCAAAACATTTTTCAATTCTCTCATTTCAATCTCTGTAATTCTCTAGTTTAGTTCAAGTGAATAAACCTTTCTTCATGGTATCAGTCGCCGCCGATCCAAGGCCATGACCACTGTTCACTCCGCTGACTCTGCATTCGTTGAGCCTCCTTGCTCTCCCTTCACTGGCAAAAGAATTGTCAACTCTTTTCCTAGGCATGACGTTGTCAAACTTGACAAGAGTAACTTTATCCAATGGCAAAAGCAGATGCGTCTTGTTGTTTCTGGATACGACTTGGCCGGGTTCTTGGATGGTTCAATGAAATCTCCTCAGTTTGTTCAAGTACCCGATGGTAGACTGGTATCAAATTCGGCTGCCTCGGCCTTTACACAGCAGGACAATCTCCTTACGTCCTGGTTACTTTCTACAGTTAGTCCGTCGTTTCTCCCCTCCTTCATTGATGTACAATCAGCCTTTGATGTATGGACGACGGCGAATGTTCTATTTGCGGCCGACACTGGTGCGAAGCAATCTCGCTTGCGCCACGAGCTCTACTCCTTGCGAAAAGGTACGCTTTCTATTCATGCCTATGTTGTGAAACTTAAAAGCTTATGTGCCCTTTTGGAGGCGTCTAGATCGTCGGTGTCTGAGGTGGAGCGAATAGAGATCTTGCTCGCCGGGCTCCCCTCTGATTTTGAAGCAGTCGTTTCAACCGTTACTCTCTCTTCGTCATCATTACCATTTCAACGCATAGTGGATGCGCTGCTTGAGTGTGAACGCCGTCACCAACAGTCCGTTCATGAGATTGTTCTTGCGGCAAATATGGTGGAAAGCACTCTTGCTCCGGTGGCGGATGAGCCTACTCGTGGTGGTCGATCTTTCTCGCGCGGCCGTGGAAGGAGCTTTCGACAGCGACTTCAGTGTCAGATTTGTGCGAGGTATGGCCATGTTGCGCAGAACTGCTACTACAGGTACCACCGTGACGATGCTCCGCCGATGATGGTTCCATCGTTCACACCTGCTGGTCCGATTGCTTTTCCAGTGTCTGATTTGCGTTTTTCAGAGGTGAGAGCTGATTGGTCTTCTCCAGCAATTAGGAGACCCTGTTTTGAACCAAATTTTGGTCCAATCCACTGTGATATTGGTCATAATCAAGTTGGTGGGCAACAACATGGTGCTTGTGTCAGGCTGATTGATGGCCATCATACACCTTATCCAGCACGTAGGCCACCAGCTCATTTTGGTAGTACCTTTGGGCCGCGCGGTGAATGTAGGCCATAAGCTAATTTTTATGACCCCTTTCGGCCTCAAGTCCACGGGCATTACGAAATTCATGCGCCTAGGCCCCAAGTTAATGGACCTCATGAAGTTGGGCCGCCTCTTGGGGATTTTCGATCGAATGCTCCACCTATGCCCCTAGGCCCGTTACTAACAATGTTCAAATTAATTCGTCTTTTGGTGTAGAGCCGAATGATGATCAATCTGATGGTGGTGGTGTTCCATGGTATACCAAACCACGTGTTCGTGTCTATTCCGAATCCGACCCGCATTGGTCTACCACTTTTGGGCAATCTACATCCATCCGATTATTCTGACTCCTCAGACTACAATGTCAATTCTATGAAAGTTGGTTCTAATGATGGTTCAAACTCCTATATTCCCGTACCGGTCGGCTCATCATCTTGGTATCCTAACTCGAGTCGGTAACCATGTCCGTCGGGATCCGTCGGCTCTGAATCACGCGAGTCCGTATTCAGGTACTTCTAAACTCTTAATGGGGGATGGCACTCCTACCAAAATCGCTTCAGTCGGTCATAGTGTGTTCCCAACTCTGTCTAAATTACTGCACTTGTCTAATGTTCTGTGTGTTCCAAGCATCAGGAAGAATTTATTATCGGTGTCTCAATTTGCAAATGATAATAATGTTTTCTTTGAGTTTCACCTGACCTTCTGTGTTATAAAGGACATTTCGACCTAGAGAACTTTGTTGACGGGCCGCATTCGTGATGGATCAGATCACTTTTCTATGCGCCTCTATCTACTCGGTCCACCGAAACTTGTTCTGTTGATACTTCTGCAGTGCAAAGTACATCTAAAGAGTGTAATGTTTTTTCCCTATGGCATAAACGGTTGGGTCAGCCATCGTCTAGTATTGTTAAGTCTGTTTTAAATAAATGTAGTATTACTGCCAATAAATTCTGTGATGATACTGTATGCGCTGCATGTCAAAAAGGCAAGTCTCATAAATTTCCATTTCCTGTATCCACGACCAAATATAGTGATCCTTTTACTCTGATTGTGTCTGATCTTTGGGGCCCTGTATCTGTTCCGTGTGGTAATGATTGGTATTATGTCTCGTTCGTCGATGTTTGCACTCGATTCACGTGGATCTATCTGCTACGTCAGAAGTCTCAGGCTGTGAAGTGTTTTATTCAATTTCAGCAACTTGTTAAAACTTAGCTTGGGAAGGATATTAAACAATTCCAAAGTGATTGTGGTGGAGAGTATAGATCATTCACATCTGTTCTAGCGTCACAAAGAATCATTCATCGGATCACATGTCTACATACCTCTGAACAGAATGGTATTGCAGAATGTAAACATCACATAGGTAGATCCCATCAAAAGTGTTCCCGTAATTATAACACTCTAACATATTTATGTTATGGGTCCATTAAGAGTACATTACTCATCCTTCCCTTATCATTACGGGTACCTAGCACTTTAATCTTAGGATGGATTTATTTATAGTGCTAACAGTCACATACTAATGATGTAATTTGTCTCATTGAACTCAAGACTTGACGTTATACCAAGCGTTGAGTCGAGTTTCCATCATGGATGACTCTAATTAATGGGCTTGAGTCCCATACCTTTTGAGGTCCTTTTTATTGCATCTTTAGCAAGACTTTTTGTCAAAGGATCTGCCAAATTTTCACTTGACCTCACATAATTAATAGTGATCACTCCATTAGAGATTAATTGTCTGACATAACTATGTCTTAATCCATTGTGTCTAGACTTTCCATTATATACTTGGCTATATACCTTTGCTAGAGTAGCCTCACTATCACAATGAATAGAAATAGGTGAAATTGGCTTAGGCCATAAAGGTACATCATAAAGCAAATTTCTTAACCATTCTGCTTCTTTAGATGCAGCGGCTAATGCTATAAATTCTGCTGCCCTGGTGGAATCAGTAATACATGTTTGTTTCTTGGAACCCCAAGAAATGGCTCCTCCACTAAGAATGAAGATCCATCCACTAGTAGATGCATGATCTTCCAAACTTGTAATGCAACTAGCATCCGAATACCCTTCTAAAAAAGGAGGATATCCATTATAACACAATCCATAGTTAATAGTTTTCTTTAAGTACCTAAGTACTCTATTCAATGCTTGCCAATGCAAACTACTTGGATTACTTGTGTACCTACTCAATTTCCCAACAGCATATGCAATATCTGGTCTTGTACAAGTCATTATGTACATAAGATAGCCAATTAGACTTGCATATTTCAATTGATCAATTTTTCTACTAGCATTAGATACTAATTTTATTTGAGGATCCATGGGTGTAGATGCTGGTATACAGTTGAAAAGATCAAACTTTTTAAGCATATTTTCAATGTAATGTGATTGTGATAAAGCTATAGTGCTTTCATCTCGGGTTATTTTAATCCCAAGAATAACATCTGCTACACCCATATCCTTCATAGCAAAGTTGTTTGACAAGAATTTCTGTGTTTTCTATTTGTTCCAAATCCGTGTCAAAAATAAGCATGTCATCTATGTATAAGCAAATTATGACACCTTTTCCATTTTCAAATTTGATATATATGCACTTATCGGATTCATTTATTTTGTAGCCATTAGCTAAAACAACATTGTCAAACTTTTGGTGCCATTGTTTTGGTGCTTGTTTAAGTCCATATAAAGATTTAACAAGCTTACATACCTTATGCTCTTGTCTTGGAACAACAAATCCTTCTAGTTGTTCCATATACACTTCCTCTTCCAATTCACCATTTAAAAATACAATTTTAACATCCATTTGGTGAACAACCAAATTATATATAGAGGTAAGTGATATTAAGAGTCTATTGTAGCAATTCTTGCTACTGAAGCATAGGTATCAAAGTAATCAATACCTTGTTTTTGTGTAAAATCTTGGGCTACCAACCTTGCTTTAAACTTATCAATGGTTCCATCGACCTTCATTTTCTTTTTGAAGATCCATTTACAACCTATTGGTTTGGAACCCGATGGAAGATCAACTAAGATCCAAGTTTGATTTCCCATTATTGAATCCATCTCATCATTTATTGCTTCTTTCCAGAAAGCAGAGTCTTGAGATTTCATTTCCTATTCAAATGCAATAGGATCAGATTATGTACTATAACAATAAGGTATCTTATTGCATATACTTTCACCTTTTCCTTCTACAAGAAACATCATGAAATCTGGTCCAAAATCTTTGACCTTTTTAATCCTCTTACTTCTTCTTAATTCTTGACAAGATTCATCATTATTATCAATTTGTTCCAATGGAATCTCATTCTCATTTGAAGAATGAATCAATTGGTGTGGCTATAATTGTCTTGATATAGAATTAAATCTATTTTCATCAAAAATAGCATCTCTTGATTCAATAACAATATTAATTGAAATTGAATCATTTGGTTCAATTACCATGAACCTATATGCCTTGCTATTATGTGCATATCCTAGAAATATGCATTCAATTCCTCTTTCACCTAATTTTTTACGTTTAGGTGTTGGAACTTTGACAATAGCTCTACAACCCCAAACCTTCAAATAATTAAGGTTTGGTTTCCTTTTCTTCCATTGTTCATAAGGGGTTATTTTAGTTTCCTTATTAGGAACTTTATTCAATATATGACAAGCTGTTAGAACAGCTTCTCCCCAAAAACCTTGTCCAAGCCCTGAATATGATAACATTGAATTTACCATTTCAGTTAATACTCTATTTTTCCTTTCAGGTACACCATTTTGTTGTGGTGTGTAAGGGGCTGAAACTTGATGGACAATCCCAGTGGATTCAAAATAACTTGGATTATAGTATTCTTACCTCTATCCGATCTTAAGCACTTGATAAATGATTCACACTGAAGTTCAACTTCAGATTTATAAACTTTAAATTTATCAAGCGCTTTATCTTTTGAATGCAATAAATATACATAACAATATCTAGAACAATCATCAATAAAAGTAACAAAATATTTCTTTCCACCTAATGTAGGAGAATTATGCATGTCACATAAATCACTATGTATCAAATCAAGCAATTTTATTTTTCTTTTAACCTTAGGGAAATGGTTTCTTGTAATTTTAGTCAACAAACATGTATTGCATTTTCAATATTATTATTAAAAATAGAAATTAAATCTAACTTATACATGTCATTTAATTTCCTATAATTCAAATGACCTAATCTATAATGCCATAAACAAAAGATTCAACCATATAAGCGTAAATAGTATTTTTATTCTTATTGATAATATTTAGTTTGAACATACTCTCATACATATACCCTTTCCTACAAAAATTCCTCCCTTAGATGAATAAACTTATTCGCTCAAAAACAAGTTTGAAACCAAACTTATTTAATGACTTCTAGACACTAAATTCTTTCTAACTTCGGTACATAATATACATCATTTAAGGTTAAAACCTTTCCGTAGTGAATTGCAGTTCAACAAACCCTTTGCCTTTGATTACTGCGGTGGAAGAATTTCCCATGTACAAGACATTGTCATTTTCACATTGTGTGAACTTTGTGAACATGCTTTTGTCTTTGCACACGTGTTTGGTTGCTCCGGTATCAATCCACTATGTATTATCATCTTATGCCATATTAATTTCAAAATTGCAACGAACTTTTCGTTATTATCAGCCTTAGAAGATGATTTTTTCTTTAAAAATCGACATTTATTCTTGAAATGTCCCGGCTTACCACAATGATAGCATAAGCCCTTTTGTTTCTTTTTAAACTTAGGTGCTCTATCAGTCTATTTGAACTTTCTCTTGAATGGTTTAGTAGTCTGTACTTCCTCTATAACATGCACTTTGGCATTTTCAGAATTTAGATTCTGATCTTGCTTTCGATATTCTTCTTCAATACAAAGATGATTCGCTAAAGCCTCAAGAGATATTTCCTCTTTCTTATGTTTTAGACTTCTTTTAAAGTCTTTCCAAGATGGAGGAAGTTTATCTATTATGGAGGATACAAGAATCATTTCATCCATTTTCATATCATATTGTTTGAATTGATTCAGCATCTTTTCAATATCACGAAATTGTTCCATAACAGAATGACCATCAATCATTTGATAATTATTGAAACGACTGACAAGAAATTTCTTACTTGTAGCATATTCGGTCATGTATCTTGTCTCTAATTTGTCCCATAATTCTTTAGCAGTGACCTCGTTTTGGTAGGTATCAAACAAACCATCAGATAAACCATTCAATATGTGGCCCATGCACATGTAATCAGCATTGTCCCATTTTTGTCTTTCTCGAGTTGCGACATGATTCGTTTCAGTCTCCTCAGGTCTTGGAGTATCCAAAACATAAGCAATCTTCAAAGTTGATAATAAGAAGTGCATCTTTTTCTGCCATCACCGAAAATTGCCACCATCAAACCGATCAAGTTTGACAAAATTGGAAGCCAACTCCCTTAGTGTTCCACTTTCACGACTTGTTGAAGTCATCATGAAATATAACCTTAAAATTGTTAGTACAAAACTCCGGTGAGGAAAATCTCGAACACACGAACGAAACTCGAACAGAAGAAGAAATAGGATAAGGCTCCAAGGCGTGTATCAAATCACTATCTTTAAGGTTATATTCGCCCCCACCTATCTTGGTGTGCAAACGAGTTCCAAGCAAATTAACCTCGAGGATACAATGAAGCCAATAGCTATTTGCGTTTTGCACTGACGAGAATAGCCCACTACACACTGAGCAATGTATGACAAGAAACTCAATTTCTATAAAGGATTTCTACAGTAATACTTTATAGAATAATCTAACAATATTAGAAAATGAAGGAAGAAAGAAAGAATATTATAATTTTTTGTTGGTATGTCTCCAAATGAAATCTGATTCCTATTTATAGGAATTTTCATGTCTCTTCATAGAGACATCTTTAATCAATAGGTACCTTTCCGAATAATAATATTTTTAAAATAAAACATTATTATTCATTTAATTATAACTATTTAAATAATATTATTTAAATAGTTATAATTATTTTACAAAAATCAAAAGATATAATCTTTTAATTAATTACACCCATTCATTTATAGTTATTGGAAAACTATAAATATTTGAAAATGTTCCAACAATCCCAAAATATAATCTTCTCTATTTTTAAAAAATGAGTACATAAATGGAAAAAGCTACATCATATATTTTGTCAATATGAGCTATCTTCAAAATTTTCCTTTCCATTAATTCGTTCATTTTGCAATTAACTTGAAATTTGTCGAAATTTTAATATCTTGTCATCCAAATAACTGAAATATCAAGGATAATAATTATGTACGTTTTAAAACTTAAAACTTAAATATAAATTTGAGTTTATTTAGTGTGGCATTCTTATATTTCTTCATGTTATATTCGTGATTAAGTTAATTTAAATTTATTTAACATTAAAAATTAATTATTTGCATTATAAAGATAATGACATTGTTTATGTAGTCATATCATTCATATTTTTCAATATTGTGCTATTATTTTATTTAGGGATAATATATTTTTTTGGCCTTTTAACTTGATAACTAAGTCCACTTTGGAACCTGTACCTTTTTTGTTCATTTTAGTACATGAACTTGGCAATTAGATTAATTTCGGTCCCTAAACTTGGATGTCGTCAAGATTTGATGATGTGACCAATGTTCTTGAAACAAGACTAGATTAGTCAGTTAGATTGATTGGACCGTAAAATGAACGATATACTGGTCCAAACAAAGGGTTAATCAATTGAATAAAAAAATTGCTTAAAATTGGTAAAAATAGAAAATTGGGGGGAAAACGAGGTTAAATTGTTTAATATTGTTTTTAAAAAAATTATGAATTTTTAATTATTTATTTACTTATTGTTGGTTTAACAGTTGAATTGATCAAACCGATTGGATCGGGAACCATCGTTTTGATTGGTTCAACTACTGGTCCGATTACTAAAACACTGTGTGTGACACTCTAAGATTGTACCATGTAATCACTTAAAATTTTTATAATTTTTATAATTTTCAAGTGAAGATATTACACTACAATTTATAAAATTAAATTTGAATCTGAAAGCAATAAGATTATTTAAATTTATTTGATTTACCATTAATACCATTACAATTTTTAAATTAAATTTGAATCCGAGCAAATATAATTTAATAAAGATTTAAAATTTTGAACTCAACAAAATAAACCAAAATTACTCAAATATGAAATTATTTAAATCCAGAAAGAAAACCTAAGTATTAAAATATCATAACAAAAATTGGTCCCAACCTAAACCCAAATTTGTTATTAAAATAAATATAATGAAATTTAAATTTTCAAAAAAATAATAATAGTAGAATAAAATATAATGTATTCAACATCGGGGCAGACATGATAGACTTAGTAAGATTTTTTTTTTTTATAAAATTTGACAGTTTAAATATTCAATTGAATTTTAAAAAATCAATTTTTTTTTAAGTGTGAAAATCTTTTATACCCTTAAGTGAAAATCTTTTATACCCTTAAGCTAAAACTTCTCTTTCCATTGATCAGATCATTTTGCAATTTATTTAAAACTTTTCTAACATATTTCGAAAATTTTAATATACTCTAATCCAAATTCTTGAAATATCACAGATAATGATTATATAGGTATGAAAACTTAGAAGGTAAATACATTTTTGGGTCTATTTAATTTTGTATCCGTATATATTTCTTTTCTTTTCATATTTATGTTCATGTTAAATTAAACTTATATAACTTTAAAAATATTAAAATTTGCATTATAAAGATTATGATGTTGTTTGTGCATTCATGTTGTGCTTGTATTTTTTCGTATTGTGTGTTCAATTTTTTTTATATTCATAATCATAGTATTAACAAATCCACCTTTCATATCAACCAGAATAATAATGACTCAGTTAGTATCCAATCTTGTTTAGCTATTCATTCACTATCTGATGTTTGAAACCAATCTGTTTTGAAAATTGATTTGGAAATATTGAAGTATATAACAACTATATTTCCACCTCTTTCCAAATGGGAGTAAATGGGAAATTCTTTTCACTGATTGAAAAGTCCATTATGCTAATGTCAAACTATTGAAAATTGACCAACCATGCTGCTGTGGTATTTTTGGTTGAAATACATGTAGCTTGTAAACATGCTGTAGCACGTATGTTTTTTGTAACAACAAGATTTTTTGTTTAGTTTCATTGTAATTAAACTAGTTGAAAATGAACAAGCTCAATGACAGCTTGATATATTAGGTATTGAATGACTAATTTAGGTGGCTTGTTTATGTGTACAAGCAATATTTTAATAGTCCCAATGTTGACTAGTTGGATTAGTTGAGTATTTGGTTATAAATGTATTGTTTCTTTATTGAAAAAAATGAGCAAAATGAGCTAAAAGCCATAAGCTCCATTTCTGCACATTTGTGAGCAAGTAAAAATATTTCTTACATCTTGCTTCATTGTTTTGTGTTCTTTGTTTTCTTCCTTTGCTCCTCAATGCCAACAATTGGTATCGGAGCTTTTATGATCTTTGAAGGGCTGCACAACAAATGGTATGTTTTTGTCTTAATTTTTGTTTTCACTGCTTGTTAAAAAGAAGTTGTCAAAGCATGTCATTAAGGAATGCTTGTAGAGAAGACAACATCAGCTCAACCTTATGAGACTCAAACAAGCTTGGAATAAGCTGAAGGAAGAGTTTCAAGGAAAGTATGTGAGCTTTCCAATGTGCAACCTACAAGCTCAGCAAGATGTCAAAGCTGCGAGCTTAGCGAGATGTACAAGCTGTGAGCTCAGCAAGTGGTGCGAGCTCATCAAAAGCTATGAGCCATGTATAGTTGTGAACCTGTTGAAGACACCAGCTGAAGACAACATGTAAATATACAAGTCTGTCAAAGGTGCGAGCTCAACAACATGTGGAAGCTCACTGCGAGTTGTAAAGATGCGAGCCCTGTATAGTTGCGAGCATGTTGAAGACAACATGCAAAGATGCGAGTTTATCAAAGGTGTGAGCTCAGCAACATGTGGAAGCTCACTACGAGCTATAAAGGCATGAGCCTTATAAAGTTACGAGCCTGTTGAAGACAGTATGCGAAGTGCAAGTCTGTCAAATGTGAGAGCTCAGTGCGAGCCTACCAAAGTTGTGAGCCTGTCGAATTGCAAGCCAAAGTGGCGGACGGTCTAAATACAAGCTCGAGTGGGTGCAAGCCAAAATGGCAAACTGAGGGCAAGCAAATTATACTTGCAAACTGTATATGCAAGAAGAAACAATATTGTAGTGAACAAGGGAATAGGGCAAGATTTGTTGTCAACTAAGGCTATGAAGGAGGAGAATACTCCATTTGATTAACAAATCTTTGACACAAAAGACTGGTATGGTCAATAGTGTGAGTCAGATTTGGTTGAAAATGAGGCCGAGGTTGAAAAGGTATTACTTAAGCAAGTTCAGCTTGAAACAAAGCATCTTTTGATTTCCAAGCTTAAAAGTCGTTGAATGATTGGTATTCGCAGCATGGAGTCCAAGGAGGAGTGTTGAAAATTGGCCAACCATGCTGCTATGATATTTTTGGTTGAAGTGCATGTAGCTTGTAAACATGTTGCAGCACGTATGCTTGCTGTAACAAGGTTTTTTGTTTAGTTTCATTGTAATTAAACTAGTTGAAAATGAACAAGCTTGATGACAGCTTGATACATTAGGTGTTGAATGACTATTTTAGGTGGCTTGTTTATGTGTACAAGCAATGTTTTAATAGTCTCAATGCTGATTAGTGGGATTAGTTGGTATTTGGTGATGTATTTGGTTATAAATGTATTGTTTTTTGATTGAAAAAATGAGCAAAATGAGCTAAAAGCCATAAGCTCCCTTGCTGTACATTTGTAAGCAAGGAAAAATATTTCTTGCATCTTGCTTCATTGTTATGTGTTCTCTATTTTCTTCCTTTTCTCCTCTTCATCTCCAACACCAACTTTATTTTATTTTCAAAAACAAATTAATGAGGACAACATTTTGTCAATAAATTTCATGGCTGGTTGTAAGAGTGAGAGTATAACGTATAGAATATGGAATGGAAATGGTTGATTTCTAATCTTCCTTTATAGCATTGCTTTATTTGGACCCATTTAATTTAGGCCAAAATTTTGTCAACAAACTATGGATTAGAAACAAACAGACAAGTCAATAGCATATGAACAATGAGGACAACATTTTGTTAACAAACTCTGGATTAAAACTAGCCTTCTTAGAAGATTTGACAAAGAGAAACACAACATTTGCTATAACTTCCAGTTTACTTCTAAAGGGCAAATGGAATTTTGTATCCATCAATTTTTCATTTATTCAAGGGACTTAACATTTATCAGGCTCTGTCGGATATGTGATCAATTTCATGTATTCATAGCATTTATACAATTCACATATACACATTCAATTCAAGCATATAAATATATGCAATTTAGTTACACGAACTTACCTCGACAAATGTTCGTGTACATATAAAATCTACTAATCTGACACTTTCTCTTTTCCTCGTTCTAACTCCGAATTTGGTCTATCCGGATCTAATCAAGCAAAATCAGTTGGCTTGAGATTAGGTTTCCATGGCTAGGGTTTCCATAATTTTAAATTATATTTTCATTATTTTATCACTTATCATCTTTTATTATTTTACTTTCCAATTTAGTCCTTTTCTTTATTTTATTTTCCATGGATAAATCATTATCCTTAATCACTAGGCATTTTTAATGGTCTATTTACCATATAAGGACCTCCAATTTAAAGTTCTATAGCTATTTAATCCCTTTAGCTATTAGAACTCAACTTTTGCACTTTGTACAATTTGGTCCTTTTCAAATTAAACATGTAATCGGTAAAATTTCTTTACGAAATTTTCATATGACATTATTATTGTATTGGAGACCATAAAATAATATCAAAAAAAATTCTTTCAGACTTGGATTTGTGGTCCCGAAACCACTATTTTGATTTTACCGAAAATAGGCTGTTACAACCCTCCCCCCTTAAGAATTTTCGTTGTCGAAAATCTTATCAGTAAAGAGGTTCAGATATTTATAAGTTCCTCCAATTCTCAAGTAGCTTCTTTTATATCATGTCATTGTCAAAAAACTTTTACTAAAGCTACCTTTTTATTTCTTAGTTCTTTGACTTCAAGTGCCAGAATTTTGATCGGTTCTTCATTATAAGTAATGTCAGGCTAAATTTCAATATCTATCAGAGAAATAACATGTGATGGATCTGATCAATACCGTTGTAACATAGACATATGAAAAACACTGTGAATTCTGTCAAATTCTGGCGGTAATGCTAATTGGTATGCTACAGGTCCGATTCTTTCAACAATTTCATATAGCCCAAGAAATCGAAGACTTAATTTTCCTTTATGGCCAAATTGAAGAATTTTCTTTCAAGGTGAAACTTTCAAAAATACCTTGTCACCAATTTGGAATTCTATTTCTTTTCATTTAAGATCCGTATAGGATTTCTGACGATCAGAAATTGCTTTTAAACTATTTTTAATCACTTTCATTTTTTCTTTAGTTTCATGAATCAGATAAACTCCATGTATCTTTTTCTCACTAAGACCAGTCTAATACAATGGAGTTCTACATTTTCGACCATACAGAGCCTCGTACGGTGCCATTTTAATACTTAACTGAAAACTGTTGTTATATGAGAATTCGACTAACGACAACTATTTCTTTTCCAACTGCCTTCGAATTCTAAAACATAGCACCGAAACATATCTTCAAAAATTTGAATAGCAAGTTCAGATTGACCATTCGTCTGATGATGAAATGCAGTGCTAAAAAAATGTAAACACGTACTCAAGCTTGTTCCAAAATCGGGATGTGAAACGCAGATCTTTATAAGAAATAATGAAGACGAGCACTTCATGTAACCTAGCAATCTCATAAAAATATATCTCATCCATTTTATCAAATGAAAAATCCATTCATATTGGGATAAAATGTGCAGAATTCATCAATGATCGAAAATTACTCAAATGGCATCTTTCTTTTTCGGAGATAGAGGTAATTCCCGATATAAAATCCATAATAATTTTATTCCATTTCCATTCTGGTATCGTAACTGGCTGCAATAATCTCGAAGGAACCTGATGTTTAGCTTTAACTTGCTGACATATCAAACATTTAGGTCCAAATTCAAAAATATCTCATTTCATTCTTGGCCACCAATACATCTTTTTCAAATCATTGTACATTTTGTTACTCCCGGATGAACAAACATAGTACCATTATGGGCTTCATATAAAATCTTCTATACAAGCTTTGAATTCTTTGGTACACATATGATGGGCTCGAAACTAACTAATATTTCGACAAAGACAAGTGCACCTATCGAATAGTAATATAGTTGTGGTGAGTCCGGAATATCGTATCCTCAAGGACTAAAATTACTAGTAATAACTATCTTTTTATTATCTAGTCTAATAATTAAGGGACTTTGTTTTTAATTTAAAAATAACTAACTAATTGACTATGAACGCGACATAAAGTGAAAGAAAGAATCGAATAAACAAATAATAAATACAATACCTAAGGAAGAATCCACCTACACTTCACTTAGTATTCTGACTCTAAATTAAATGATTTATTCACTTGACTTGATCCGTAGAAATCCCTAAATTATGTTAATATCTCTTTTGAGACTAAAAAAAATGACTCTAGGTTGATTAATTGAAATCTCTTTCTAATTAAAACCCCTATAGTCGCATTAACTCGATCTATGGATTCCCTTATTAGATTTGACTCTAATCCAACAGATTTATGTGATCCTATTTCTAGGGTTGCAATTAACTCCGCTTAATTATGTGAGATCTTCTCTTAAACAGGGACTTTTGCTCCACTGAATAAGCACATCCAACTTGAATTAATGTCCTAAAATATTAAAGCAAGGGTTAAAAAACACATAATTAAGAACAAGAACAAGTATTTATCATGTAACTCAGATTTATTAAATAATAAGATTCATCTAGGTTTCATCCTCCCTAGGTATTTAGGGAGTTTAGTTCATAACGTAAAAGGAAAACATCATAGAATTAAGAAAACAACAAGACATAAAGAACCCAAAAATTTATAAAGAACTTGATGGAGATCTTCAATCTTGAATGAGATCCTACTTCCGAGATGATTCTGACGGCTTCCTTCGAGTAATTTCTTCGATCTACTATATGTGTCCTTTTTAGGTCCCCTAGGGTGTTTATATAGGCTTTGGAGCACCTTTCTTGGCCCACAAATAGTTTTTTCTGAATAGAATTAGACTTGGGTTCAGCAGGACACGCCCGTGTGCGATAGCTTAGGCCGTGTTCAATTCTGCTTGTCACACATGGCCGTGTGGTCTGCCTGTGTCGATAGTCCAGGCCGTGTTAATTTCTGAGGTAGGCCATTTTGTCCCTTTCTAGCCCGTTTCTCATTCTTTTCGACTTTCTAAGCTCTACTGAGTGTAAAACATGAAATTAAAGGATTAGGAGAATTGAATTCATCAAATCTAATGAAAATTCATCCAAAAATAAGTCAAGCATAGGGTCAAAATATGTATAAATTATGGTTTATCAAATATCCCCACACTTAAGCCTTTTCTTGTCCTCAAGCAAAATCCTCAACTCATAATTAAAATTACATTCCTTAATTCATAATTCTCATCAATAATGTCTTATCATAATTCACAGATAATTCATACATTGATAATTTAACTAAAAGAGTCCTAAAGATTCAAACAATTTAAGTCACAAATTTTTATAGTACAAAAACATAGGTGTTTCCCTTTACCTAAATAATCACATTTAATTCAAAACCAACAAGAATTGACATCCTCACTAAAGATTCACTCAAATCACTCAACGTGTTTAAGGTTCAAATTAAGCACTCACAAGTCAAACATGAAAAGTTTTTACCATAGGCTTGCATGAAAATTAAATCTCCACCACTATAAAATGAGCTGATACACAAATCAAAAGGTCTTAAAAAGGGTCGTAATGGGGCTTGGATTAAAGGTGTGGATAAAGGTTGAATTAGAGGTTAGAATCAAGATTGAATTGACAATTTACCTAACTAGAAAAATGAACTAATACTGAATAATTACATCAGTTGAAAACTTATCAATAATAACACGAGCTTCTTCTCAAAATGTGAAATGAACCATTTATGCTCAAATAAAATGAATATATTTAACAATTGAAATAAAGAACATAGTTAGGCAACTGACCAAATTAAATCTCGAGAAAAAAGGGTTAATATAATAGGAAAACTTCTCGATGAATCAAAAAGAATAAGTTTTGGGTTAATATTAAAGGTAAATCAAGAAACAGTTTATTAGGTTCAAAAGGGTTCACTAAGGGTTAATTATGAAGGTAGGCTTTTAGTGGATTAAGTGGGTTAAAACCTAGGTGCCAATAAAAAAAGTGAGCAAGAAAGAAATGTATGCTCTAAAAGGCTCAAAATCTCACAACAAATTATGGTTTTTGATGTCAACCTTGCAAATTTCAATTTCAAAGTAATATTTAAATTTAGGAAAACAACCTAGAAATTTTAATTCTGAAAATAAACTTATTATACTCGATTCTCTAATGTCTTAAAGTTTAAACAATCAATGCACAATTACCTATGACTTAATCCAAAACATATCAATAAAAATCATAAATCAATAAAGATTTCATTGTAATAGCAATATGAGAAAATTACTTAAGGACGAAACACAATTCATGGATTTTCTAATAGTGCTATAATTATCCTCCCCACACTTAAAATGTACATTGTCCGCAATGTACCAAAATAGATAATAGCAACATAAGCAGAAAATAATAAGAGAGGGAAGGAGGTGAAACTTCCTGAATTATGGATAAAATCCTTAAAAAGTGAAAATTGTAGAAATAGGTCCAATGAGAAGCATGATGAACTAGGAAGAGGTGAAGGTGGGGAAGAATACTCCATTAGTTTGTTCATTCCTTAGTAGCACCTTGAACCTTTTGAAACTGCGGAGTCATCAGTAAAGTTTTAGGGAGTTTTATTAATGGATTTCGTTATGGTTACTCGATAATAAATAGCCAGAGATATAAAGAAATAAAAATATACTAATATAAATCAAAGACAAGAAAGATAAAGAGAAAGAGTTTAAAAATTAAAATAAAAGAAAAAGAAAAAATAAATGGACTCAAAGGTCTTCATCAACAGATGATTCGCAAGGTGGGGGTGGTGGTGATATGTGGAAGTGCTGACAAATCTATTGTAGAGTTGCCTCGAGGCCGTCGAATCGTCAAGCATTGTCATTAAATTGTTGAGTGCAGTACTGCTTGAAACGAGTGAGGCACTCAAATATGTCAGTCAATGAAGTAGCCGCATGAATTGGTCAATGAGGCGGTGGTGGCACAGAAGGTGGCTCCTCATGATGTAAAGGGACATCATCAGTAATGTTCTCTAGGTCGTCTTGATTGGTGGCTTGTGATAGACGGTTCTGAGGAGGGTCAAACCCACGACGACGCTCAATCATTCTCATATGAAGCATCGTCGAGATGCCCTATAGGGACATCTGCCCAATAAGCGTGAGTGAGGAGGACTGAGCTACGGTGTTGAGGAGGCCAAAGTATTGAGCCAGATGCATCACATATGGGCCAATAGAGAGGACCCCTTCTTATGTCGCTCTGTCTAATGCCGAATGGCAAGAACAATGAAGTAAGTGAAATTGAACACGTGCCCATGCACCATGCTCCATAAAAAGTATGCGTCATGAGTGTTGACGATGCCAATGCTCTCTCGCCTACCTGTCAAAGTGTGAGCCAGGATGGCATGTAAATACCTCAAGGATGGGGCGAGAGCTGATGCCGTGGAGTGACTGGGATCGTAGGTAGTCGAGGTAGGAACTAAGGCTCTCCAACAGGAAGAAGGGGAGTAGTGGATGTGGTGATGAATGTTCTCGAAGTCGTCGTCCTCCATGAACTCCTTGGTATAAAGTCCTAAAGTGACCCCAAACTCTGGGATACTCAACTCACGTACTAGGCCTCCAAGGCGGAACTAGACTGTGCCTGGGTCGTCAAAGTTTGTCATGACCGCCTGAAGGTGAAAGGTGGAATAGAGCTCTAAAGTAAGCTCTAAGTAGGTCAACTCGACAATCTCGAAAAAAATGCCCCCATGGATCAGTAGTCAAAGGTCCGAATTGCGTTAGCTAGTTGGACCTACTCTAAGGCGGCCCAATCAATACATCTTCCCACACCGAAGGGTTGTGCACGAAGTATCTGAAAAAGTTCCTCTTGGGGTCCTAGGGGAAACTATAGAAAAGGATGGCGTACTTTGGCAAATGCACTCGCAGAGGTAGCTCCGGTCCTTCCGCTTCTTCGAAGTGGAGACAACAGTCTTTTTCCCACGTGGAAGAGTCATTATGTACTTTTGATGAAGTTGTGGTTCTTAGATGTAGAGATTTATCAATGTAAGATACTAGCTAATAACGATTAAGTAGCAATGAGTCTAAAAGTGTTACAGTAATGAGACTAATTAACAAGACTAATAGGAATCTCAAAATGCATGGCATTATCAAAATCAGTAAGCTACAAAGAGTAAAATCATTGTCAAGTATCAATTAGTATAGAGAATGAAAATGTGACAAATGCAACCTAGTAATTAATATGATTATATTTAGCAACTCAACCTGAATTTGAAAACATGACTTATAAAATGGACTCACAGTAATAAAAATAAACAATGAACTAAAAAGTGAAGGGGTAAGAGTAAATTGATAGAGGTATTAAGGTAGGGCACGGACGTGGTGGTGGCACATAGGGGTGGTGGCTGAGCACGGGACTGGACTGCGGGGGTGGTGGCGTGGAAAAGAAAGGGAGAAGGAAAAGGAAAAGAAGGAGAGGATATGGGGGATAGTTCAGTCGCTGGTGGGTTATCAAGGTGGTGGTCGGAGTAGGGGAGAAGAAGTAGAGAGGGTGTTTGGGTGAGAGAGCGGCTAGGGTTTTGGGGGGGAATTTGGGGGAGAAGGTGAATGGTAGACGGG
Source organism: Gossypium rotundifolium (assembly GCA_025506655.1). Classification (NCBI taxonomy): domain Eukaryota; kingdom Viridiplantae; phylum Streptophyta; class Magnoliopsida; order Malvales; family Malvaceae; genus Gossypium; species Gossypium rotundifolium. The sequence continues at coordinate 11,813,265 of CP106730.1, read as the reverse complement.
GTTTAAATAGGGATTGGGGCACACAGTCGCTTCCCACGCTCGTGTGCCTTGTGTTTAGCCCTTGTGTTTCATAAATGTTGGTTTAGGGTGAGTTTTGGCCCACACTCGTGTTCCTGGGCGTGTTGGGTCACATGGTTGAATCGCACGGTCGTGTGATGCTTCGTTCATTTCTCCCAAGCCCATGTAGAAGTTCACACTCCGTGTTAATTAATCACTATCGACCACGGCCTATAGGCATAGGTGTGTCACACACCCATGTGACTTACTCAGTTTCAACCAGGCTTCTGGGCACGGGTGTGTTTCACGCCTGTGTCACTTACTCAGTATCACCCATAGTCCTAAGGCACGCCCATGTGGGTTTATCGCATCCCGTGTTCTTTAGTTAGTTTCAACCACTGCCGCATCACACGGTCGTGGCATTTTATCGTAGCCCTTGTCTTGGAGAAAATTTTCATCCTATTTCTACATGGTCTTTGCCATACCGATGTACCTACCCGTGGTGTCCACACAGCCACAACCACGCCCATGTGCAAGGCTGTATGGGTAGGGAAACCTGCGCCTATTAATTTGGTTAGTTTTTAGTTAGGTGCTAAAAATAAAAATATGGACATTAATAGGTTAGTGCTCAGGTTGCCTCTCGATAAGCACTTATTTAGAGTCTAAGCTCAAATCACCTTTCATTCACATAATCATGGTGGTTCGAGGAGTTGAAGCTCCTCATTCCTTTTATCAATTTTGTTAAAATAAGGTTTTAGACGAGTACTATTTACCTTGAAGGTGCCAAATTTGGAATGAGTTACCTCGACTGTATCGTATGGAAAGATATTAAGTACCATGAAAGGGGTTATTCCATTAAGTTCAGAAGTGGCAAGACGAGGATCTGCATTATCCATTAGAACTCGGTCTCCAACCTTAATTTGACTTGTTTTGTTTTTAGGCTCTTCATGGATCTACTTTGGTTTATCGTGTACTTTCAATTTCTCCTTAAACTGTGTTCTCCATTAATCTAGCTCCTCTATCTAGAGTCTTCATTCCTCATGAACAATTCTATTATCAGTATGAGAGCTAGACCATGGCTCTGTCATTTTTTTCGAGGAATTTCCTACAAAGAAGGTTGAACATTAAGTTCACTTACATTAATAGGACTTGTATCATCTTGATCACTAGATATTCTGACAGAATCACGTGCTTGGAGTTAATCATGTCATCACCTACATGAAGTATTAATTCCCCTGTACCAACATTAATAATGGTCCTAGCAGTTGCTAAAAAAGATCATCCTAAAATTAAAGGAACGTCTCTATCCTTATCCATGTCTAAAACAACAAAGTCTACTTGGAATATGAATTTATCAATTTTTACTAGAACATCTTCAATTATATCCCTAGGAAATCTAATGGTTTTATCAGCCAATTGAATGGTCATCCTAGTTTGTTTGGGTTTCCCAAGACCTAGCTATTTAAACATTTTATAAGGCATAACATTGATACTTGCCCCTAAATTAGCTAAAGCATTATTAACAGATAAACCACCAATTAAGCAAGAAATCGTAAAACTCCCTGGATCTTTTAATTTGTGGGGTAGTTTATTCTGTAAAATTATTGAGCAAATTTCATTTAGATCCACATAGGACGTATCGTCTAATTTTCGTTTGTTTTCAAAAGATCTTTTAAAAATTTTATTGAATTGGGCATCTGTGAAAGAGCTTCAATAAATGGTAAGTTAATATGTAATTTTTTTTAAAAGTTTAAGAAATTTACTGAATTGGTCATCTGTGCGGTCTTTCTACGTCGCATTGGGATATGGCACACGAGGTTTGTACTCTGTACTTACCAGTTTTGGTTTATTATGGCTTACCTCAACCTTACCTTTATCTACCATGTTTTCTTGCCTCGATTTTGGTTCGTCTAACCCTTTACTATCATGAGCAGTAATGGCATGAAGTTGCTCATTTGGGTTAGTTTCAGTGTTGCTTGACAGGTTGCCTTGTAGTCGTTCAGATATTAGCTTAGCAAGCTATCCTATTTGAGTCTCGAGACCTTGAATCGATGCTTGTTAATTTTCGAGTGCGGTTTCGATGTTCTAGAAGTGCATTTCTAACACCGAGATGAATTTAGTAAGCATCTCTTCAAGGTTCAGCTTCTTTTCCTATTGGTAAGATGGCTGAAAGCCTGGGGGGTTACTGTCTTTGGTTTCCTTGTCCTCCCCATGAAAAATTTGGGTGGTTCCTCCAACCTGGATTGTAAGTGTTACTATAGGGATTATTCTGAGGTCTTGAATTATTACCCATATAGTTCATCTGTTTGCTTTCTATGCCAGTGTTGTAGGATGGATATTCTGTATTGCCCATTCCTCCTCCATTTGTATCGCACTGCATCACTGGATGTACCTACGAAGAACCACACAAACCATCAATCTTTTTATTTAAAAGCTCTACCTGGTTTGATAGCATGGTAACTACGTCAAGGTTGAAAACACCGGCTGCCTTTGTTGGCTTCGTCCTCATGACTTGCCACTGATAGTTATTCAGTGACATCTCTTCAATGAATTCGTAGGCAACCTCAGGTATTTTGTTGTTTAGTGTACCGCCTGCGGCTGCATCAATCAATTGCCTAGTTGAGGGGTTCACACCATTGTAAAAGGTTTGAACCTGTAGCCATAATGGTAACCCATGGTGAGGGCATTTTCTCAGTAGATCCCTATATCTCTCCCATGCATAGTAAAGTGTTTCTAAATCCATCTGTACAAAAGAAGAGATATCATTCCTCAACTTAGCCATTTTATCCGGCGAAAAATATTTAAGTAAAAATTTTTCAGTCATTTGTTCCGATGTAGTGATTGATCCTTGTGGTAACGAGTTCAACCACTATTTAGCTTTGTTCCTTAATGAGAAGGGAAATAACCAAAGGTGAATGACATCGTCATAAATTCCATTAATCTTGAAAGTGTCATAGAATTCCAAAAATTTGCCAAGTGATTGTTTGGATCCTCATCCTGCAAACCATCAAACTGAACAAACTGCTGAATCATCTGAATAGTGTTAGGTTTTAGTTTAAAATTATTTGTAGCAACAGCAAGTCTAACAATACTTTAGTTAGTTCTGTTAAAGTAGGCTGAGCATAATCATACATAGTTTGAGGAGCAAGATTCTAATTTACTGGATCTGCAGCAACCACAGGAGGTAGCGGATTATTTTGGGGATCAGCCATCTCCTCGGTATTAGTGATATCGTTCTCTTGCTCTTCTTGTATGTATTGTAGGCTTCGCCTTATCTCTCTTCAGTTTCTACGAGTTGTACTCTCAATCTCACTGTCGTAAAGCAAGGTCCTGATAGGTTTCTTCTAGTCATAAACTAGAGACACTTGCCAGAAGCAAAAAAAGAGAAAAATTAGAAAAGTAACAATAAAATAAAAATAAATTGCAATAAGATAAAGATGGCTAAAGTAATAAAAATTTAGCATTCCTAATATCTTAGTCCCCGGCAACGGTGCCAAAAATTTGATGGGCTCGAAACTAACTAATATTTCGACAAAGGCAAGCACACCTATCGAACAATAGTATAGTTGTGGTGAGTCTGGAATATCATATCCTCAAGGACTAAAATTACTAGTAATAACTATCTTTCTATTATTTAGCCTAATATTTAAAGGGATTTATTTTAATCTAAAATTTAACTAACTAATTAACTATAAACGCGAAAAGAGTGAAAGAAATAATCGAATAAACCAATGATAAAGACAATACCAAAGGAAGAATCCACCTAGACTTCATTTATTATTTTGACTCTGAATTAAACGATTTATTCACTTGCCTTGATCCGTAAAAATCCTTAAATTATATTAATATCTCCTTTGAGACTAAAAACAACTGACTCTAGGTTGATTAATTGAAATCTCTTTCTAATTAAAACCAATATCGTCGCATTAACTTGATCTATGGATTCCCTTATTAGATTTGACACTAACCCGGCAGATTTTGTCATCCTATTTCTAGGGTTGCAATTAACTCCGCTTAATTATGCGAGATCTTCTCTTAAACAGGGATTTTTGCTCTACTGAATAAGCACATCCAACTTGAATTAATATCCTGAAAATATTAAAGCAAGGGTGAAAAAACACATAATTAAGAACAAGAACAAGTTTTTATCATGTAACTCATATTTATTAAATAATAAGATTCATCTAGGTTTCATCCTCCTTAGGTATTTAGGGAGTTTAGTTCATAACGTAAAAGGAAAACATCATAGAATTAAGAGAATAACAAGACATAAAGAACCCAAAAATTTCTAAAGAACTTGATGGCGATCTTCAATCTTGAATAAGATCATGCTTCCGAGATGATTCCGACGGCTTCCTTTGAGTAATTTCTTTGATCTACTCTGTGTGTCCTTTTTAGGTCCTCCCCTAGGGTGTTTATATAGGCTTTGGAGCACCTTTCTTAGCCCACAAATATTCTTTTCTGAATAGAATTAGACTTGGGTTTGGCAGGGACACGCCCGTGTGACACGCCCGTGTGTGATAGCTTAGGCCGTGTTCGATTATGCTCGTCACATATGGCCGTGTAGTCTGCCTGTGTACGATAGTCCAGGTCGTGTTGATTTCTGAGGTAGGCCCATTTTGTCCCTTTTTGACCCGTTTCTTTTTCTTTTCGAATCTCTAAGCTCTCCTGAGGGTAAAACATGAAATTAAAGGATTAGGAGCATCGATTCATCAAATCTAATGAAAATTCATCCAAAAAAAAAAGCCAAGCATGGGGTCAAAATATGTATAAATTATGGTTTATCATACCCTTATTATATATGTGATGTCTATATTTTTCAACAATCTCTTACTTGGGCCACATATATATACTAATTACTGTATAATTACATGTCATTATATAACCTTATTAGCTCAAAACTTTACTATCATGTCCAAAAGGTATTCCAAACAATCTCATCCATTAATTATGTTAATACAGAACCAAGGTGACTTTCGTTACATATATTGTAACTAAATCCATCCCCGATCACGTATATTAACACAACCAAATGACGTAGATCAAGTATGGATATGTAGCATGAAAATTACATGGAATATGATTTAAACATGTCTTTTTCCAGTTGGTCCTTCTTAAACCTTAATGAGATCAAACATTACCAAAATCAAATATTGAATAAACCAAATAAACTTTATTTATGCAGAAAGTAAACTTAATATCCATAAACTGAAATAACTGAAAATGTGTCTATAACATAAAAAAAATTTAAAAGTAAAAACTCTCACTAAAACCAAATATCCTTAAATGACATTACACCCATATAAGCAGTGTGCTCATGAAAAACCTTAGGTGTAGTCCCTTAGTAAGTAGGTCTGCAATCATAGAGTTTCTCCTAATATACTTTATAGGCACCTAACCACTTTAAACTTGTACTTTGACAACAAGGAACTTAAATTCTATATGTTTTGACTTTGATGTGCTCCTATCACCTCTCATCCACTCTAATCAGCTCCCTTGAATGAAGATCCTGAATAGAACATATGTTAGTAAAAAGTTGGACAAAACAATTCATATCATCTTTTAACCAGAATCCAAAATTAAATTGCAGTTTAATTTAGGAACGTAAAGAATGTGTTTTAAGTGAATTTTTGTTGTCAATTTAACTATTTCTTCTTGGCTAGACGTTATTATTTGGCCATTAGAAAGAGCTACGGAACATGCTACAACATCTTTCACAATTTTCAATCATAGAAGTCACTTGTAACATGATTCGAACACCCTGTATCAATAATCAAATTATTCTTGGACTTATCATTCAATCGAGTGGAAGTTGATTGTTTATTACCAAACATTTCCAAAAGAGACTGCTATTGCTCAGCGGTAAAACCAGGAAGTGTTGCCTCCCCTGGTGGTGGTAGAGGAGGAAAAGACTCGCCGCCAACCATTTACAATGATGAAGGAAATTTTTATTTTCAAAAACCTTGCTTAGATGCCATGACAAGAATAGGGTAATCTCTCTTGAATTTTATTGATAGACCTCAAGGGTATATATATATATCTATACAGTAGTAGTTACGTAGGAATCAAATTGCTAAAAATAATATTCCATAATAATATCCCATTATGAATCAAATTGCTAAGAGATAATATCTCATAATAATATCCTGCTAGGAATCAAATTGCTAAACGATAATATCCCATAATAATATACTAACAAAGATTTATATTTTAATAATAAGTAAAGAAATGGTATAAGATAGCTATTTTCATCTTTTTCTCACATTAAAAACAAAGGATAAGAAACATTTGGTTCTTTTCCCCATTGTCGATTTCAATTCTTAAAGTAAGGGAGATTTCTTTCTTCTTCTTTTGTTTTCCTTTAATTCTTGCTAAAATTCTAGCCTAAATAAGTTGATAGTTGACCCATGCCTTAGATAGTTAATTGATAAAGTGTAACACCCCAGATTTTAAAGGTTAGAAGTTTTGAGTTTTATGGTTAGGGGCAGTAAAGAGATTGTGCTATTGTGTTTAGTTGTGCATTTAAGTGTCAGAATGGGCTTCCTGGTTCAGTGGTTAGTTGTGTGTTAGTGTACCTCTGGGTCTAGGTTCGAGTCTTTGGGTGCGTATTTTTTAAGAGCCTTTTATTTTGTTTTGTTTTAGTTAATAATTATAGTTATTAACAATTATTTTATTTTTATTTTAACTTTTATTTTTGGTGCTGAACGTTTTTCCTTTCTTTTTCCATGGGTTTTCTTTTTCCTTTTTTCGAAGTTCTTCTACTTTTTCTTTTTGGAAACGATGTTCTTGTGGATTGTGAAATTTCGCTCCTCTATTGTCTTCTCCAATTGTGAATCAGGTGTGGGATTCTAACCTTATCTTTACTATTTTATTGGCTTATTTTGTTTTGCAAACCTTTTTTTTCGGTTTTCCTTAATTGTGTACTAAACCCTTGGTTTTGGGTTTTTAGTCGTCGGAAGTGTGGGGAAACTCCACTTTCTGATATACACTTGTTGTGGATAAAGTTGGGAACTATTTGGGTGGCTAAGGCGACATTTTCGGGGCTATTTTAGGTGGTTTCGTGACTACACGAGCATTCATACGAGCGTGTGTCAATTCACACGATAGTATGCCTTTGGGAATTAGGGTTTCATGCTAATTATAGTGCCACATGGCCTGGCTACATAGCCGTGTGGCTGATTTGGGGATTTTTGTCGATATTCATACGGCCGTGTCCCTTGGGTACACAAGCGTATGTGATTGGGAATTAGGGATTTAATGATTTTGTGCTACACGGTTGAGTGGCTGATTTGGGGATTTAGGGATTCAACACGGACGTGTGTTCTGGACATACGGCCGTGTCTGGTGGGGCACACGGGCATGTGAGACCCTCACACGGCGTGTTTGCCCTACACTCTATGTCAGAAAATTTGGACAGTGAGTTACATGGCCTACTCACACAGCCGTTTCCTGGTTCACTCGGGCATGTGCCTTTGCCACACAGCCATGTGACTCCCTCTACACGGGCGTTTTGACCCCCCACATGGCCTAGGTTATTCCACACGACTGGAGCACACGAACGTGTGGACTTAGGGCACCAAATTTTAGCTTTTGTGTGTTTTTTTATGTAAAAATGTGTCTGTGTATTCCAATCATTGGCTAAGCTTTAGTGAGGGCGTATATCTCTCGATATCTGTGACCATGTACTCTGCTTATGTGTTGTTTACGACTGGTGTCTGATTCTGAACCTGAGGAACTGGGTGTGTGTGCATATCTGTTCTGCCTGACTGTCTGGTAATGTGTCACTACTCTGTGAGGTTGTATGCTTACATACATTTGCTTAAGGTAAAGCTTTGGATGGGATTGCGAAGAGAAGGTGTGGGATTATAACCTTATCTTTACTATTTTATTGGCTTATTTTGTTTTGCAAACCTTTTTTTTTTCGATTTTCCTTAATTGTGTGCTAACTCATTGGTTTTGGGTTTTTAGCCGTCGAAAGTGTGGGGAAACTCCACTTTCTGATATACACTTGTTGTGGCTAAGTTTGGGTACTATTTGGGTGGCTAAGACGGCATTTTCGGGGTTATTTTAGGTGGTTTCATGACTACACGGGCATTCATACGAGAGTGTGTCAATTCACACGATAGTATGCCTTTGGGAATTAGGGTTTCAGGCTAATTATAGTGCCATGTGGCCTGGCTACATAGCCGTGTGGCTGATTTGGGGATTTTTGTCGACATTCATATGGCCGTGTCCCTTGGGTACACAAGCGTGTGTGATTGGGAATTAGGGATTTAGTGATTTTATGCTACATGGTTGAGTGGTTGATTTGGGGATTTAGGGATTCAACACGGACGTGTGTTCTGGACATACGGATCGTGTCTGGTGGGGCACACGGGCATGTGAGACCCTCACAAGGCGTGTTTACCCTGCACTCTATTATAGAAAATTTGGATTGTGAGTTACATGGCCTGCTCACACTGCCGTTTCCTGGTTCTCTCAGGCATGTGCCTTTGCCACACAGCCATGTGCCTCCCTCCATACGGGCGTTTTGACCCCCCACATGGCCTAGGTTATTCCACACGACTGGAGCACACGGACGTGTGGACCTAGGACACCAAATTTTAGCTTTTGTGTGTTTTTTTTATCTAAAAATGTGTCTGTGTATTCCAATCATTGGCTAAGCTTTAGTGAGGGTGTATATCTCTCGATATCTGTGACCATGTACTCTGCTTATGTGTTGTTTACGACTGATGTCTGATTCTGAACTCGGGGAACTGGGTGTGTGTGCATATCTGTTCTGCTTGACTGTCTGGTAATGTGTCACTACTCTGCGAGGTTGTATGCTTACATACATTTGCATAAGGTAAAGCTTTGGATGGGATTGCGAAGAGAAGGGATACTAATTCTAATCTGATCTGTAATTATACTGTAAATCATTCGTACAACGATTTATCGTGATCATCGCATGTGTGTCAGCTATGCTACGTACATATATGTGTAACTACATATTGATAAGCCATAGTTGACGGGCAACCTGGGGGGCAGGCATTGTTGCCGGGCAACCCGGGATTACTTTATATGGTGTGTAAGGTTGGATGGGCCTAAGAGGTCCTATGTGGTGTGTTTTGATTGGATGAGCTTAAACAACTCTTATGGGTGTGATCGGGGAACGAAAAGGTGTGTTGGCTGGATGGGTAGGTTCCATTACTTGACTGCATTGCATGCTTGTATGTTTAAGTGTTCTGCTTGTAAGGTTATCTGTATGTATTTTGTTTGTCTGAACAACATTTGTGCTAAGTCTTTGTGTGAATTGGTGTGCTTGAGTGTCATGTTCTATTGGGGCGCAAGTTCCAAGTTTCTTTCTGACTTAGTGAATATCTGTAAATCTGATGCGATATTGAATTGAATTCTGTGAATTATTTTTAGTCTTGTTTCGGACTCACACTCAGCTCGTGTAGCTCACCCCCTCTTAGTGTTTCCCTTTCAGGTACACTTCTATTTTCTGCAGTTGGACATGGCAAGTCAGTGGTCTCAAAAGCATCACCTTTTTCTTTTATTGGTTAATAAAGCATTTCTTAAAATCTAAGTTTTATGTAAACGGTTTTGGATTGTAATTTTTGTTTTAAACACTGTGGTATTAAATGTTTTGAATTAAATTGTTTGGATTATACTACTTTGCATTGAATATTGGGATTTGATAACTGACATTTTATATAACTTAATAAACTGGGTGTTTTCTAACTAGATAAACTAAAATTTCACCTGGATCACTTTGGTGATCAATGTAACCTCCGAGATTCAGTCAAAAGTCCTAAGCTAGGTCTCAGGTGTTACATAAAGTCTTAATTAAGTTTATAATGTTGAAGGTCATAATTAGAGAGAAAAAATTGACAACATTGAAAATTTATAGTATTATTGATAGTTTGAAGTGCTTAGCGTATAATTATAAAATCATTTCTAGATTTGATATGGTAAATTGTAAAATACAAGAATTTCAATATTAAAATTTTCAAACAACATACGTACTTGAATTTTCATAATTCTTACGTTTTGTTGGAGTTTTGTTGAACATACATACTCGTTTCATGTTTGTTTAGAATGAAAATGAATTTATGCTTGAGCAATTTTGTTGTTTTGAGATTAAAATGTTTAAATTAATCTTCACCATTTTGAGCAATGTCATGCATTTTAAGTAATATTATTGTAATTATTGATTGATATTTTTGAAGTAAAATTGTAATTTCTAATAATTATTGATATTTTTCATAATTTCAGTGTTATCTATGTTCATTTTATAGTTTATATCCAAAGTTCGTAGTTATTTTTACCAACAATATCTTCTCAAAGTTTAAACTTGCATCCTTCTTTTGGAGTGTAACTTACTTTACCAGTGCTTTACTATTGCACTTAATGCTTATTGATTATTATAATTTTTTAATTAATGAATTTAACTCTGTAATTTTTAAAATTATTTGCAATGTTTTTAGTAACCGTTGTCAACAGTTTTAGTAAATTATTAAATTTATAAAATTAATTTTGAATGACCGAATTATATTGGTTTAGTGTTTGAAAATAGTAGTTGTTGGAGCCTGTGGTATAGGTACAAGTTGATTTGTATCGGTACAAGTCTAGAAGTATTGATACCTCCTATTAGGGTTTCACAAGTTTCTTATTGTCCTAGTTGTATCGATGCAATTAGGTTAAGGTACCGGTACTTCTCTTCAAACTAGTATAAATTGAGTTTAAAACACTTAGAATATTTTGGCATTGAAAGAAAAACATTTAAAACACTTTTTTTGTGTTAAATAAATGGACAAAATTACATCAAATCAAAAGTGCCACTCGCTTTGTCTTGTTGTAAAACTTCGATGACATCATTAGGAGCCACGTCAAAAACCTATAAACTTGATTTCCACGTTAAACTGAGTTTGGCTAACCGATCCACAATTTTGTTGTGTTCTTTGGATACATATCTAATCCGCCATTGTACTCCATATATGGTAACTCACTGAGCCCTCCTTAGCACAGTTATACGTGATTCTTCCACTCCAATAACAGTCAGAGCTTGAACCACCTTTGGATTATCCATTTAGATTGCCTGTTTGTAGCCTTTTCTTAGCAAAACAAGGAGCCCATCTAAAATGCCTCAAAGTTCAACCTCAAAGGCGAACATTTACCTAAATAACTGTTAAAACACATTTAAAACATGTTTTTAGACACTTCTACAAGTCTTTGAAATGCTTTGAAAATGTTTGATAAAATTTCCAATCATATTTTCATCAATGACTTAGGAAATTTAAATAAAAAATTAAATATTGTTATATCAAAAGCTTGGGACATCAAAACTAACAATAGAATAAAAGAATGAAAATCTCAATTAGACGCAAAAAAGAAGAAGAAGATCAACTACACCATTAAGCACTAATTGGAGCTTAAATGGGTCTAAAACAAAACTTAAATCTTTCTAAAAATGAATTTTTTTTCTTTTAGTGAATTACAATAAAAGGATAAAGCACGAATAACCAACGGAACTAGTTCAATTCGAACCTAAGTCACACTTAGAGCGATGAATACCCTTAACCATTCAAGCCATCACATGAAATTCTTATCAAAATGAATTTCAGCTCTTTAAACATTGGTATTGGTAAAAAATAAAAAACGACAAACCCATCACTGAAATGAACAAAATTTGGCCGACCAAAATTAGGCTTTAAAAAACTTAACTTGGACCATAATCAACCATGTTGCTTTCAATCATTCACTCACCAAACTAATTTCAATTTTGAATTTAATCAAAATAAATAAATTTGATTTAATCCCTTCTCAATTTCGTGTTCAATCTTGCAAATTAAAAACAATAACCCAAAATTTGAAAGTAAAAAAAAAAAAAAAATCAATTTAGCCCCTTAAAGTTTAAAATTCTATTCCAACCCCAAAAACCAATATGAGATTTAATTTAAACCATGATTTAGAGCCAAACTTTTAATTCTAATTCTAAAATTAAATAAAAATTTAACTTATTTCCAAAATTATATTAAAATGTCGATTCTGTTTAAAGAGGTCATTTAAATCATATTCAATAAAATAAAAACCTTAAAAGAATTGAAAACAAACAATTTTTTATTAAATGTAAATTAAGATAGTTGATATGGGAATTAAAATTGTTTTTATAGTATAATTCATTTTATGATTTGATTATTTAATCAAATAAGTACTCTGTTTTGGAGAAGTTAATTAATTAAATTAAATTAATTTTGACTTCAAAATTCATCAACTGGGCTAACTTTATTATATTTAATTTTATTATCAATTAAAATATTTAATTTTAAAAATATTTCTATTGAAATTTCTATGTTATTTATTAGATTGTGTAAATTTTAACTAAAGTTGCAGATTAATCTTGATTGTTAAAACATAGTTCTATTTATTAAAAGTCATGTCTTTGACCCCAAAGTTTAAAATATTTTGTAGGAAAACAAGAAAGGAACTATGAATCACAATGTCTAGCCTTGGTGAAGATTAATTCTACTTATCACTTTCCATTGGTTCCTAAATTATTACATTAACTTCAAATCATTTATTTATTGGTGATTTTCATCGCCCATAAACATCTCATGATTTTTAAGCTCGATCAATGATATTTCATGAAGAGGTATTGCAATTGGGGACTTGATGTGTAGGAATTCTTGAGACACTAATTTCATTGTTGGTCGAGCTTTGGGTCTAGCTCGTAAGCATGCAAAAGCAATGACAGCAATAAAAGCGATGTCTCCTGCCATTTTTCGACTTCTCGGGGTTGATAATCGAGGGTCCAAAATTTCATTTAGCATGAAATTTTGGACACGAGACGATGATGATGATAGTGTTGCCAATAATTCGCCAGGATGCTTTCCCATCAATACTTCCAACGTTAGCACTCCAAAACTATAAACATCACATTTTTCGGTCACAACCAACGAATAAGCAAGTTCTGTAATTACAACAACAAAAATAATTAAATACATGTTAATTTATATTTCGTAATCAGCATGTATGTTTGCATTTGAATCCTCCAATCTAGAATTAAATTTTTTATTTATATTTGATATTTCTTAATTTGGTTTTTCCTACTTGTTTCCCTCATTATTCTAATATGTAATTCCAAACAGATAAGCCTTTGAAATTAAGAAAGGATAAAACCAAATAGAAAAGGGAAAAGAGAGTGAAGGTGTGGAACCTGGGGCAATATATCCATACGTTCCAACAATTACAGTTTGATTAGATGAATCAGGATCAAGAAGTCTTGCAGTCCCAAAGTCAGCAATAAAAGCTTCCAATTCAGAGTTCAACAAAATGTTATTGCTTGAGATGTCTCGATGAACAATTGGAGGGTTGCAATCATGATGCATGTAAGATAGAGCATGTGCGACACCTTTGACAATGTTCACTCTTTTGGTCCAATCCAATTCCACAGCTTCTTCATCAATGCTCAAGGCATAAAACAAGCTTCCCTTTTCCATATATTCATAAATCAAGAACATGCAACGGTTGTGGAGACAAAATCCGTGGAGCTTGACGATGTTCTTGTGTCGTATTTCTGTTAAAAACTTGATCTCATTTCGGAAACTTGTGTCGTAAGCCGGTTGCTCCGCTTCCAATCGGTGGAGTTTTTTTAAGGCAACAACTTTGCCACTTGGTAAGACTGCTCTGTAAACACTGCCATAACCACCCGTTCCAATGCAATATTTGATATCAAAATCCTCTGTTGCTCTTATGATGTCTTCAAATGCAATCTTTCCATCAAAATTCCAAATAGAGAATAAATCTCCATTTTTGGTTGGACTTGGACCATGTTTCAAAGCTTTAGCTGATCTATATTGTCGGCTAAGGATGAATATCACCAATACAAAAGTTGACAGAAAAAATAACAAAGTTGGAACTAGAATAGTAGTGACAGGCAGATTGCGCTTGACTTTGCTATTTATTTCTCGATTGACAGTTAGGGATGAAGCGCAAGGAAGGAAGCCTTGAATGGAACCACATAAATCCTTATTATGGTGGAGAGAGACCGATTTTGTTAACTGGCCCAGAGAGGATGGGATGCGACCTGAAAGCCTATTGAAGGATAGATCCAATACAACCAAATTCGTTAGTCTCTCAATTTCTTGTGGAATGGATCCATTAAGTTTGTTGCTTTGAAGGAACAACGAGGCAACATTGGTTAAGTCGCTGACAGAAGATGAGATTGGACCAATAAGCCTGTTGGAGGATAGATCCAATACAAACAATTTCGTTAGTCTCCCAATTTCTTGTGGAATGGATCCATTAAGTTGGTTGACTTGAAGGTACAATGAGGCAAGATTGGTTAAGTTGCTGATAGAAGATGGGATTGGACCAACAAGCCAATTGTAGGATAGATCGACTGCAACCAAATTCGTTAGTCTCCCAATTTCTTGTGGAATGGATCCATTAAGTTGGTTGACTTGAAGGTACAACGAGGCAAGATTGGTTAAGTTGCTGATAGAAGATGGGATTGTACCAACAAGCCCGTTGTTTGAGAGATCAAGATCAATCATAATCTCTAGCTTTCCAATATTTGGTGGAATGGAATGAATATCATTATAAGAAACATCAAGCACTGACAATTGAGTGAGGTTTCCAATTGAAGAAGGTAACTTACCTGTAAGGCTATTGCAAGACAGGTTGAGGTACCTGAGCTTTGAAAGTGCTCCTATTTGAGGTGCTATGCCCCCATTCAAACCATGGTGACGAAGATCAATCTCGACGACACTTCCAGCATTGCATCGGATACCTGGCCACAAACAATGGTTTCCAACTCTCTTTCTATAATTACTCCACCACCCTGTTTCCATCAAGGCTTTTGCCTCTGCTGCCAGCCATTGAGAATCATCGTTTGTTGCTCTTGTAATTACACTAGTGATTACAATTACAGAGAGTAAAAAGAAGGTAGGGATAGAAGTGTAACAGTAGGATTTCATAGCTATGAAGTTGAGGACTCCAATTCTCAAACTTTAGCTTATTTAAATACATAAAAAGCTGATTTAATTTTATTGGATATACATATAAAGCCGTAATAGAAGACCTTGACTTCCAAACTAATCAACTTGTTTTAATTGTTTTTTTAGATCACACCAATGTTAAAAAGCCACATTTGGTAAAATAATATTATATATAAATTATAAAAATTCAAATTTATTTTAAAAATAGAAAATTCTATATAACAATCCTAAAAATATAAAAACTTCAATATGTTGTGGTTGAAGAATTAATATGTATGAGAAATAATTATCATTTAAATAAAAAATAGGTCAAAAAAAATCATTACATGTTTCCTCAATGTTTCTCGAAGCCAAATTAGTAATATCTTTCAAGTCGAGTTTCATGCTCTTGAAGAGCATCTAGGTCTGATATTATAAAGGCTTGTGAAATCGACTCGTATATAAATTTTTAGTAAAAAATACAAAAATAAACCCCAAAATTTAATTTTTCGGACTCAATTCAAAATTTCAATTCATTTAATTATTTTTCAAAACTCAAATTGTAAAAAAGTTATATTCTTAATTTTTTTTCTTATAATGAAAAAACCATGTTAAGAAAAGAAGAGGTAAAAAATAGGGAACCAATAATTTTACTTAATATTTTTATTTTTTCAATGTTATTTTAAATAATAAGTTTCGAAACCATTTTTTTGATCGAAGGTTTAAAAAATGGGGATCGACTTTAAAAATATGGAAATGGAGTCGCCACCGATATTTTTTCGAGGTGTGATCGGATCACCTTGAGATAAATTATTTTAATAAAAAATTTTGATTTATTAAAATAATAATTTTGGTCTGCGAAATCTAAGAAAACGGGTTTGGGAGTCGGTTACGTACGAGGAAGGGTTAGCACCCTCGCAACGCCCAAAATTGGTACCAAATTGATTAATTAATGTCCTAACATCGAAAATTTGAAAAGATTTTAGAATTACAATCCATTTACTTAAGATATATATTTGGACAGAATCATATTGGATGCCAAAGCTCCCTATTTCGGAGAAATAAAATGCTATACTCAGTAAGTTAGGGCATAACATCTTATATTCTCGAAGTTGGATTTATCCTTCGACATTCAACACTTGTATATTTAAAAAAAAAATTAGAAGGATATTCTCTTATTTGGGTCAAATGAAAAGAATAGCAACCCAGTAAGTTAGGGCACTATTTCTCAAAATTCCCGAATACGGAATATTGCCTTTGTTTTTTTTGAAAATCTTATCTCGAGATAATAAAATATCACACCCAGTAAGTTAGTGCGCGATATCTCCAAAAATCCCAAGAATAAGTTTTTCATTTGATTTGAAATATTATGTATTTTGATTTGAGAGAGAAAGGATACTCGGTCGTTAGGTTTTAAACGAGGAGAATCGGAACTCAGTAAGTTAGAGTACGATTTTCCCGAAACCCATAACATGAGCATTGCCTTATTTTAATTTTGTGTAAAACGATTTTAAAACCCAAATGGTGTTAAAATAAAATGTGATGGCATATTAACATGCAATGCAGAGCAATTATTTACAAATGAAATATAATGCTATTGGATCTCAAGCAACAAATAAATATAAAACGAGAATTAAAACATACACGATAGCAATAATTATCAAACATTAGATCAATGGTAAGAAAAATTAATTAATTATGCTCAATAAATTTAAAATAGAAAAACATATATATGTAAGCAATTTTAAATGAAACTAAATGTACATATAGATAGGTTTAAAAGGAAATATAAAATAAAGTAGTAAAAATAATGTACACAAAGGTTTAAAAATAACAATAAAAGTTTATAATAATAAACACATAGAGATATGAGTTTAAATCAAATACAGTCATGTCAAATAAGTAACATATATATAATAAAAATGATTGAAATAGAATATATTAAAAAATAATTTAAAAAATGAATAACATAAGTAATTCACGATAATGAATAGTATAATGTAAAGATAATAAATATTTTGAAAGAAAAAAAAAAAAAAAGAAAAAATAAATTTACCAAAAAACCAAGATTTAAAAGGCAAGGGATTCAATCTAAACGAAAGCAGCATTAAAAGGATAATTTGTGAACAGATAAAACTATTAAAACAAGATTAAGGACTGAAATAATAGGTGCAAAAATAGTTAGGGACCAAAACAGAAAGAAACCCAATTCCCCAAAACGCAGCATATGAACAGGATTAATCTGAAATAATGCACAAACTATAGGGGAAAAATTAAAGAACAAAAGAAATGCAGACAGGGTTCAATCATACATCAGCGCAGCATGAAAGGACCAAGTGCACAATTATACCCTCGAAACTAAAACGCGCAGATCTTGGCCGCATTCGGGTCGGGTGGCTGAGTATAGACCAATACGGTGTCGTTTAAAGGCTATCATTATAAGCCTAAACGACACCATTTTACTTGACAGGTTTAAAAACCAATTAAAATGGCTTAGGTCTCATTTGCCCCTTTTGAAACCGAAGCCCTAAACCCCTTTCCGCTTTCGCTTCCAGCCGCAGATGAGAGAAGGAAGATCCGTCCATTTTACGCCATGATAACCGGTGACTAGTGGCCGATTCGAAACCACCGAACGGTTCTCCTTCAAACCAGGCTCGACTTTAGCCTCGACGGACCCTTTTGTTTCGATTTCGACGAAAAAAGAGTCCGCCGATTCGACTTTCGCAGGTACGTTTTCCCTTTTTTTATTCTCATGTATAGCTAAAGAAGAAGAAAAAAACAAAAATACAGAAATGGATTCCAAGAAAAAGAAACAGTTGAGAAGATGAAATAAAAAGCCTTTTGAATCTGCTTTTTTTATTGCTGTATTATCTTCGCGCGTATTCGAAAATCGTGTTCCCCTTTTACAAAGTGGTTCTTTTGGTTTTTATAACCGAAGAGAAAAATAAAAATTACAACTGTTTTTTCATTTTCTTTTTCTTTTGCTGCTTGTTTGTTGTTTTCAGTGTACGGACGTGGTGAGGGTCGTCGACATCGCTATTGTTGGAGGCGATATGAATGATGCTGGTGATGGCCCGTGTGTGATGTGCGCATGGTGAAGTGCGTGGCTATTGAAGCGTCGCGCTTGGAGGCACGCGCGAGGGAGTCCAAACGTTAGGCTGGGATTACGGCGCTGGATTCCAGAAAGCTCCCCTAGGGTTTTCTATTTGCTAGACCTCCTGGGCTATTCGGGCTTGCTCTGTGATTGGGCCATTCGAGCCTACAAAGTTTTGGGCTTGTTAATTTTGGGTAGGATTAGGAATTTGGGCTTTAAGTCTAGGTTTGCATTGGGCTTAGTTTATTGATTTGTAATGGACTGATGGACTATTTTGTATTTTATTTTTAATTGGTTTTTGTATTGGTTTAATGGGCTGGGCAAATTTTGGGTCTTACAATAAGTATTGAATATTTCTAGATAAATAATACAATGATAAATTTTGAAGGGTTTAAGAAGCACTCCCATTTTCTCTCGCTTTATTTATTTTATATTTTGATTTACTTTATATAATTTTTAATTTTAAGAATTTTCTAAGTTTTTGAAAAGAAATTCAATTTTTATCGTTTTAAATATAATTATGATTAAATTGATAAAAAGTATGAAATTTGAAGACTAAATTGTTGTTTTGCCAACTAAAAAGTCACTTTATAATTGGGTCAATTATAAATTATTTTTAGTCGCATGTTTGATAATCTATAATAAAAAAATCAAATTATAGAATTTTTTCAATAATAAAGTATGAAAAATGACAAGTATATCACTTAATTTAGAATCTTTTATCTTATTTTATTTCTTTTCACATTCTTTTAAATATTATACCTTTAAAATTTAAAAAAATTCATTTATCTCATAAATTCTACATGTTTATTTTACGGTCTATGTTCGGAGTTCATGTTATCTCTAAAATTGAACCTACATTCTCTCTTAAGAGTATAATGTGCTCAAATCAACACAATAATATGCATACTTAAAACAACGTTAACTTACTCGGTGGAGACTGTAATATGTTTGGAGAAAATCTAAATATGGTTAATGATTTCTATCTAGTTTCGAGGAATGCTGCTTGCGAAGACAATAATGGTTTCCGCGTGGGTCATAGGCTTCTCATGTCAATCCGTAACGACTGGGCTCAAACCAAAATATACAAGGAAGACCATGACTTCCTAAGCAATACACTTAATTTCACTTCCATATTCATCTTTATTCAAACACCAATTTCTTGGCTAGTGTTCCATCACCTTTTTCTTTTTCTAATTTTAATTTTTCCTTTCAATTTCTTTAAAACAAAAACTAATCTCATTAAAATTCAAAAGAAAAGTTCATTAATTCATTCCATGAATAGGATCATATAATTCGGGAGAAAAAAGAATCAACAAACACTCGTTGGCAGTGAAGGACAAGTTCCAACAACACGACAAAGGTTTTAGCCTCAACATCAACAGAATATTATAGCACGCTGATAATCAGCTTTATCACAACTTAAGTGTAACATATTTGGAGAGATGGCAAGTAACTATCACGATAGGAAATCAGCTCCACATGGTCTAAAGCGGCGGGCAGAATCAATAAAAGAACCAAGCATCTACCAAACTAGAGAGGATGATGACTAACCCCTTCCTAAAATCACTTCTAAAAGCA
The DNA here is from genome assembly GCA_025506655.1 of Gossypium rotundifolium. NCBI lineage: Eukaryota > Viridiplantae > Streptophyta > Magnoliopsida > Malvales > Malvaceae > Gossypium > Gossypium rotundifolium. The sequence continues at coordinate 11,793,633 of CP106730.1, read as the reverse complement.
AGACTATATGCATAAGTAAGACTAAAAAACTTGTACAAGACAATAAGTTTTTAAAGTGAAGTCATATTAAGCAATGGAAAATAAGCAAAAAAAAAAAAAAAACTTAAGATAGCATGAGTTCAAAGCAACTTGTGAAATTATTTATTTTTCTGAAATGCTCTAAAAACATAAACAAATTAAGAAGCCGATGAAGAGCCACAATTCAAGTCAACACACTTTTCAAAAGAAACTATTAGTGGCCAGTGAAGGGTCATCGGTGATAAATATCGTCATCTGTCCATCACAGCTTGTGAAAGCAACGAAGATACCTACAAAAAACTTTACCTTATTTAAATACACAAAAAATTGATTTAATTTTATTGGGTATATATTAATTTCAAAGTCTTTAGTAACAAATTATTGGGAAAAAAAAGCGTATTGGAAGTAAATTAGAAATATTTGAAAGTAATTGATTAAATTGGAGCTACATAACTATAACAGCAATTGGAGATATTTCATTGAAAGACATCGTAATTGGAGATTGTATATAGGAAATTTCTTGAGACATTAATTTGTTGGCTGTAATTAATTAACTTGAGTTTGTCTGTAAGCATGTAAAAGCAACCATAGCCACAGAAGTGTATAGCTTAAAATTTTGAGCAGAAGATGATGACGATAGTAGAATTGACAATAACTCACCTATAAGTATTTCAAATGCAGAATTATCATCAAATAAGCAAATTATAATTTATATGATAATAAAAATATATACATAAGATCCTATAAGTATTTATTGGCGGAATCCTTGCGGATAACCTTGTTGGGGTGCTTCTTTATCCCCGCAACCAAACAGTGGTCATAGGGGCCGTCATGACTTTGGTCGTCGAAGGATCTGATGAATCCTTTTTTGTGTCCAGTGTACTGGCCCTGGAGGATGATCATGATCTTATTGGAGATTATTTCATGAAATTTTGGTAATTTACTAAACTTATCAAGAAATCCTATTTGTTTCACCCTTAATCCTCAAATGTAATTCTCTTTTATTATTATTATTTTTATTATTATTTTTGTTATGCTTAAGAATGTATTGGTCCTTTTGACATGAAGTAGAATGACAACCAAGCACCTCATCCTAGTTACTCAGCCTAACATACTCCTAATTTATTATGTTACAAATATATATTATTTTTTCGGTTTAAGAATGTTTTGGCCCTTCTGACTCGAAGTGGAATGGCAACCCAAGCACCCCACCCCGATTACTCAGGTCAACACACTCCTATTTTTTTTTAAAGTTCAATTCCTGTTAGCGGAGTTTTACCTAACATATCACACAACCTTTTTACGCGAAGTAGGATGACAACCCAAGCACCCTATCCCGGTTACCTAGTCAGTCACGTTTTAAGCTGTGCTCATAACTACGAAAGTATCATAATTATTTTTAATGGGATGAAATTTTAATTTTGGAGGACTAGGAAAAACAAGCAAGTGTCAAAAATAAGTTTCGTAACTACCTAACAATCATGAAAATAAATTTAGCATACATTTGTATTAAGTGTCCTCTTTGCATTTAGACTCAAGCGATTTTACTATAAGCAAGATAGGGTTAACTTCATTAATCATAATTATTTTAGCCTAATAGAAATAAAACAGTGGAGATGAAATCAATATAGTAAAATCATAACTAACTCCGTAGACAAGAGTCATGCTCGTAGGTCAAATAGTGAGTAATTCTTAGTCAAAATCTTGGTCATGAAAAGTGGTAGGATATACTAAAAAAAAAATAAATGTGGGCAAAAATAAGCACAAGGCAGCATCAACAGTAAACACAACAAATGACAGATAAAACAATAAAAACAATGAGGAATGCCTCCCCCTACTTAAAATACATTGCCTTTGATGTGAAAAATAAATACGTGAAAAAAAAAAAAAAGGGTTTAGAAAACTCCCTATGTTGTCATTACCGTCGTTCGCACATAGTTGCAGGAAGATCAACCATCTACTGGCCGAAGGTGTCTACCGAGCTTCAATACGCTCTAAACGTTGCTCGATGGTCATGGAAGGTTGATGTTGGTTGGGTACCTCGTGCCGATTTTACTGCTTAAAGATCTATTCAGCAGGTGAAGTGTGAATACTTAGAGGGAAAAAATGAAAAGAAAATAGAGTGCCAAGAAGCAATCGCATAGAGTCAAGGCAGCGAACATCCAATGGATCGGCTTGGCAAACGATATGTAAGTCCGAACTAGGAACATTAGAGCCATGTAAAGAGAATAATAGTCATGTAACAAAAGAGCCTAAAATTAGAGGTCGTTTGGCATTTATAATGTGCTCAAATTGAAGCACATACCAATAGCCCAAATTTACTAGATGAACAGTGTCGAAACCATTTTTAAGTTTTTTGAAAAAAAATGGGGATCGACTTTAAAACAAAAATAGGAGTCGCCACCAATCCCTTTTTACTTAGGTGGGATTGGATCACATTATAAGACGTTTTATTTCAAAACATTAATTTTTGGTCCACAAAATACTAGAAAACAAGTTCGGGAGTCTGTTACGTACAAGGAAGGGTTAGCACCCTCGTAACGCCCAAAAATTGGTACTTTATTGATTAATTAATGTCCTTATGTCAAGAATTTAAAAAGATTTGGGAATATGATTTCTTTTAAAAATTTGAACAATTTGGGTTGAAATTGGAGATTCCTTTGTTCCGAAAGCATACAAACATCACATCCAGCACGTTAGGACATAATGTTTTAAACCCTCGTAACCAAAATCATCTCATGATTTACAAAATTCATTAAAAGGATATTTAGTTATTTGGACGAACGAAAAATCGAAACCCAACATGTTAGGGCACAATTTCTCGAACTTCCAAACACGAAACGTTGCCTTGTTTTCTGAAATTCTTATCCTGAGATAACAAAATGCCATATCCAGTGAGTTAGGACACGACAATTTTGAGTTCTCGATGATAAGTTTTTAAAATTTATAGGTTTTTTTAAAAAAGAGGATACTTGATATTTTAAGTTCTACGAGAAAAAATTAAAACTCAATAAGTTATGGTATAATTTCTCTCGAAGTCCTCAAATATCATATATATATATCATTGTATTTAAAAGCCTTTGAATAACATGCATAAATGTAATTAAAAGTGTTTTATAAAACAAATGGTTTTGGAGTAGATATGGCAATATACATATTTAATAGCAATTCTACATAACTACAAATTATACTAACAATAAATAATAAAGAATAATATAACATGAATAAATAAATAAAAATTATGTTAAGCATTAAATAAACAAGATAATAAGAAAAAGAATATGAAAATTTCTAAAACTATTTAATATATATAAACAATATTTTAAATAAATAATAAAAAGTATATAAAAGAAAATTTATAACAAATATATAACTTAATAATTTAATACATATATAAATGATTATATAATAAAAGCGATAGTATAATAATAATTTTAAATAAAAACATATATAATACACTAATCATAAAAATCACATATATAATATAAACCATATAAATAAAATATATTATATAAATTTTATACAAAATAAAATTTCAAAAAAATGTATGATATAATATAATATTATATAATAAAAGGTTTTTTTAAAATATATAATATAATATTTAATTATAAAATAATAAGTAATATATAAATAATTAGATTAAATAAAATTTTAAATAATGATAATTCAATATTTATAAAAATAATATATATTTAAGGAAAACTATACATAAAATTATATACTAGTAATAAATTAATAAAAATAATATAGAATTTTTTAATAAAAATAATTTAATATAATATTAAATAAAAACATAAAATAAAAAGGTTTTAAAAATAAATAAAATAGAAAATCTAAAAAAATAGAATGTAAAAGGATGACCTTGAAATGCGCTACAAATTATAGGGACCTAATGGAAAATTATACCCTGTCTTCTAAACGGCGCCGTTTTGTCATTGGCCATTAAATAGTCCAAAGGACTAAATTGAAACAAAAGAAATAGTTTTGGTCACGATTGTAAAATAAAAGAAACTTAATTGTAAAATTAAAATAATGCGGAAGGGCTTAAAGGGCAAATTGACCATTGAACAAAAACACGTGGATCCTCCCCGGTTGGGTCAAGCGCGGGTCACAGTCCTTAAAACGACGTCGTTTTGGCCTTAAAAGGGAACCCCAAAACGGCGTTGTACAATAGACCCTATATAAGCCGAAGTTTAACCTAAAATTCATTTTAGAAACCCTTTAAAAAAAAAACAAAACAGAGCTCTCAATGCTTTCTCCCTGGCGATTTTTGGCCAACCTCCGGTGTAGCTCGATCATTGCTCATTGCAATGCCACCAATCGTGAAATTAAAAAAGGTAATTTTCGTTTCTTTTTTTTATGTTTTAATATACATATTATATAGTTTTTTAAAAAAATAGAATAAAATAGAGAAAAAAACAACAATATTCAATAAAATGAAAAAAAGGGTCTAAAATCACCTCTGCTAGAAAAAAAATTTATGTATTCTGTTTCAGTGTATTTTTCTGTATGTATTTCTATATTTTTTCTTGTTCTAGTTACAAAATAAATCAGGCTTTTATAGCCTTGAAAAATAAAAAGGAAAACATTTTTGCTGCCATTCTTGCTGCTGTTTCCTTCCTTGTGCAGGAGAGTGGTGCCGATCTCGACGGTGGAGTGATTCGGGTGCGGATCGCGTGGATTGCGACACGATTGGTAGGTTGGTGCAAGTAGTCGATTGCGGCGCCTAAGGTTTCAGAAAACCCTAGGCTTACTGAAACTGCTGAAGATTTGGGCCCTTTTGGGCCGTGCGAGTTTGGGTCCTCGCTAGGTAGTCCATTTAGGATCTGTTTTGGGTCTGAGTCATCTGGGGTGTAAGTGGGTTACTGGTGACTTTCGGGTTTGGGCTTCAAAATTGTAAATGGACTAAAAAAATCTGGACTTTATTATTTTTTATTTTGGTTTATTTAAGCCCGGGCATAAATGGGTTATTACAAACAGTGCACATACACCATAAAAAAATAATTCTGTCTTCGAGATGGTAGCCAAAGCATCTTTTTGTCCTAAAAAATTGTACACCAAATAGTGAAGTACGTAACATAAGGCATGATTATGAAACCACAAATCCTTTGATGTTTTAGGGCTATATGTGGTTTCAACATTGTTTGTTAATAGCACAAAGGCCTTAATGGCCTTGAATTTGGTCGAAAAGGTACAAAAACTATTGTCAAGTCAATGGACAGAGCATAGTCTTCTTTCACAAAATTTAGTACAATATTGAAATTAGTGAGGGACAAATTGTGTGTGGTCCCAAGTAATCCAAATGAGATAATCCCAGGTGTGTCCAATGAGAATTGGCCATGCCGTCGAAAATGAAAGGTGGAATAAAATTCCAAAATCAATTCATAATAAGCACAGTGAATGATATCAAAATTACCAATCCAACCAATATTGCGAAAATAATCAGTAACAATAGTGTCAACATGCAAAGCATGCAAAACAGATAATGATAAACATTTGTAAGGCACTACTTGTTTGTGTCATAAATGATTATACCTGTCCCAATCGGTAACATTATCAATGTTAAGTTACCATTTAAACGGTATTCAGATGGCAGATTATTCACTCAAGATCGGTAGGTCTTGTCTCGAGTCAAAAATGGTCGGTGGTCACTGTAACTCCCGATTGCATCTGAGCGTGTCAGAATGGCCTCAGTGTCATTGCCAAAGCTATACCCCGGCACGGGTCAGGCGAATTTAGTGGAGGCATTATCGGATGCAGCTGTTGGTTGGGCCAAAGTGCCTTGTGTTCATCGACATGTTTGATGGCAAGTGGGGATAGGGGTCGGAGATGATGGAAGTGATGGTAGGTGTAAAGAAAATGGCGAGAGCGATGGTGGGGGGGAGGGAAATCGCTAAGGGCGGGGGGAAGGTTGAAGGGGAAGGTTCGAGTGGAGGAGAATGAGGAGTAAAAGGTGCACGTGAAGGTGAGGGAGGAGGGGAGGGCGCGTTGTCGTCAAGGTCGACGTGTTGGGGTGTTGAGAACTGGCACCGACTATTGTTAACGGTGAAGGAGGGTTCGGTGGTGGTGTGGATCCTAGTCCTAGCCATGCTAGTTTGAAAATTGGTGATGGGGTTAGGTGTAAAGGGTTACGACAACTTGAGGGAGTTTTGAGTGAATATAGGTGAAAAATTAGGGTTTGGTGGAGTAAAAATGTAGGTTGAAGGCTGTTTGGCTGTTGGGTGGGTGTTTAGGAGTTGGTTTGGGTGAGGTTAAAGCAGGAATGCTCTATTCCTCCTTGGATTAGGGTAGAATATAGGGCTTTCTAAGGCATGCTCATTCATTAAATATCTTTCATGTCATTCCAATTTTAATTTTTTCCTCGATTCTCCTAGTCATAAGAAGAGAAATTAATTAACATGCAAAAATAAAATAAAAAAATAAAAATAAAATTGGGTTGCCTCCCATCAAGTGCTTGTTTAACATCGTTAGCTCGACGTCCCAACTAGTACAATGAATGTTCCAGCTGAATTTTTTCAATCGTATGGGCTTGAAAATTGTCATAAAATGGCTTCAACCTTTGACCATTGACTATGAATCATTTTCCTGACTCTTTACTTTCTATTTCAACTACATCATGTGTGAATAAGTTGGTTACAATAAAAGGGTCCTGGCCATCAAGATCGAAGCTTACCAAGGAACAATTTTAGCACAGAGTTATAAAGTAACACTTTTTATCCTATTGAGAATTACTTATGGGATATTTTCTTATCATGGAATAATTTTGTTTTGTCCTTATAGATACGAGCATTCTCGTAGGCATCATTATGAATTTCCTCCAATTCTTAGAGGTATAATTTCCTTGCTCTTCCTGCAGGTTCCAATTCCATGTTACATTATCATACAACCCACTAGGCCTTATGTTCCAATTCTACTGGAAGGTGGCAAGCCTTGCCAAAAACAAGCCGATATGGGGTCATACCAATTGGTCTATTATATGCCGTCTGATAGGCCCAAAATGTGTCATTTAATTGAAGACTCCAATCCTTTCAATTTGGTCGAACCGTTTTCTCCAAAATTGTCTTAATTTCTAGGTCCGAGACTTTTGCTTGGCTGTTCATTTTGGGGGGATAGGCTGTAGCTACATAGTGGTGAACTCTGTATTTTTTCACAAGTGCATCCATTACTCTATTGTAAAAATGGGTTCCACTATCATCGATCAAGATGCGAGGTGTGTCAAACCTAGAAAAAATAGTTCATTTTAGAAACTCCATGACAATGTTGGCATTGTCATTGAGAGTAGGCTTTACTTCTATCCATTTATAAACATATTCTACCGCAAGAATTATATACACATTTCTAAATGAAGAAATAAATAGACCCCTGAAGTCTATACCCCACACATAAAAAATCTAAGATACATGAATTGGGGATAGGGGAATTTGATTTCGCTTAGTTATATTACTTGTAAGTTGGAATCTATCGCAAGATTTACAGAAATCATATGCATCTCAAAAATTGTGAGCCAATATAGCGCACACTCCAATACCTTATGAGCAGTCTGTTTAGGGCCAAAATGATCTCCACAAGCTTGAGTATGAAAAAAACTAAGTATAGAAGCTACCTCGATTTCTGGAACACATTGCCTTATTACCTGATCCAAGCAATGTTTCCACAAGTATGGATCATCCCAAATATAGTATCGAGCTTCTCTTTAAGCTTATCCTTCATAGGATGAGATAACCTAGTGGGTAGTTAACCTGTAGTAAGAAAGTTTACCATATCTACATACAACAAAAAATACACTTGAGCCAAAAATAGGCCTTTATCAGGAAACTCATCCTTTATAGAAGTGTTGTCAAAAGTTGTTTTTAATCTACTCAAGTGGTTAGCCATCGAGTTTTTGAACCCCTTATTGTCTCGAATCTTGATGTTGAAATCTTATAGCAGTAAAATCCATCTAATGAGCCTTGGTTTTACTTCCCTCTTTACGATCAAATACTTAAGAGCTGGAAGGTCAGAAAAAATAATCACTTTAGATCCCGATAGATAAGACCAAAATTTATCCAAAGCAAATACAATAGCCAAAATTTCTTCTTCTGTGGTAGTGTAGTTGCTTTGTGCAGCATATAGGGTTTTTGAGGCATAACAAATGACATGGGGCTCTCTATTTATCTTTTTCGCCAACACGACCCCCATACTACATTCACTTGCATCACACATGAATTCAAAGGGATAGTTCCAATTTGGTTCTTGTACTATAGGAGCTGAGACCAACTTCGTTTAAGTGTGTCAAAAGCCTCATTGTATTTTGGGCTGAACTAAAATTTCTTATCCTTTTGTAATAATTTGCACAGTGGTTCAGCTACTTTTGAGAAGTTCTTTATAAAGTGCCTGTAAAACCTTGCATGGCCAAGGAAAGAATGAATTTCCCTTGTAGTCGAGGGATATGGCAAAGAATTTATAGTATCAGTTTTGGCCTTATCATGCTCAATCCATTTAGTTGAAACTATATGTCCTAGAATTAAACTTTTGTCTACCATAAAATGACATTTCTTGTAATTCAAGACAAGATTAAATTCTATGCATCTACTTAAAATTTTCGTGAGGTTTTTAAGGTATTTATCAAAAGAGTTCCCGTGCACAGTAAAATAATCCATAAAAACTTCAATAATGTTTTCTACATTTCAGAAAATGTACTCATCATGCATCTTCAGAAGGTGGCTGGTGCATTACAAAGTCTGAATGGCATCCTCTTATACGCAAATGTGCTAAATGGGTTTATGAAAGTGGTATTTTCTTGGTCCTCTAGTGCAACTGGGATTTGGAAAAAACCAGAGTATCCATCAAGACAGCAAAAATGAGTTTTTCAGCTAAATGTTCAAGCATTTGATCTATAAAAGGAAGAGATAAGTGGTGTTTTCTAGTATGAAAATAACTTTCTATAATCAATGTAGACACACCATCCATTTTGTACTTGAGTGGGTACTAGATCACCCTCAGCATATTTCTTTACTATCACTCTTATTTTCTCAAGCACGACTTGCATCAAACTTACCCATTTACTATCAGAAATAGGATAATATATGTCAGCATCCAGTAACTTTAATTATCTCATTTTTTTACCACATCCATTATATTTGGGTTTAATCATGTTTGTGCCTCTCATTTTATGTTTTGTGTTTTCCTCCAAGAAAATCTTGTGCGTACACGTCAATGGGCTTATACCTTTTAAGTTAGTGATGGTCCAACCAATTGCCTCTTTATGGTTTTTTAGTACTTGTGTCAAACTTTCTCTTCGAACTTGGAGAGTTTGTTTGAAACTATGATTAGCAAGGTATTATCTTTCCTTAGAAATGCATATTTGAGGTGCTCGAGAAGTAGTTTTAATTCAAAATTTGGTGCTTGCACAAAAAAAAGTAGAAGTTTAGTGTTCCTAGGAGACAACAATTCATTAACAGATTCGCAAATATATCCTAAATTGGAATTATCATGAAACAATGTCTCAAGTTTATTTTTATAAAGTGAGTCAAAAGTTTCTTCCATTAAGGAGTCAATTATGTCGACACAACTTACATTCAAGACTTCACTCAGGTGACTTATAGTGTCGTAAACGTTAAACTTCACGATCTCCCCAATCAAATTTCATTGTCAGGTTTCCGCCACGTACGTCAATCTTAGTACTTGTGTACTAAGGAAAGGTTGCCCCAACAAGATGTCTGAAGACCCAGGAGCATTATCCTCTTCCATTTTTACCACATAAAACTTCACAAGAATGATAAGTCCATTAACTTTCACCAATACATCCTCAAGGACTCCTTCAGGATTCACAATAGGCCTGTTAGCCAGTTGAATGATAATAACTATTTTCTTCAAAAAATGAATGTTAAGTGATTCATAAATAGAAAAAGGCATTACATTTATGGAGGCCCCTAAATCACACTTAACTTTTTTAATTCCTAACTGCCCTATTTTGCATGTTATTGCAAACATGCCTCTATCTTTACATTTTACTGGCATCCTCTGTTGTAACACCGCAGAAACATTTTCACCAATATTTACTCTTTCATTTCCAGTTAATTTTCTCTTTTTAGTGCAAAGCTCTTTAAGGAACATGGCATATCATAGAATTTATTTGATGACATCCAATAATGGTATGTTGATCTCAGCATTTTTGAATGTTTTAAGGATCTCTTTTTCTTCCTTACCTTTCTGATGTTGGTTCAACAGTCCTAGAAACGGAGGTTAGATTATGGGTAATGGAGGTTTTGTTCGAACCTGTTCATCATTATCCTACTTTTTCTAGTCAGAATCTTGATCAAGATTCTTGCTAGGATTTGGTTTCTTTGCAATGTTACTGCATTTGCGTTTTATCTTAGGTTAGGTTCTGTCTGTGAAGGCAGCTTTCCTTGTGAGTTTATTTTCTCAATTGACGTGGTCAACTCTCTTATAGACACCTCGATTTTCTTTTGAAAATCCTCTATTTTCTTTTGAAAATCAATAAGTTTTTTTTTCAATTGCTGTTGGAAATCAAGCACATTAGGTGCTAATTTATTTACGTTGGTTTCTAGAGAGGTACCTTGATCTTATGTTTGTTGTGGAAACTAGTTTTGGTATGGCTAGTTATACAGTGGGTTAGCCCCATAACTCACATTAAGACGATCTTTCTATCCTAGGTTATATGTATTTGCGTAAGGGTCATATTGCCTTTGAGGCAGTCCAGGAAAGTTCCCATATCATCTTAATGGGCAATAGTAATGTTATACAAACTATGACATGCATTAGTTGTATGTTCGGGTGTTACACAAATTATGCGTAGTCTGGCCAATCCTGTTTTTACTGCAAAAAGATAATTCACTATATTAGTAAGTTGATCAACTTTATCTTTTAAAGTTAAATTACTTAGCTGGTGAGCCTTTCTAGTGGGTTCATGATTGGCTTGAAATTGCTAAGTATTTATAGCCATCATGGATATGAAGTCCCTTGCCTATTGGGGAGTCATGTTGACTAATGCCCCTCCACTGGTGGCATCTATCATATTCATTTCTATGGGCTTCAAGCCCTCATAGAAGTATTGGAATAAGGACTACTTTGTTATCCTATGTTGTGCGCAACTTGCACACAACTTCTTAAATCACTCCCAATAGTCATAAAGAGACTCTACATCTTTTTGCCTTATCCCAACAATCTCCCTCCTTAACTCAACTGCGTGCAATGTTGGGAAAAATCTATTGCAAAACAAATGGGAAAGATCAGCCCAGGTTATGATAGATCTAGGAGGTAGATAAAATAACCATTCCTTTTATAGAGTCTGCTAGGGAAAAAGGAAAGCACATAACTTTATTTGATCCTTAGTTACGCCCTGAGGTTTCACACTAAGACAAACCATATGAAACTCTTTTAGATGTTTATATGGATTTTCATTTTATAATCCATGAAAAGTTGGTAGCAACTGGATTAATCTTGACTTAAGTTCAAAATTAGTATCCATAGTAAGATACGCAATACATAACGACTATTGATCTACAAGAGCTTCGACCATTTGCCGAATCGTTTGAGCCATAGGTTGTTCTACTAGATTTGGGTTTATGTTAACCCTAGCGTTTAGCACTTCTTCCAGTGGATCGATTCTTATTCTTTCATTATCCAATGTTTGAGTAGGGTTTTTGTTAACCCTAGACTCTAGTTCATCGCCTGCTTCTATTTCTAGCGGTGGATTACTCTAAATTCCTACCACCTTTGACTGCTTTTTTCGTAGCTTCATTTCTTTACGATTAACTCTCGCAGTCTTTTCTATTTCTTAATCGAACGCAAGGTATCCAAAAGTAGATGTGGTCAAAAGAAAAAGAATCAAGATTAGTATGTTACCAGTCTCCGACAACGGCGCCATAATTTGGTGTGTCATTAAAAGCACTAAAAATAACCTATCCCTAAGAAATAATAAAAAGAATAGTATAAAGGAAGTAGGGTCAAATCCTCAAGGACTATATCATTATGGCTTCTTGTTTCTTGAAGTCCTGGGCCCAGTCACGCCCAAGAAAAATAGCTGACCTTGGAAAAAATAAAATAAAACAGAATTAAAAGATGTGGATAAGTCAAAATTAAATAGATCAAAATTGTAAATGTGATAAGAAGCAGAATTGAGAAAAATTGGTTTTCTAATTAAGGGATTCTAGCCTCCAGTTATCTGGATCCTCCTTTGGTTCAATCATAGGCTTTTAGGTTATCATTCTCATAATAGAATATGCCATTTATAGTGAAAAATGACGTGTAAGACCACCAACTCCACTTAGGTTTTAGCCTTACGATTCAAAGGAACTTGATTCTATCCATTCGTTGCTTTTGTGAGACTGTCTTACACTAGATCATTTCTTCTCATTGGCGAATGCCATGCCATTTTGTCTCTTGGGCTTGACAACCTTTGACGCAGTAAGTTAATGAACCGACTGTGTAACCTTCCCGAAACATACAAAGCGGCCGCCTTTGCACAAGATGAAAAGATTACTTTTGGAAGGACATGGATGGAAGCGTTAGTCTCATAATGCGGAGAAATGATGAATACCCATTGAGAAGGGTTAAGTGTGGATTTTAAGCCTCATGAACATTTTTGGAGGAGTCTTGATAACTTTTGGCTTGATGAGTTTACTGGCTCATTCTTTTCGGGGAAAAAGAATAAGTTTAATGCAATGGAATTTTATTAGAAAATAAAAGGAACAAAAAGCTAAGAGATTTAGGGGGAAAGAGTTTTTTACAGAAATGATGAGTGAATATTTATGTCACTCCATCCCCTATTTATAGTACATAAAAACCTAGTTTATTCCTATTTAAACTCTAGATGATAATGTTCAAAAGATATAATTTGAAATTAAATCTAAACTATATCATAATAATCCTAACAAAAATCCTAAAAATAAAATTCAAATATAAATAAAGTTTTATGTTCATAAATCTATTCTTTGAAATTTTGCCTCAGTCTTCCACATTTTGTATTTTTTTGCATCATTTCTTCCCTATTTCGCATGCTGACCCATTTTGTCTTTAAATTCATGCTTTTCACCCTAATTTTCCTTTTTCTATCAATTTAGTCCTTACAAGATAAAAAACCATAAACAACCCAAATTAGTAGGATTATACTCAAAATATATATGTAATTAACACATAATAGTATGTCATTTTAGAGTATTATCAGTTTGTTTTTGAAGGAGAGATACTTGATCCATGCTGATTTGGGAGATCAAAATCATATCTTTAATCTTGAAGATAGTTTTGGCGCACAAGAAAGTTTAGGTAAGTATTTTTTTTCCATTTTATTGTTATTTGTTCTAATCCCTTTTCTTTTTCTGCATCTAAAGATTCTGGGATGAATCTTCTTGAGGAAGGGAGGAATGATTCGAGTCTCAAGGCCCAATTTCAGACCCATGGATATGATGGGCTCACATTACTTCAAGGCCCAACAACAATGTCAAAGGTCAAACAAATCAGTCCAATATTCGATCAAAGACAATATTCAAGGATGAAACTTTTTGTCATGCACAGATGGCATTTCTGGGTTGAGATGTCTTCATGGAGTTCGAAGATCTATCTCTTATCTTTGAAATGCACTTTGAATCACTCGATTTTGAGTTTGGGAGCTCAAGTTATGACCATTTTAGTGAAGACTAAGCAATAGACGGGAATTACGAGTTTTGGGCTTTTAATTCGAGTTTAAATCATATTGAGTTTGGGTTTTTGGCTTAATTTTTATTATATATAAGCCAAATATTGTATTTATCAACTCTTATTTTTATTATTCCAAATTTTTAATAATTATTAAGTAGTTTAAGTTTTTAGGACTTTTATGTCAACAAGAAAGTATAGTTAAAATTATTTCTTGTTTAGATTAATTAGAGTTCTAGTACACTTAAGAGTTTTATTTAGATTTATTTAGCTAGCCTATATATAGGCCTTTGCATTGTACACAAATCATGTAATTCATTATTATTCAACTTCTCTTTTAAGTTAATAAATTCTCTTTGAGTTTTGTTTTTTCAAGAATTTCTCTTGAGTTTCTTTTAAAAGAGTTTTAACAATCTTTTTGGATTGTGGGTGTAACAGTCCGTTTTCAGTGGTGTTAAAAATAGTGGTTTCAGGGCCATTAATCTGACATGTGAGTCCGTAAATATTATTATTTAATATTTTGAGTCAAAAACAATATTATAATAAATTTTGATTTGATAGTTTATATTATTTGAATTAAAGTTTAAGTGCAAGTGGTTTGTTTCGAAAGTCATGTGGTTTTGGAAAATGAGGTATCGAATCCTTCTTTCTACGAATCGAGCCCTTAAATATTTAATAAAATATTTACGGAGTGCTATTAAGGTTATCTTAAAATTTGGTTAAGAAATTTTAATGTTTAGATAACTAATTAAAGAAAAATGACTAAATTGTAAAAGGTGTAAAACTTGTTAGTTATTGCATTTAGATGATCAAATAGCTTAATTATTAAGTGAGGGTGGATCTATGAAGCAATTATACCTTGTTAAGAGTAGTGGACGGTAATAGAAACAAAAACAATTAAGTTTAGCTTATAATTGATGGCAATTTTGTAAATTTTACAAAATTAAAACTAATTAATTTGAAGGAATAAACACTTTATTCTCCATTTCTTCAACCCAATTCCTAAACACCATTGAAGGAGGGCTCCAAGCTTTAGTTTTCATTTCCTTGGTGCAAGTTAGCTCAATTCTCACTTATTTATTGTAATTTTTATGTTTTTGAGATCGTTACAACTAGGCCCAACTAGCCTGTATCTTCGTTTTTGAATCTATCAAAATTTTTAGAAGTTTCCATTGATGAATCTTGATTTTTTTTTTATGATAATTATGTGTTTGAAACTTTGGTTGTTTTGTAAGGTAATTTTTATTAGTTTTGATTAAAGGATTAATTTGTTAAAAAATTAAATTTTTAGTGTTTAATGGTGAATTAAAGGTGCATTTGGAACTATTTTTAGGGCCAATCAAGCTCGATTTAGAGCCTGTAAAAGTATTTTTTTCATCATATTTAAATTACTTTTTTTAAATATGTGAATTGCATGCTGATCCATGTTTCTATGATTAAGGTCCTGTTTTGCACTATAATGCTCCATAACCCTTATCCGACGATGGAGACGGGTTAGTGTTGTTACATTTAGTGGTATCGAAGCTACGGTTTAGTCGATTATTGAACTGAACGTAGCATAAGTGGAGTTTAGAAATACATGTCATTTTATAACCCTATGATAGTGTGATGCCACTTTTCTTAATGTGATTCTGTTCCTTTTATAGATAAGAGATGTTTTCCAATTGAGTAATTCCAATGAAAGGGCAGAGTTGAAGAGTTTATAATTTATCTGATATGTACAATGATACTGTTAAAAGATGAGGTTTTGGTAATCAACTTTAACAACTATGATATCAAAAGAATGGATTAACTGGGATTTCTCCTGAATTGATTTCCAAAAGAATTATGTTAGCAAACAATATTTAGATAAGAAGAGAAAGAAAGTTCTTAAGTTTAAGTTAGGAAGCAAATTAGTGGTGGATTTTGGGTGAGAGTAGTTTAGCTCAGTAAATATGTATATATGATGGTATCAATTGAAGTGAAATTATGTATTTATTTCAAAGATGGATTGAATAAGAAGATTAAAATGCTTGTAAGTGCAATGGAATTCTTTGCGTTCGTAATTTTCATTGGAACGAGCTCAAAAAGGGAAGAAATTCATTATCATAAGAAACAGAGTTAGACATGAGCTTGAGACTTCGATAAACAGAAAGTATCTAGAGCATATCCTACTTTTCCGCAAATGAAAAAGGAAAGAATCGAGTAGTTAGTTTTAGGGTCATCAGGGTTTTATAATAAAGATAGAATGGAAAGAATAATGCGAGAC
This sequence comes from Gossypium rotundifolium, assembly GCA_025506655.1. Taxonomy (NCBI): domain Eukaryota; kingdom Viridiplantae; phylum Streptophyta; class Magnoliopsida; order Malvales; family Malvaceae; genus Gossypium; species Gossypium rotundifolium. Next base: position 11,777,729 of record CP106730.1, on the reverse strand, counting down.
CGCCGATGACTTCAGTAGCCAGTGTGGTAATGTTTGAAATGTAAATAGACCTAAACATAGTGACTATGACCGAAGTCATTTTGGAGTGTGTAGTTTGAAAGACAAATTCTATTTTATTTGTGGATCTCCCTATTATTTAAGAAAGATTTTCGAATTGAACTAAGTTAAATAGAGACCAGAAGGGAAAAAAATATGTTGTTATATCTTTTAGAAGAAGGCTATCAAGAATTAGTGGCATCGCAGAAGTTAGTATAATTGAGATTAAGAAATAACAGTTCAGTTTGAAGTTCAAGCTACTCACAAAACTTATTTGATCCGTACATACGAAGAGGCCTCAGTTCCGGATGATATTGCTGGTACCTCTTCTATCTTTGATATTACAGTATATATATTACTTAATTCTGGGTTGAGACATTTGCATATATATATATATATATATATGCTATGTTAGTAACTGAAAAGAGTTTACTAGTTGAGTTAATTGGTAGATGATTCGGTCTGCAAATAGTTTCCATTGAAAATTCAAGATTATATCTATTTTGATAATTTGATGTACTATTTTTTAACGAATTTGACTTTAATCTATGAATGATTTGGTTGTCTGTTAATGATGCTATAGTGAATTGTTGATGGGAATGAATTAATTTGAGATACTAAAAAGGTAAATTGAATTTTATCGAGTTTGCTAAGTCTGGTTGTGATTCAAATGTGATTTTAGTGATATATGTACAAAAGTTTCTATGAAAAGGTCGTGATATGCTTTAATTTTTATCCTGGATTTGAGAGTACCTAAAATGAAACTTGATCAATTATCGACTGTATGCAAATTACATATGTTCTTCTAGTAGAATTCCTGAGTTATTACTAGAGCAAGACATCGAGTTGTCACAAAATTTACACCAGGGACTATTTAAAGACCTAGATTATTTGACTATAAATTTTGAACTTGAGAAATTGGTTAATTTGATGATTTTAGGGTTAAGGGACTAAATTACAAAAGTGATAAAAGTTAGGGGTAATTTTGTAATTTTAAAAATAAAAGGGTATAAAACGAAAAATTAATTGGCATATGAATATAAGCTAATGTAGGGAAAATTTTACATTTTAGATCAAGACTCTGTTGACTTATGTGGAAAAGGAAAAATTATAGAATAGTCCCTGATTTTCTACAACTATTATAATACAGTCTAGGTAAGTTCGTTTAAGGACTAAATGATCATGGTTTAAGGACTAAATTATCATGTAATGGTTTGAATGTAATGCTAATAAATATTTATGTTATAAATCTAATATTAGATTAGTAGTTGTATAGAATGGGATGTGAATTAATTTGAATGATATAATGTTTGGTTTGGATGAAGTACTTAAATGTTAATATGGTAAAGTAAATGTATATGTGAAAATGATATATTGAATGCCAATTAAGGCTTGAATATGTAAAAAGGTCTCAGTTGAGCCATGTGAATTCTTAGGATACAAATGACATGTCATTAGGGATTATACGATTTCGGGTGCTGGTCTTAAATGTCCTACCAATGGCTGAGGTCCTGCATTTGTTGAGAAATCTCCACAGCTCATGTAAGTAGCATTGTGTAGGTAACATTCCAACTTGCATCTCATGTGAGCAGGCCCATTTCATAGCTCGTGTGAGCATTATTGAAAAGGAAATATTATGATTACATGAAAAGACACACTATGTGTGAGCATTCACAAGTATTCGATGAAATTCTAGATGGTTCAAAGGGTAAGTAAGAGTTAATGGAAAGGCATGTATAAAAACTTAATGTTCATATGAAATGGAAAGATGGATATCCATATATGAAATGAAAAGCCTGAGAATTTATCATGTGACGAATGAAATATACATAGAATTTATTTCTTAATATATGTAAGGTTTCATAGATGTTATGTTTCCTTACTATCTATTAGCTATGTGGACTTAAATGAAAAGAATGTATAATGGATATATATGTGCTAGTTGATATATATAAAATCTAAATTCTTATTAGGTATATGCCATGATTTGCTATGCTATAATATGTATGATATATAAAGTTTGTGATGTGAAAGGTGATAAAATGAAAATACATAGTCTATGATGAAAATGATTGATGAATTTGAAAAGCTTGATATGTTATACGCCTTATTTGGTTGAATTTACATGTGCATTACTTCACCTACTAATCTTATAAGGTGTTGTGTTTAGGAAAAGGAAATTTGACCTAAGACAAAAGGAATTATTCATGGTTGTTTAATTAATGTATTTGGTAAGTTTAAGATCCTTTATACGAACTTATTAGGCATTAGTTGCTTACAGTAGTTGGTTCTCTCTATTTCTATAGGTCATCGAAAAGCTTGGTCGGTTGGAATTGTGTTGAAGCACGATCACATCATCTACCGATCCGTTATGGTAAACTTTGGTTATTTTGGCAATTGGTTATAAATGGCATGTAATAGGGTTAAAAATGTTATTTCAGTGATTTGGCTTGTTTAGGTTGTACTAAGTTTTTTATGGTTAATGATATTAAATGATGACATGTGAATAATAGGTACAAGTATGTTTTAGAATAACTATTTGGCATGGTTGAAATAGGTTCAAACTAGAACCTAGAGATGTGGAATGAGTCTAAATTTTGTGTGTGAATTGTGGTGCCTTTGATTGGCATATTGGTAGGTATATGTTGAATGATTCTTGACTTGATTTGTGTTTATTTGAAGTTGAAACAGATGAATGATAGATATATGGTGTAGATTTTTAAGCTTAGTCCATGTCAATTAGATGAATTTACTTAGATGTATATTTTGTGGTACCAATGAAGGTACATTGGTTGAATGATGGAAAGGTGTTGCTTATATGATGATTTTAGCATGATTTGGTATCATTTAAGTGTGTTTTAATTAGGTTAAAAAGGTTAGCAAATGGTATGCTTGTGGCTCAAGAAAGAATTTTTGGTAAACTTGTTTTTCAAGGCACATTTTGGTATACATGGCCTAAGACACTTGCTGTCACACAGCCTTGTGTTACACATGAGCTGTTCGCATGGCTGTGTGTCCTTATTATTTTTAAATGCTGGTTTCACACGGTCTTAGATATGGTATGCGACACGACCGCGTCTCCCAAAATATTTAGTTACTCGATTTGGCACACGACCCATGACACGACCGTGTAGCCTTTTTTCAAATATCCCCATAGTCTGGGCTATATCACACGGCCTGGACACATGGCTGTGTGACCCCTATTTAACAAATTTTTCATGTTTTGCTTGAAATTTCTAATTTTCTTTGAATAAGTCCCTTATTGTTTCCAAACTATTTTTAAGGCCAATCAAGCTCGATTTAGAGCTCGTAAAAGTATTTTTTTATCATATTTAAATTATGTTATTGAAGATAAATATGTGAATTGCATGTTGATCCATGTTTCGATGATTAAAGGTTTGCACTGTAATGCTCTATAACCATTATTCGGCGATGGAGACAAGTTAGGGGGTGTTACAATAAGGATCATCTTCAAAAAATTTCTTACCAAGTTTTCTTTCTTGGAGGGGAAATTAAAGCCACTTGAAGGGAGTTGTGGATTCTTTGTGTTTCCAAGGCTTCTTAGAACTTCTACATACCACATTCTATCTTTCTATCTATCTTCTTTATTTTCTTCTTTATTCATTCTAACATTAGATTTCATTATACTATTTTATTCATCTTAGTTATTTATTTTTAATTGTTTTCTTTATTTTTATGTGACTTGGATTCATTTGTGTTTTAGGTTGATTCAGAATCCAAATTTCTTTTTGAACGTCTAGAGCCCTAAGTCAAATCCGCGACTTTGACAAACTTTATGATCCACTTCCACATCCATCCACCTCATCTTTACCTGAAGGTGCTATCAACCCATCTTGGATTGCATCCCTAACAAAGTGACAATTCACTTCAACATGTTTAGTAGGCTCGTAAAATACGAGATTCTGTGCAATATGCAACGTAGATTGACTATCACAAAATAAATGAATTGCTTTAGGATGAGGAACACCTAAGCTCAATAACAAGGACTTTGTAACACCCTTAACCAGTATCCGTCGCCAGATTATGGTTATAGAGTATTACCGATCAACCAGAAACCATACAACATCATAACATTCTATAACTTAAATATATCATAAACCAGTCAACCACATACATTTTGTCCGTAAATCCAAGTTTTCGAGGCCTTAGAAATAGCTTGGAAGCAATTCGAGAGTAATTTGAAATAGTTTGGAAAGTTTAGGAAAAAGTTGCAAAATTTGGAAACAGGGGTTACATGGCCGTGTGGCCAGACCGTGTGAAATCACCCCAAGCCATGTAACATTCGAGCAAGGGGCACATGGTCGTGTCCTAGCCCGTGTCCTTACCCATGTAACTCAATGAGTAGGGTCACACGGTCATGTCACACGCCTATGTGCCAAGCCATGTGTTAGGATGTGTAACTCACTGACTTGAACCCTATGAAATCCTTAGATGACACACGGTCGTGCCGCCAGGCCGTGTGCCTCATATGGCTATGTCACACACCCGTGTCCCAAGCCGTGTTGTAACATCCTAGAACCGGGGCTATTTGTGGTTAAATGATTTTTTTCTTGTGTTTGAATTGCTATAGTATTAATCGTGGAATAATACGGCTTAATTAGAGGTCTTGAGTGGGCTTGGTTTAGTAGAAAATTTTAATTTGGAAGCTTTAAAGATAGGGAGCCTCAGAAGATGGGGGTTAAGTATAACTTTGGGAGAATTATGGCACAAGGAATAGGCTTGGTGCAATTGGTTGGGTGCGTCCAAGGGTGTTACAAGGGCCTGGGTTCGAGGCACGATGGCTGCAAGTGGCATTTTGTTTGGGCGTTGGAGTTGGCTTGGGAAGCCTTAAAAATAATTGGTGAGGAATTGGACAAGAAAGTCGGTGGGTGGAGTGGCTTGGAGCGCCACTAGAGTCTGGAGGTGGATAGGCGCGAGTTCGATTTCTAAAGCGGCGTTTGCATTTTAATTTTTGGGGTAAACGCCAGGTCTTATAAATAAAAATGGGGCTTTATGGCATGAAAGGCGGGCTGGAAGAGTTGGCAAGGTACTTTGGAAGAAGGGCTGATGCGTGAGGTCTTTGGTTCGAATCTAAGGAGCAAAGACTTTGTTTTTCTTTTTGAAGGTTGGCGTGAATTGGTTGCACATGGTCCTTTGTTTCTTTCGGCTGGAGTTTGACAAGCACATGGCCTCTTTGTTTTTCTATTATATTTGATAAGATAATGGAGATAGATAAGGATAGTATTAAGATTAATTGGATTAATATATGAATAATCAACAAGAGTTGGCAAGAGAGAATTTAGGCCTTGGGATAATTCAAATGACATGTCATTAGGGATTATCTGATTTGGTCTTTGGTCTTAAATGTCCTACCAATGGTCGAGGTCCTGCATTTGTTGAGAAATCTCCACACTCATGTAAGTAGCATTGTGTAGGTAACATTCAACTCGCATCTCATGTGAGCAGGCCCATTTCATAGCTCGTGTGAGCATTATTGAAAAGGAAATATTATGATTACATGAAAAGACACACTATGTGTGAGCATTCACAAGTATTCGATGAAATTCTAGATGGTTCAAAGGGTAAGTAAGAGTTAATGGAAAGGCATGTATAAAAACTTAATGTTCATATGAAATGGAAAGATGGATATCCATATATGAAATGAAAAGCCCGAGAATTTATCATGTGACGAATGAAATATACATAGAATTTATTTCTTAATATATGTAAGGTTTCATAGATGTTATGTTTCCTTACTATCTATTAGCTATGTGGACTTAAATGAAAAGAATGTATAATGGATATATATGTGCTAGTTGATATATATAAAATCTAAATTCTTATTAGGTATATGCCATGATTTGCTATGCTATAATATGTATGATATATAAAGTTTGTGATGTGAAAGGTGATAAAATGAAAATACATAGTCTATGATGAAAATGATTGATGAATTTGAAAAGCTTGATATGTTATACGCCTTATTTGGTTGAATTTACATGTGCATTACTTCACCTACTAATCTTATAAGGTGTTGTGTTTAGGAAAAAGGAAATTTGACCTAAGACAAAAAGGAATTATTCATGGTTGTTTAATTAATGTATTTGGTAAGTTTAAGATCCTTTATACGAACTTATTAGGCATTAGTTGCTTACAGTAGTTGGTTCTCTCTATTTCTATAGGTCATCGAAAAGCTTGGTCGGTTGGAATTGTGTTGAAGCACGATCACATCATCTACCGATCCGTTATGGTAAACTTTGGTTATTTTGGCAATTGGTTATAAATGGCATGTAATAGGGTTAAAAATGTTATTTCAATTGATTTGGCTTGTTTAGGTTGTACTAAGTTTTTATGGTTAATGATATTAAATGATGACATGTGAATAATAGGTACAAGTATGTTTTAGAATAACTATTTGGCATGGTTGAAATAGGTTCAAACTAGAACCTAGAGATGTGGAATGGGTCTAAATTTTGTGTGTGAATTGTGGTGCCTTTGATTGGCATATTGGTAGGTATATGTTGAATGATTCTTGACTTGATTTGTGTTTATTTGAAGTTGAAACAGATGAATGATAGATATATGGTGTAGATTTTTAAGCTTAGTCCATGTCAATTAGATGAATTTACTTGGATGTATATTTTGTGGTACCAATGAAGGTACATTGGTTGAATGATGGAAAGGTGTTGCTTATATGATGATTTTAGCATGATTTGGTATCATTTAAGTGTGTTTTAATTAGGTTAAAAAGGTTAGCAAATGGTATGCTTGTGGCTCAAGAAAGAATTTTTGGTAAACTTGTTTTCAAGGCACATTTTGGTATACATGGCCTAAGACACTTCTTTGTCACTGACCTTGTGTTACACATGAGTATTGCGCACTACATGTGTCCTTATTATTTTAAATCTTTGGTTTCACACGGTCTTAGATATGGTATGCGACACGACCGCGTCTCCCAAAATATTTAGTTACTCGATTTGGCACGACCCATGACACGGCCGTGTAGCCTTTTTCAAATATCCCCATAGTGCAGGCTATATCACACGGCTGGACACACTACATGTGACCCTATTTAACAAATTTTTCATGTTTTGCTTGAAATTTCTAATTTTCTTTGAATAAGTCCCTTATTGTTTCCAAACTATTTTAAGGCCAATCAAGCTCGATTTAGAGCTCGTAAAATATTTTTTATCATATTTAAATTATGTTATTGAAGATAAATATGTGAATTGCATGTTGATCCATGTTTCGATGATTAAAGGTTTGCCTTTGTAATGCTCTATAACCATTATTCGTGATGGAGACAAGTTAGGGGGTGTTACAATAAGGATCATCTTCAAAAAATTTCTTACCAAGTTTTCTTTCTTGGAGGGGAAATTAGAGCCACTTGAAGGGAGTTGTGGATTCTTTGTGTTTCCAAGGCTTCTTAGAACTTCTACATACCACATTCTATCTTTCTATCTATCTTCTTTATTTTCTTCTTTATTCATTCTAACATTAGATTTCATTATACTATTTTATTCATCTTAGTTATTTATTTTAATTGTTTTCTTTATTTTATGTGACTTGGATTCATTTGTGTTTTAGGTTGATTCGAATCCAAATTTCTTTTGAACGTCTAGAGCCCTAAGTCAAATCCATGACTTTGACAAACTTTATGATCCACTTCCACATCCATCCACCTCATCTTTACACGAAGGTGCTATCAACCCATCTTGGATTGCATCCCTAACAAAGTGACAATTCACTTCAACATGTTTAGTAGGCTCGTAAAATACGAGATTACATGCAATATGCAGCGATAGATTGACTATCACAAAATAAATGAATTGCTTTAGGATGAGGAACACCTAAGCTCAATAACAAGGACTTTGTAACACCCTTAACCGATGTCCGTCGCGATTATGGTTACAGTATTACCGATCAACGAAACCATACAACATCATAACATTCAATAACTTAAATATATCATAAACTAGTCAACCACATACATTTTGTCCGTAAATCCAAGCTTTCGAGGCCTTAGAAATAGCTTGGAAGCAATTCGAGAGTAATTTGAAATAGTTTGGAAAGTTTAGGAAAAAGTTGCAAAATTTGGAAACAAGGGTTACATGGCCGTGTGGCGGACCGTATGAAATCACCCCAAGCCATGTAACATTCGAGCAAGGGCACATGGTCGTGTCTAGCCGTGTCCTTACCCATGTAACTCAATGAGTAGGGTCACGGTCATGTCACACGCCTATGTGCCAAGCCATGTGTTAGGATGTGTAACTCACTGACTTGAACCCTATGAAATCCTTAGATGACACACGGTTGTGCCGCCAGGCCGTGTGCCTCACATGGCTATGTCACACACCCGTGTCCCAAGCCGTGTGAACCTAAAATTTTCCTAAAATCAAACCATTTCAAACACCATTCCATGCATAACTTCTCAAACCACTTAAGCACACATTCAAGGGTTCTAACACCATTCAAACGTGCATAAACATACAATTTCAAGCATCCTAGACCACCTAACCAATATGTCATTCAAAGGCACCACAATTGCATCCAAACAACACTTACCTAAACATGTCAATATTGCCATATTTCATGCATATAAACCTAACTCAAATAGGTACTAAAACATATCACAATAGACCATTTTCAAACCATTCAAAACATACCATAAAAATCCTTATAAACATGCACAATAAAGTAACCAAAATAACATAAACTGTCAAGGCATCAAATGGTACCAAACCAATATAACTTTAAAAATTTATACATGCCAAAACATCCTTAACACATTCATCAAAATATCATTCCACAACACCTTATACATGCAATTATAAACCTTGACCAAAATACTCAAAAACTACCAAATTGACTACTGGATAGTGTGATAGGTCTCTGACAAGCTTCCAACCAAATCGAGCTTTCGATGATCTATAAGATGAAGAAAAGAAACTACGTAAGCAATGAGTGCTTAGTAAGCTCGTATAAACTTAAACACAACTTACTATTTCTATAAAACAATTCATAAATGAAACATAATTCAACACCAATGCAATAAGCTTCACAAAGCATAATCAACATCACCAACTCACAAGTTAGTATATCCATCAATAACATAATTGAAATCAACCATAAAATATGTAAATTTCCATATATACATCATCATGTAGTTCATAAATCCTTTCACTATATCATCATTCAATCCATTTACATACTTACCATTTCGTTCCTTTTTCTTTCCCGTTGAACCATATAGAATTACATTGGATACTAGGGAAAGTTCACACGAAGTGTGCCTTTACATATATCGTAACCTTTCCTTTATATCATTGCTTATACGAGCTATGAAATGGGTCTACTCACACGAGCTATGGGTTGGAATGTAAGCTACATGATGTTGCTTACATGAGTTGTGAAGAATCCACAACAAATGCAGGACCTCAGCTACCGGTAGGACATTCAAAACCAACACCCGAAACATGAAATCCCTAATGACATTTCATTTGTATCCTAAGAATTCTTAAAGTTCAACCAGGGACTCGATTCCTTCATTTTATCATAGAATTGATACATTTTTATATTGATTCATTTACATCAAAACAACATAATAAACATTAAATTTAAAACACATGTAAGCGAGTACAGTTCATACGAACTTACCTCGATAGTTAGGGGCATAATAGTTTAATCGAACTAGTCCGAAGCTTTAGCTTTTGCTCGATCTAAGTCCGAATGTGGTTTATCTTGATCTAAATGGATAATTTCAATCAATTAAGTACTCCTAGAATTCAATTTAATCCATAGTTCATAATTATGAAAAATTACCAATTTACCCTTAACATTTTAACTTTTCACAATTTAGTCATTACATTAATAACTTCAAATCTAACCATTTTAATCTAAATGCATGTTAAAAATAGATACAAGGGACCTTGATACAACCCATATTTATCATCATTTCACAATAAAACCTATAGATTTACACCATTAACAATTTAATCCCTAATTCTAAAATTCATCAAAAATAATTTAACAAAACTTGTTTATTTTTAACAAGGATTCATAATCTATCAATTAACATAAAAAAATCATTAAAAAGTATGCATGTTAAGTCCCTCAACCTTAAACGGTTTTGCAAATTAATCTTCGGGTTAGCTAGATTAAGCTAAAACGAATTCAAAAACATAAAAATCATTAAAAATGGGGCTTGAATACACTTACATGCAGCAAAAGAGCTTGACCGAATGCCCTAGCTTGTTTCTATAGTCAATTTTCAATGGTGTTGAGAGAAATCAAGAAGATGAATATTAATTCTTAAGTTATTTTAACTTTATTTACCAAATTATTATTTTAACCTTTAAAATTGATCATAATTTCTTCAAAACCACGTCCATCACTATCCACTAATTCATGAAATGATCTAATTACCATTTAAGTCCATTAGGTTTCCTTTCCATAGTCTTTTAGCCCTTTTCGTGATAGAACTCTACTTTTACACCTTTTTAGAATTTAGTCCTTTTCACCTAATTAACCATTTAAACATCAAAATTTCTTAACAAAATTTTAATACGACCTTAATATAATTTTGTAAACATTAAAATAATAATAAAATAATAATTTACTCATCAAAATTGTGGTCCCAAAGCCACTATTTCTAACACCTCGGAAAATGAGGTGTTACAGCCTTTAAGAATACTCTATCGCCGAGCCTTTAAGATTTGAGAAGAAAAGCTATAGAATTTCAAATGAATCCTTTGGCCAAGAGAGCATTTCAAGCATCATACAACACATAGAGTCGCGTCCTAATGCTCCTGTGTAACATCCTGAAATTGGGGCTATTTGTGATTGAATTATTTTTCTTGTGTTTGAATTGCTGTGATATTATTTGTGGAGTTATAAGACTTAATTAGGGGTCTTGAGTAGGCTCGGTTTAGTAGAATAATTTTTAGTTTGGTTTATTTATTGAAGTGGAGCAAGTGGCATTGACACATAAGTTAATTAAAGTGTCAAAGTGTAGTATAAGATGTGTTAATGGCAAAGTGGTGTTGTCGCATGAGTTAGTGCATGAGGGAGAAGGTTCGAATCCCTTGTTTAGCATCTAGATGAATTTTATTTTAAATTTTTCTGCACATGTATAGCAAGTGTCGGCCAAGTGCATATATGGTAAGTGTTGACCATGTTATTTTTGGTTAGTATATCAAAGGATTAAGGAAATTGTTAACTTAAGGAAGGGAATTAAGAATTTAAGGAAAGGTATGAAGATATGGGGCAAGTATCAAGGAAATTATTATGGAAACAATATCATGGCCATTTGACCATGCATAGGGATGATAATTTGGACTATAGGGGGCCAATTTTTGGTGATAGTTTGGCTAAGAATTGAAGTTTCTTTTGGTCATTCCTAGCATTTGGTACAAAAGTTTGCAATCCTCTCTCAACCTCTTTTCTTTTGGCGAATTTTACCTTTTGATAAGCCTAACTCTTTTGACCATTTGTCATTTTGCTCATCTTTTATTTTCTCCTTATCATTCTCTCAAAACAAACCTTCATCAACATCTTGCTCTCCTATTTGTTTTGCTTAAACACCAAAAATCTCCTATACTCTCTTCTTTGCCAAAACTCTATTCCCTTTCCTATTATTTTCTTTCTTCCACTACAACCGAATATACTTCTTTGGGTGTGCAATTCTTTTCTCCCTTCTTGGCTAGTGTTGGCGAATCTCAAGCAAAGGTGCCTCTTCTATTTTCTTCTCAATCGGTTTTTAAGGTGAGTGTCCAAGGCGAATATTTTTCTTTGTTTCTCTTGTTCTTGTCAACTTCTAAAGGAGTAAAAGGCCAATTTGGCACTTGTAGCAAGGATGCTAATCCAATTTATTTTAGGGCCTTACGGATTTGGAAGCGAGCAATTGAATCCATCATCTTTGATCAATCGATTTTGGTAAGGTGGTAAGGGTTTATTTTAAAGGATTATTCTTTTAAGTAATCGAAAGCCGAAGGCTAATAACCTTAATGATGATGGTTGATTGTAGGGAAGTGAGGCCGATTCACATTTAGGAGTGTGTTGGCTAGTGTTCGAAGGCATTTGGGTAAGGTTTCAGGTTCACAAGGAACCCTTCTCAATTATTTTGGTTTGGCGAATAGGCCATGGCACTAACCTAGTGTTTGGCGAATATAGGGCAAGGAAAACTTGTGTGGCGATTTGTCTATTCGGGATTTAAGACTCTTGTTAATATCGGTGTGTACATACACACCTTATAACTTTAATATGCTAAGTGTTATATTATGCCTAATCGTTTTGTGTAGATATGAATGTAATACCATCATGGTATTAACAAGGATTCGAGTAAGTCTTTATTGCTATGAGATTTCTATTTGATGCTTTTGGGAAGCATGACACATTTGGTATGTGCAATATTTGATATATGGCAATGATAAATCTATGAATGTTGTTAAATAAACCTTTTAGCATGATTACGTAAAAGTATGTAATTGATTGATGTGGGTTAAATGAGTGGAGGGGCGTTGATATTCGTAATCGACGGACACGATGTTTTAGTAACACATTGTGACTACGGTCACCGAGAGGTTTAGTACCTCCGAGGTTTGGCACCTCATAACGTCTAAATCCCTATGGCTTAGCACCACCGTGGGTTGGCCCCACTTTGAGATATGGGATTGACGCCGGTGATTTGGTATCACACGATGGGTTGGCCCCATCATTCGATTTGTGTCCTCGGACACGAGATTTGGTATCTCCATGATTTGGCATCACATTTGTGACTATCGTCACTAGTGGTTTGGCACCACCGGTGGTTTGGTACCACACGGGGTAGAAAGGCGTTTGGATGGTTAGGATGGGTGCATCTTAAACTTATGCATATTAATTGGTTATGATTTGTGTATGTTGTTGCACTAAATCGGGAAGGGTTACACATTGAGTCTTGGTGACTCACCTTCTCCTTTAATTTTTCGGTGACTCGTAGATTGCGGATGAGGAACCGGATGGACTCGAGTGGCCATCGATTGGACATTTGATATAAATGAACTTTAAATTTTAATTATTTTTCATTTGTTTGTTTTATTTAAGATGTAATAAGGCCTCCTAGAATTATTTTTGTTATTGCTGCATGTTTTGAATGTTTTGTTTAAACTATTTGATGATGTTAAAACGGATGCATATGTTTTCTCAAATTAAGCATAAAATGTTTTAAAGTGCCATCGGGTACATTTGAAGTCTGTAAACAATTCGACTCAATAAATATTTTTAAACAAATTAAGTATGGTTTTTAACAAAGAGAATCAAAAATGAAAGGCATTTCAACAAAATTTTGAATCGATTTTAAAATGGTTTTCAAAATGTTTTCTCTGTAGCAAACCAAATTCGGTCGTAATGTTTGGGCCGGGTTTGGGGTGTTACATCCTGCCTCGGCTCATGCATAAACTGAGATAAGACATGAACCGAGTATGCCAAATCAGGTCTGCTCACTGCCAAATAAATCAAATGACCCGTTAACTATCTGTATGGCTCAAGATCAGACAAAACTGTCCCTGTAGCATGTGCTAATTTATGATTTTGCTCTATTGGTGATCCTACAGGCTTTGCTCGCAAAAGACCCGCATCCAAAATAATATCAAGTGCTTATTTCCTTTGACAAAGGAATACCCCCAAAGATCTACGAGCTACCTCTATCCCCAAAACAAATTTCAAAACACCAAGATCCTTTATATGGAAGGAAAAACTCAGATATCCCTTAAAAGTTTTCAAAACAGCGGAATCATTTCTAGAAATAAACAAATCATCAACATAAACCAACACATTAATACGTACAGATCTCTTAGTGTAAGTAAAGAGAGAAATCAGAATATGATTTAAGAAATTGATACTCTTTCAGTGCAATAACAAGTTTCACAAACCAACACTGAGGAGCCTGTTTCAACCCAGAAAAAGATTTGTGCGAAAGGCAAACCATTCCAGGCTTATCAAGAGAAAAACTTAGAGGAAGCTTCATGTAAACCTTTTCACCAAGATCACCATGTAGGAAGGCATTATGGACATCAATCTGATGTAACTCCCATTTTTTTGAAGCTGCAATAGCTAAAAAGGCCCAAATAGTGACCATTTTCGCCACAGGTGCGAAAGTTTCATTATAGTCAATACTTTCTACTTGGTGATTACCAAAAACAACAAAATGAGCTTTAATTCTCTCAATACTTCTATCAGAGTTATATTTAATCTTGTACACCTACTTACTCTATAATGCTTTCTTTCTAGGAGGAAGTGTTTCCATAAATCAAGTGTCATTAACCTTTAGAGAAAAAATCTCCTTCTGCATAGCATCACGCCATCCTGTATCCTTCACGGCCTCTTTACAAGATTGTGGCTCGACTCTTGCAGTAATAACTGCAGGAAAATTTTGAGGTTTCACAGTAAATTTGTCACAATTAACATAATGCACTATAAGAAATGGAGTAGCTGAGGAAGGCTCTAAAGCAGGTGAGATGGGAGATGAACTGTTCTTTATGACGGTATTAGTGAAAAAATCACGAAGCTTCACAGAAGGAAATTTCTCTTTATGCTCTTGTCCAAATTAAGATGCATCATTACCTAAAGCCCCCTGTACCACCATGTCGTTGGAGAAAGAAGAAGATATCATAGGTGTCAGAGAACTCGCAGGTTACGAACTCACAAGCTGCGAAGTAGCAAGCGCAGGAACTATCACAGGTTGTAACACATCTGATTCACCAAATTATGTATAAAAAATTACTTCTGCACACCCATATGACAGATCTACATTGTCAGGCTCAATGGTGAAGCATTCCCATCCAAAAACAAAAAAATATCCTCAAAAAATTTCACATCATAGGACACAAAGAAATTCTTATAATTCAGATCAGATAATTATTAACCCTTTTTGACAAATGGGTACCCAACAAAAACGGACTTTCGATTTTGACTAGCAAACTTATCACCTTTAGAACATTGATTATGAGCAAAATATAAGCAACCAAACACACGAAGGTAATCAAACGAATGAGGGCTACCAAAAACATTTCATAAGGTCTTTTATTATGAAGAAGAGGTGAAAGAGTTCAATTAATGAGATGAGAAGCAGTCAATACACATTGCCCCCAAAAAGATATGGCATATTTCCCTGGAAACGCAAAACACGAGCTATATTTAAAATATGCTGAGTTTTTCCTCTCCACTCTCCCATTTTGTTGAGGAGTACCAACACAAAATGTTTGAAAAATAATGCTATTTGCAAGAAAATAATCTTGGAGACAATTAAATTCCGCCCTATTATCACATTTAACACACTTTATTTGTTGAGAAAATTTGCGACCAACCATAGCAATGAAAACTTTGAAAACCTATTTTTTTTAGCCAATATATATACCCAAATAGCCCAAGAGAAATCATCAACCAATGTAAAAAAATAATAAGATCCACAAGATGAAAGAATGTCATAAAACCCCCATAAATCATAATGAACTAACTAAAAAATACAAGTGGCTTTATGTTCACTAATTGGAAAGCTATTTCTTGTCTGCTTAGCACGATGACATATTCACATGCTTTATTCAGATGATCTCTAGAGTTATTAATAGAAGAAAGCAACTTTACTAATTTCTCGAAAGGATGGCCCAATCTTCCATGCCAAAGTTCCAAAGAGGACAAAGCTTCAACCGAAACCGTGTTGACCGTCGAAACCTATCGAAAGTAGAAAAGTTCATCCCGTCTCTTACCCGCTCCAATCAACTCCCTTGAATGAAGATCCTGAATAGCACATATTTTAGTAAAAAATGGAAAAAGCAGCTCATATCATCATTCAACTGGGAAGCCGAAATTAAATTACAGTTTAATTTAGGAACGTAAAGAATGTGTGTTAAGTGAATTTTTTTCGTCAATTTTATCATTCCTTCTTGGGTAGCCACCACTGTTTGGCCATTTGGGAATCTTACGGAACATTCTACAACATCTCTCACATTTGTCAAACACTGAAGATCACCTGTAATATGATTTGAACATCCTGTATCAATAATCCAATTATTCTTGGACTTACCATTCAACTAAGTGGAAGTTGATTGTTTATTACCGAACACCAGTAGGAGAGATTGCCATTGCTCAACGGTAAAACCAGTAAGTGTTGCCTCCCCTGGTGGTGGTAGAGGAGGAAAAGACTTGCCGCCAGCCATTTAGAATGATGAAAGAATTCTTTTTTTAAAAAAGAACACCTTGCTTAGATGCCATGACAAGAATAGGGTAATCTCTCTTGAATTTTATTGATGGACCTCAAGTGTGTATATATATATTTATACATTAGTAGTTATGTAAGAATAAAATTGTTAAAAGATAATATCCTATAATATCCCATTAGAAATCAAATTGCTAAGAGATAATATCCTATAATAATATCCTATAATGTTCTATTAAAATCAAATTGCTAAAAGATAATATCGCATAATAATATCCTAACAAAGATTTATATTTTAATAATAATAAGTGAAGAAATGATCTCATCTCCTTCCTCACGTTAAAAACAAAGAATATGAAACATGGGTTCTTTTCCCCATTGCCGATTTCAATTGTTTAGATAAGGGAGATTTCTTTCTTCTTCTCCTTCTTTTTTCCCCTTTAATTCTGGCTGAAATTCTAGCCTAAGTAAGTTGATAGTTGACCATGCCTTCGATAGTTAATTGATAAAGTCTCAGTTAAGTTTATAAAGTTGAAAGTCTAAATTTAGAGAGGAAAAATGACAACAATTAAAATTTATGGTATTTATTGATAGTTTTAGGTCCTTAAAATATAATTATAAAGTCAGATTTAGATTCAATTTGGTAGATTGTAAAATACGAGATTTCGATATTAAAAGTTTAAAAGAACAGACATATTTGAATTTATTAAATTTTTATATTCTAATTAATTTGCTGAATTCAATTACCTACGTATTCAATAATTTGGTATTCTTCTGAAAAACTTTGCAAGGTTTAAGGAATTAATTGTTACAACTCACTATTGCTTTTAGTGAATCTGTAATCTTTTAAGTAATATTATAATAATTTTCTAATTATTGATTAATATTTTGAAGTAAACTTGTAATTTTTAGTGTTATTTAGGTTGATTTTATGGTTTATATTCCAAGTTCGTTTGTTGTTTTTATCAACAATATTTTTCAAAGTTTAAACTTACATCTTTCTCTTGGAGTATAGCATACTTTACCTATGTTTTACTATTGCACAATACTTATTGAAAATTGTTTTTTTTTTTTAATTAACGAATTTAACTTTTTTTTTAAAAAATTTTGCAATGTTTCTAGTAACCGTTGTCAACAATTTTAGTAAATTATTGAACTTATAAAATTATTTTTGAATGACCCAATTTAACGTTGTAACATTGTTAACCGATTTATAACATTACATTGTAATGTTTTAGTGTTTGAAAATAGTAGTTGTTGGAGCCTATGTAATAGGTACTGTAAGAGCCTATTTTCGCCCGGGGCTCATTCAGAACCAATTGACCAAAAAATAATAAAAACCAAAATAAAACAATAACAACAGTCCATAAACAGTCTAGTTTTTGGCCCAATACATTACAAGGCCCAAATGGCTCAAAAGTTTTAGGGTTCCAGAAACCCTTAAGGTTTCTAGAACCTCCTAGCTAGGGCCAGCGTCGCACGCCTCCAGCCCCTCCACGCCACGTCAGCTCCTCCGTACGGCCTTCGTACCTTTGCCCACTGCGCGTCACGCACCTGCAAAAAATGACAAACGGACAGTAAGAAAAACAAAGAAAATTGTTGTATTCCATTTTCGTTTTTATTCGGCTATAAAAATCGAAAACAACATTTGTATTTTTTTTTTACACACGACGAATATACAAAATAGAAAACACAGAAGAGAATCAATAGAAAGCAAATAGTAGATCAAAGGTTGATTTTTCTTCTTTTTCGTTATATTTTTCTTTCTTTCTTTCTTTTTCTCTCTTCGAGACTATATATATATATATATATATATATACATGTAAAGATTTCTGTTTTTTTTTTAATTTTATTTTTTAGCTATTCACATAAAATAAAAAATAGTACAAAAATAAAAAACATACCTTTTGGGAGTTTCAATTTTGCAGTGCATGGTGGTTGACGGCAAGAGACACAATGACGACCAGTGGAGTTCTCTTGAAAGCCCAAGGCCAGATTTAGAGAGAGTGGAGAGCTTTTGAAGAGATATTTTTTTTAAATGGGGCTGAAATGAAAATTTTTGTTTGTTTTTGGTATTTATAGTCCTCCCCATACGATGTCGTTTTGGAGCAAGCCACAGAGGCCCAAAACGGCGTCGTTTCATGGCTACCCGCGCGCGACCCGACCCGCTACCACAGGATCCGTGTGTTTTCTATTAAATGGGCTATTTGCGCAACAGGTCCTTCTGCTTTTGCAGCATGTCACAATGCGATCCTCTTTTACTTTTGATTTCGGCCTAAAATTTTTCTTCTGTTTTGATCTAGTCCTTAGGCCATTTAATGGTGGATATCAGAACGGCGCTGTCTTGGTGATATGGTATAATTGCCCAATCGACCCTTATGATACGTTGCGTGTTTTAATCCGATCCTCGTTTAACCTTTTTTAATTTTTTTATTATTTTACTCAAATGATTTTGTTTTATTTCATTAGGTTATTTTATTTTATGTATTTTCTACTCATTGTATATATTATCTTTTATATTTTATGTAGTTTTAACTTCATTTTAATTTAAAACTTATTGCATTTTAATTATTTTATTATTTGGTTAAGTTTTTTATTATTTAGGATATATATTATTTATTTTATTCTACTACATAAATGTTTATGTTTTCTATTTTAAAATTTACTATATTATTTTTTAATTGTTTTGTTATCTATCTTTTGCCTATATATATCCTTTATTGTATATAGTTTATTTTATTTCATTTGTATAAAGTCTTATTTTATTTCTTAATTTTCATTTTATATAGATTTCTAAATCATTTACTTCCTTTTCTTTTCTTCATTTTTGTAAGATTTAAATTTCGCTATTTCATCACTTTCATTATTATTTTCATAATTAGCCATAGCATTGCCATCGCATTATTGGTGTCATTAGCCATTTTATGTTATAATATTCATTTCGATTGTTTGTATTAGCACTGAATTAGCACGTTATGTAATTCTCTAGAAGTGTTTCTTTTATTATTTGTATCTTATAATTTATTGGGGCAATTATTTTATTCACAAACCATCGTTTTAAATAAAAATGGATTTCGATTTATTGCAATATTCTAGTTCAAAATGTTTTCACAATGGGGCAATGCTTGGGATTTAGGAGCTTCGAGAAATCATACCCTAACTTACTAGGTTTCGATTTTCTAGTTGAGTCTAATGAGCCAATTATTTTTAAATCAAAGCACAAGTTAAATTAAAACTTATTCTCGGAATTCAAAAATGTTGTGTCCTAACTCACTGGATATGACATTTTGTTATCTCGAGGTAAGGATTTCCAAAAATAAAGGCAATATTCTGTATTTGGAATTTTGAGAAGTTGAGCCCTAACTTACTGGGTTTCGATTTTTCATTTGACCCAAATAACCGAATATCCATCTTAAACTTTAATGCATGAGTTTTAAAGTCAAAATTTTAATGCCAAAAAGCTTTCGATAAGGTTAAACAATACTTGTCAAGTCCTCCAGTATTGTCACCTCCCTTCCCAGATAGGCCATTAATCCTGTATTTGACAGTGTTTAATAACTCTATGGGGTGTCTGTTGAGTCAACACGATGATTCGGGAAGAAGAGAAAAGGCGATATACTACCTCAGTAAGAAATTCATTGACATTCGCCAATTGAGAAATTGTGTTGTGCCTTAATTTGGACAACTAGGAGGTTGAGGAAATACATGTTGTACCATACAACTTGGATAATCTAGAAGTTGGACCCTCTAAAATATATGGTGGAGTCAACTACTTTGAATGGAAGGATAGCCAGATGACAAATTCTACTCTCTAAATTTGACATAGTTTATGTGAACCAAAAAGCCGTGAAAGGAAGAGCAGTTGAACTTTAACTTCCCCAATGAAGAACTAATGTATGTGGCTATAATGACCCGAATTTGGGCCTAGTAGAATTGGGCTTAATGGGCCTTGAGCGTGGGTAAAGTTACCGAAATACCCTCGATGGGTAAAATTATCGAAATACCTTCGATGGGTAAAATTACCGGATGCCCTTAGGTGGTGAAATGATCATATTACCCCTAACCTATTAAATAACCGTTGTACCCTTGTGGTAGTACTAGTGTTGAATGTGTTAATTGTATGATTGATTATGTTTGGGATGCATTGTATACATGGATTACTTATGAGTAGAATTACTGAAATACCCTAATTGGGTAAAATTATCGAAATACCCCTAGTGGGTAAATTACTAGAATACCCTTTAAGGGTGAAATTACTGAAATGCCCTTATCGGGTGAAATTATTAAAATACCCCTAGGGGGTAAAATGATCGAAATAACCCTAGAGGGTAAAATGACCGCTATGCCCTGAAGGGCAGAATGACTAAAATGCTCTACATGTTATATGATTGTTATCGTATGTTTATTATGGTATGTTGCATTCATGTGTTATTATATTGCATGGGGATGGGATTATTGATACGGAGGAAGTACTAATAGGATCGCATGGTCGCTTGATGACTGTGGATCCACCGAAGGCTTTAAGCCGATTATATGACTGGCAGCTCTGCTGCAATATTGGTTAGTGCCACAACCGGTGCTACATAAAGAGTGTAGGGATGGATGGGTCGATTAAATCCCCACAGGAGTGTAGGGTTGGACAGGAGACGGAGTGCAAGGTTGGTATGGGCATTAATGCATTGCATATATGGATTTTATTATTAAGATGGGCTTAGGCCCAGATAAATATGATATGTGACATTTGATATGGGTTAAGGCCCAACTGAGGCTTTTATGGGCTAAGGCCTAATTGCCACCGTTATGGTAATGGGCTTAGGCCCGGATTGATTTAATGCATGCCTTATGACTGATGAGGGTTGTACACACTGAGTTTTCGTAAACTTACCCCCTCTTTTTACTAAATATTTCAAGTAACCCTCTATAGGCAGTTCGACGTACTGGAGGACTCGGAGGTGGCCAAACTACAAGCAGCTTTGAATTTAGTATTCTATTCTACCTTATTTGAATCATTTTCTTTTTGGGTTGTTATAAGGTCTATCTTAAATTCTGGTTTTTAGTTTGGGATTTTTAGTTTATTATGTTTTAAATCTGCTAAATGTTGAACCCGATTTTCCCAAAACGATAATTGTTTTCTAAACACTACGTTTCGCAACTCAATTTTTGGATAACACGCCTTCGTAAATCATAATTTTAATTTAAGCTTCCGTAACAACGAGGTTTTAAAGTTAATAACTTTTAATAAACGTTGATTAATAATAAACAAACGCAAACTGAGACTTTAGTTTTTTTTTAATATGAAGAAGGGTTTTTCAATGAAACCACGATTTTCAAAAAACACCTCAATGTGACACGCCAGATTCGGGTCTAACTTATAGGCCGGGTTTAAGGTGTTACATTTAGTGGTATCAGAGCCTGGGTTGTAAAACTCGGCTGTGGATTGGGTCTTCAAAATTGAATTTCTAAAAGTATTGTTTTAAAAAGGCTTGAAAAAGTTTCTGAAATGTTGTATTTACTGTTTTTCTGAAAGTGTGGTTCACCGAGTCTCCGGCGCCGAATCTGTAAGTTTTCTGAAAGCCGTTGTTAGCTGTTACACAATAGGAAACACTGTGATTACCCTAGATATTAGACTGTGCTGTGATCCTTGAATTTAGATTTTGTATTTATTTTGTGTGATGTGTGGATGTGGAAATTGTATTTGTATGATATCTATTTGCTCTAGTGAATAGGTATTTTGGGTGTGCGTAAGAGGTAAGAGGTAATATTTTGGAATTAGAGTGCGCAGCGAAAGGGCGGTTGTGTAGTTTGGGTTGTGCGACTGTTAGATAGTTAGAAATTTTGAGGACGAAATTTCTTTAAGGGGGTAGATTTGTAACGACCCGAATTTGGGCCTAGTAGAATTGGGCTTAGTGGGCGTTCGGTGTGGGAGCGTTTAAAAATTTTTGAGAGCAAGAGAACGGCACTAATGCAAGTTGGACCTATTAGGTGAGTGATTTTGGAAGGTTAGGAGGCTTCTATGAAGTCCCGGGATCAAACTTAGGCTTTAGGAAAATTTTAATTTTAGGTGAATAAAACCCTAAGAGTTAGTAAGTAGGCTTTAAAAATAAAACGTGGAGAAAAATTACATAAAAGGAGTTGTGGCCTAATGGCAAATGATGCCACATGGGAGATAAGGAAGTGACCCCATAGAGTAAGCAAAGGGTCCAAGGTTCAAGTCTTGGCAATTGCATTTCATTTTGAATTTTTTTTAAAGGAACTTAGACTTTGGCCATAGACTTATATTTAGTTGTGCATGTTTTAAGACAACAAAGAGCTAGTTGGTAAAGTGGCTAGCAGCGTGGATTATGTTACAAGGGAGCCTGAGCTCGAATTCCATTACAAGCAAAAAGGGATATTTATTTTGCTAAGTTGGAACGGCCAGAGTTTGTGTTGGATTTAAACTCTGTGAAGGTAGGATCCCACATCGAAAAGCTGGCATGAGGGCAAGTGAGAAGCTAGCTTTAAATAGAGTAATCTATGAAGAGAGTAAGCATACCTTGGTTGGCGTTGGGCATAGGAGTGCTCGGAGCGCGGATTAGCAGCTTTATATTCCTATCAGGTGTGTATTTTGCCCTACTCTAGCTGTAGAGCAGCAAATGCCGAAATGCCGACCACACGGCGATTGTAGCCACACGAGCATGCGAACGCACGTGTGAGAGCTTCGACGTGATAGTTGAGGCCACCATGAGCATTCTTGTGGGTTGATGTTGTTTGGGCCACGATGGGCCGAAAGGGGCCAAGTGGGCCCATATGAATAAATTGTATGATTGTGTAGTAGATAGTGAACTGGTCTATGTGAATCTCATATCTGTGGCTAGATTTGGGCTAAATGGGCCACACGAATGTGTGGGTCTATTTGGGCCGAGAATGGGCTCTGGGCCCATTCGCACCATTATCTCTGTTTAGAATACCCCCGATTTACGAAATTACCAAAGTACACCTGATTTACAAAATTACCGAAGTACCCCCAGTTTGTAAAATTATCAAAATACCCTTAATTTATGAAATTACTAAAATACCCCTGGTTTGCAAAATTATCAAAATATCCCAAGTTTGCTAAATTATCGAAATACCCTTAGTTTGCAAAATTATCAAAATACCCTCTGTGGGTAAAGTTATTGAAATACCCTCGATGGGTAAAATTATCGAGATGCCCTTAGGTGGTGAAATGATCGTTTTACCCCTAACCTATTAAATGATCGTTGTACCCTCGTGGTAGTACTAGTGTTGAATGTGTTAATTGTATGATTGATTATGTTTGAGATGCGTTGTATACATGGATTACTTATGAGTAGAATTACTAAAATACCCTTATTGGGTAAAATTACTGAAATACCCCTAGTGGGTAAATTACTGGAATACCCTTTAAGGGTGAAATTACTAAAAGGCCCTTGTTAGGTGAAGTTACTGAAATACCCCTGGAGGGTAAAATGATCGTTATGCCCTGAAGGGCAGAAAGGCTAAAATGCTCTACATGTTATATGATTGTTATCGTATGTTTATTACGATATGTTGCATTCATGTATTTTTATGTTGTATGGGATTGGGATTATTGATACGGAAAAAGTTTTGATAGGATCGCATGGTCACTTGACGACTATGGATCCACCGAAGGCTTTAAGTCGATTATATGATTGGCAGCTCTGCTGCAATATTGGTTAGTGCCTCGATTCTATATAAGGAGTGTAGGGATGGGTGGGTCGATTAAATCCCCACAGGAGTGCAGGGTTGGTATGGGCGTTAATGCATTGCATATATGGATTTTATTATTGAGATAGGCTTAGGCCCAGATAAATATGATATGTGACATTTGATATGGGTTACGGCCCAACTGAGGCTTTTATGGGCTAAGGCCTAATTGCCACCGTTATGGTAATGGGCTTAGGCCCGGATTGATTTGATACATGCCTTATGACCGATGAGGGTTGTACACACTGAGTTTTCGTAAACTCACCCCCTCTTTTTACTGAATATTTCAGGTAATCCTCAGTAGGCGGTTCGATGTACTAGAGGACTCGGAGGTGGCCGCACTACAAGTAACTTTGAATTTAGTATTCTATTCTACCTTATTTGAACCGTTTTCTTTTTAGGTTGTCATAAGGTCTCTCTTAAATTTTGGTTTTTAATTTGGGATTTTTAGTTTATTATGTTTTAAATCTGCTAAATGTTGAACCCAATTTTCCCAAAACGATAATTGTTTTCTAAACACTACGTTTTCGCAACTCAATTTTTGGATAACACGCTTTTGTAAATCATAATTTTAAATTAAGCTTCCGTAACAACGAGGTTTTGAAGTTAATAACTTTTAATAAACGTTGATTAATAATAAACAAATGAAAACTGAGACTAGTTTTTTTAATATCAAGAAGGGTTTTTCAACGAAACCACGGTTTTCGAAAAACACCTCAATGTCGCACGCCAGATTCGGGCCTAACTTCTAGGCTAGGTTTGGGGTGCTATATTTAGTGGTATCAGAGCCTGGGTTGCAAAACTCAGCTATGGATTGGGTCTTCAAAATTAAATTTATGAAAGTATTGTTTCAAAAAGGCTTGAAAAAAGTTTTGAAATGTTGTATTGACTGTTTTTCTGAAAGTGTGGTTCACCGAGTCTCTAGCACCGAATCCGTAAGTTTTCTAAAAACCATTGTCTACTGTTAGACAATAGGAAGCACTGTGATTACCTTAGATATTAGACTGTACTGTGATGCTTGAATTTATATTTTGTATTTATTTTGTGTGATGTGTCGATATGGAAATTGTATTTGTATGATATCTATCTGCTCTAGTGAATAGGTATTTTGGGTGTGCGTAAGAGGTAATGTTTTGGAATTAGAGTCTTGCATGGAGCCTTGTTTGTGTAGTTTGGGTTGTGCGACTGTTAGATAGTTGAAAATTTTGAGGACAAAATTTCTTTAAGGGGGTAGATTTGTAACAACCCAAATTTGGGCCTAGTAGAATTGGGCTTAGTGGGCCTTGGGCGTGGGAGTGTTTAAAAATTTTTGAGAACAAGAGAACGGCACTAATGCAAGTTGGACCTATTAGGTGAGTGATTTTCTAAGGTTAGAGGGCTTCTATGAAGTCCCGGGATCAAATTTGGGTTTTAGGAAAATTTTGGTTTTAGGTGAATAAAACCTTGGGAATTAGTAAGTAGGCTTTAAGAATAAATTGTGGAGAAAAATTACACAAAAGGAGTTGTGGTCTAGTGGCAAATGATGCCAAATGGGAGACAAGGAAGTGACGACATAGAGAAAGTAGGAGGTCCAAGGTTCAAGTCTTGGCACTTGCATTTCATTTTGATTTTTTTTTAAAGGAACTTAGACTTTGGCCATAGACTTATATTTAGTTACGCATGTTTGAAGACAACAAGGAGCTAGTTGGTAAAGTGGCTAGCAGCATGGATTATGTTACAAGGGAGCCTGAGTTCGAATCCCATTGCAAACAAATTTGAATCCCATTGCAAGCAAAAAGGGATATTTATTTTGTTAAGTTGGGACGGCCAGAGTTTGTGCTGGATTTAAACTCTGCTGAAAGTAGGATCCCACATTGGAAGCTAGCATGAGGGAAGGTGAGAAGCTGGCTTTAAATAGAGCAATCTATGAGGAGAGTAAGCATACTGTGGTTGCCATTGGGCATAGGAGTACTCGGAGCACAGATTAGCAGCTTCAGATTCCTATCAGGTGTATTTCGCCCTACTCTAGTTGTAGAGCGACAAATGTCGAAATGCTAGTCACACGATGATGGTAGCCACAGGAGCGTGCAAGCGCATGTGGGGAGCTTCGACGCGATAGTTGAGTCCACCATGAGTATTCTTGTGGGTTGATGTTGTTTGGACCACGATGGGCCTAAAGGGGCCAAGTGGGCCCATATGAATAAATTGTATGATTGTGTAGTAGATAGTGAACTGGTCTATGTGAATCTCATATCTGTTGCTAGATTTGGGCTAAATGGGCCACACGAACGTGTGGGTCCATTTGGGCCGAGAATGGGCGCTAGGCCCATTCACATCGTTATCTCTGTTTAGAATACTCTCGATTTACGAAATTACCAAAGTACACCTAATTTACAAAATTACCAAAGTACCCCAGTTTGTGATATTATCGAAATACCCCTAGTTTATAAAATTACCGAAATACCCCTAGTTTACAAAATTACCAAACTACCATTGGTTTGCAAAATTATCGAAATACCCTCTGTGGGTAAAGTTATCAAAATACCCTCGATGGGTAAAATTACCGGGATGCCCTTAGGTGGTGAAATGATCGTTTTACCCCTAACCTATTAAATGATCGTTGTACCCTCGTGGTAGTACTAGTGTTGATTGATTATGTTTGAGATGCATTGTATACATGATTAGTTATGAGTAGAATTACTGAAATACCCTTATTGGGTAAAATTATCGAAACACCCCTAATGGGTAAATTACTGGAATACCCTTTAAGGGTGAAATTACTGAAATGCTCTTGTTGGGTGAAATTACTAAAATACTCCTGGAGGGTAAAATGACCGAAATACCCTTAGAGGGTCAAATGATCAAAATACCTTTAAAGGGTAAAATGACCGTTATGCCCTGAAGGGCAGAATGACTAAAATGCTCTACATGTTATATGATTGTTATCGTATGTTTATTATGGTATGTTGCATTCATGTGTTATATGTTGCATGGGGATGAGATTATTGATATGGAGGAAGTACTGATAGGATCGCATGGTCGCTTGACGACTTTAGATCCACCGAAGGCTTTAAGCTGATTATATGACTGGCAGCTCTTTTGTAATATTGGTTAGTGCTGCAACCGGTGCTACATAAGGAGTGTAGGGATTGGTGGGTCGATTAAATCATCAAAGGAGTGTAGGGTTGGATAGGAGACGAGTGCAGGGTTGGTATGGGCCTTAATGCATTGCATATATGGATTTTAATATTGAGATGGGCTTAGGCCCAGATAAATATGATATGTGACATTTGATATGGGTTAAGGCCCAACTGAGACTTTTATGGGCTAAGGCCCAATTGCCACCGTTATGGTAATGGGCTTAAGCCCGGATTAATTTGATGCATGCCTTATGACCGATGAGGGTTGTACACACTAAGTTTTCATAAACTCAACCCCTCTTTTTACTAAATATTTTAGGTAATCCTCTGTAGGCGGTTCGACGTACTGGAGGACTCGGAGGTGGCCACACTATGAGCAACTTTGAATTTAGTATTGTATTCTACCTTATTTGAACCGTTTTCTTTTTGGGTTGTAATAAGGTCCTCTTAAATTTTGGTTTTTAATTTGGGATTTTTAGTTTATTATGTTTTAAATCTGCTAAATGTTGAACCCGATTTTCCAAAAATGATAACTATTTTCTAAACACTACGTTTTGCAACTCAATTTTTGGATAACACGCCTTCGTAAATCATAATTTTAAATTAAGCTTCCGCAACAACGAGGTTTTGAAGTTAATAACTTTTAATAAACGTCGATTAATAATAAACAAATGCAAACTGAGACTTTAGTTTTTTTAATATCAAGAAGGGTTTTTTAACGAAACCACGAGTTTCGAAAAACATCTCAATGTGACACGCCAGATTTGGGCCGAACTTCTAGGCTGGGTTTAGGGTGTTATAGTGGCAGGTGATGAAGAAGACGATACAAAAGATCACCTTTGAAAATTGAACTTCAATGGGGCATCAAATGCTGTAGGTAATAGAATTAGGGCAGTCTTGGTATCCCCAAATGGAGATCATTATCCATTCATATGCAAATTGGATTTTGATTGTACAAATAATATGGTAGAATATGAAGCATGCATCATGGGATTCCAGGCAGCCATAGAACGTAAAATTAGAGCGCTGGAAGTATATGGAGATTCTACATTGGTGATTTACCAACTAAAAGGTGAATGGGAGACAAGAGACCCTAAATTGATGAATTATCGAAGGATAGTTCTGGGGTTAATTGAGGAGTTTGATGATATTACTTTCAATTATTTCCCACGAGATGAAAACCAGATGGCAGATGCTTTGGCTACTCTGGCTTCCATGATCATAGTGAGCAAACAAGAGGATGTAAAACCTATCCAAATGAGTATTTATGATACTCTAGCTCATTGTTACAACGTGGAGGAAGAAGGAAAAGATGATCACCCCTAGTACCATGATATATTAGATATGTGAGAAATCGTGAATACCCTAATCAGGCAACTGAGAATGATAAAGGGACATTAAGAAGACTAGCCTGTGACCATGTCTTAGACGGGGAGATCCTGTACAAAAGAAGAAAGGATTAGGTACTATTGAGATGGGTGGATACCGTTGAAGCTAAGAAAATTCAGAAAGAAGTCCACGAGGGTGTTTGTAGAACACATGCCAATAGTTTCACAATGGCTAGACAAATTATGAGATTCGGGTACTATTAGTCTACCATGGAGGAAGACTGCATCGATTATGCTAAGAGATGTCATAAATGCCAAATTTATGGAGACAAAATTCATTTACCTCCTTTGCCTTTGCATGTTATGTCTTCCCATGGCCTTTCTCTATGTGGGGCATGGATGTCATAGGGCCGATCTCTCCAAAAGCTTCAAATGGGCATCGATTTGTCTTTGTATTCATTGACTATTTCACCAAGTGGGTAGAGGCTGCTTCATATGCCAGTGTTACTAAGTCGGTAGTCAGTAGATTCCTAAAAAAGGAAATCATATGTCATATCAAATGCCTGAGAGGATCATATCTAACAATGCATTAAATCTAAACAACAGAACGATAGAGGAGGTTTGCAGTCAATTCAAGATCAGACACCACAATTCATCCCCATATCGTCCAAAAATGAATGGTGCAGTGGAAGCAACCAACAAAAATATTAAGAAGATTGATGTGTCTTTAACTAACTATGATCACAATAGATAGTTATGGTAAGACTGGTAATATCATATCCACAAGGACCAAGAGTACTAGTAATTACTATCTATTATCTAGCCTAAGAATTAGAGTGATTTCTTTTAAACTAAAACTAAATTAAGAACACGACAGAGAATGAATTGGGAAAATACTTTTTAGACAACTATATGAGAGAGGCAATACCTAAGGAAGAATCCACCTAGACTTCACTTATTACTTTTGATTCATACACTTTATTCACTTGACTTAATCTGTAGAAATCCCTAAATTATGTTAATATCTTTTTCAAGACTAAAAACAACTGACTCTAGGTTGATTAATTCAAATCTCTTTCTAATTAAAACCCTTATTGTCGTAGTAACTCGATCTATGGATTCCCTTATTAGATTTGACTCTAATCCGACAGATTTATGTCGCCCTATTTCTAGGTTTGAATCAACTCTGCTTAATTGTGTTGATGTACTCTTAAACAGGGACTTTGCTCCTCTAAATAAGCACATTCGACTTGAATCAATAACCTGAATTATCAAAACAAGAATAAGAACTCACAATTAACAATAAGAACAAGTATTTATCTTATAAATCAAATAATAATAAGATCCGTCTTAGGTTTCATCCCCTTAGGTATTTAAGGGATTTAGTTCATAATGATAAAGGGAAACATCTTAAAATAAGGAAAACTACAAAATATAAGAAAACTCAAAAACTTTAAGAGAAATTGATAGGAGATCTTTAGTCTTGATAGAGATTCTTCTTCTAAGCTACTCCTGATGATTGTCTTCTAGTATTTTTTGCCTTCTACTTTGCATGTCTTTTTAGGTCCTCCCCTAGGATGTTTATATAGGCTTTGGGACGCCTTTCTTGGCCTACAAGTAGCCTTTTCTGAATAGAATTAAACTTGGGTTCGGCAAGGACACACCCGTGTTCGATAGCCTTAGGCCATGCTTGACTCTGCTCGCCACACACGGCCGTGTGGTCTACAACTTAGGCCGTGCTCGACTCTGCTCATCACACATGGCCGTGTGTGCTATGGTCTAGGCCGTGTTGATTTTTGAGGTAGGCCTATTTTGTCCCTTTTTGGCTTGTTTATTGTTATTTTTGACTCCCTAGACTCTCCTGAGTGCAAAACATGAAATTAAAGGATTAGGAACATCTAATTCATCAAATCTAATGAAAATTCATCCAAAAACATGGTAAGCATGGGATTAAAATGTGTTACTTATATGGTTTATCACATATCCCCACACTTAAGCGTTTGCTTGTCTTCAAGAAAAATCCTCAACTCACAATTAGAATTAACTTCCTCCACTTATAATTCTAATTAATAATGTTTCATCATAATTCACAGATAATTCAACTAAAAGAGTCCTTGAAGATTCAAACAATGTAAGTCATAAATTTTTATAGCACAAAAACATAGGTGCTTCCCTTTATCTAAATAATTACCTTTGATTCAAAATCGACAAGACTTGACATCCTCACTAAAGATTCACTCAAATCACTCAAAGTGTTTAAGGTTCAAATTAAGCACTCAAAAGTCAAACATGAAAAGTTAATCCCATAGGCTTGCATGAAAATCAAATCTCCACCACTATAAAATGAGATGATACACAAATCAACGGGTCTTAGAAGGATTGTAACGGGGCTTGGGTTAAAGGTGTGGATAAAGGATGAATTAGAGGGTTAGAATCGAAATTAAATTGACAATTTACCTAATCTAAAAAAATGGACTAATTCTAAATAATTACAATAAACATGAGCTTCTTCTGAAAATGTGAAATTAACTATTTAAGCTCAATTATCATAGAACTAAGTAATGATTTTTTTAAGAACATGATATAAGATGAATTTAACAACTGAAATAAAGAAAATAGATAGGCAACTGATCAAATCAAATCTCAACAAAAGGAGAGTCAATAAAGTAGGAGAAGTAAAAACTTGGTTTTGGGTTAATATTAATGGGTGAGTCAAGAAATGGTTTATTAGTTTCAACAGGGTTCACTAGGGGTTAATTATGAAGGTAGGCTTTTTGGTGGAATAAGTGGATTAAAACCTAAGTGCCTTTATCTTCTCAGTATATCAAATCAATGGTGTGGTCTCGACATGTATAATTGAAGCAAGTTCTAGAATAACAAATCAATATTGACACACTCATAACTAACATAGTGAGCAAGAAAAATGTATGCTCTAAAAGGCTCAATAATCTCACAAAAATTATGGTTTTTGATGTCAACCTTGCAAATTTCAAACTTCAAAGTAACATTTAAATTTAGAGAAACAACCTAATAAATTTTTATTCTAAAAATAGACTTATCATGCTTGATTCTCTAATGCCTTAAATTATAAACGATCAATGCATAATTATCTCTGACTTAATTCAAAACATATCGATGAAAATCATAAATAAATAGAAGTTTCATTCTAATAGTAATGTGAGAAAATTTACTTAAGAACAAGACATAATTCAGGGATTTTCTGATAATGAATTAAATACCCTCCCCACACTTAAGATGTACATTGTCCTCAATGTACAAAAATAGATAATATAGTAAGAAAATCATAAGAGAGGGAGAGAAGTGAAACTTCCTGAATTATGGATGAAATCCTTAGAAAATGAAAATTGTAGAAATGGAGCCAATGAGAAGCATGATGAACTAGGCAGAGGTGAAGGTGGGGGAGAATATTCTAGTTCCTTAGTAGCACCTTGAACCATTTGAAACTGCAGAGTCATCAGTAAAGTTTTAGGGGGTTTTATTAATAGATTTCGTTATGGTTACTCGATAATAAACAGCCAGAGATAAAAAGAATTGAAAATATACTAATATAATTTAAAGACAAGAAAGATAAAGAGAAATAGTATAAAAATGAAAATAAAAGAAACAAAAAAAAAATGAATAGACTCAAAGGTCCTTGTCTTGTCGAGTCAACGAAACGGTCGGCATGAACTTAGGAGGTAGTTGTGGTATATTTGCTATAGAGAGGTCACGCATGGGGAGATATCATTCTCTTGCAATTCTTGTATATATTGTAGGCTTCACCTTATCTCTCTTCGGTTTCTGTGAGTTGTACTCTCAATCTCACTGTCGTAAAGCAAAGGTCCTAATAGGTTTCTTCTAGTCATAAACTAAAGACACCTGCCAGAAGCAAAAAAAAAGAAAAATTAGAAAAGTAACAATAAAATAAAAATGGCTAAAGTAATAAAAATTTAGTGTTCCTAATATCTTAGTCCCCGGAAATGGCACCAAAAACTTGATGGGCTTGAAACTAACTAATATTTCGACAAAGGCAAGCGTACCTATCGAACAGTAGTATAGTTGTGGTGAGTCAAGAATATCGTATCCACAAGGACTAAAATTACTAGTAATAACTATCTTTTTATTATCTATCCTAATAATTAAGGGACTTTGTTTTTAATCTAAAATTAACTAACTAATTGACTATGAACGTGACAGAAAGTGAAAGAAAGAATCGAATAAACCAATAATAAAGACAATACCCAAGGAAGAATCCACCTAGACTTCCATTATTATTCTGACTCTAAATTAAATGATTTATTCACTTGACTTGATCCGTAGAAATCCCTAAATTATGTTAATATCTCTTTCGAGACTAAAAACAACTGACTCTAGGTTGATTAATTGAAATCTCTTTCTAATTAAAACCCCTATCATCGCATTAACTCGATCTATGGATTCCCTTATTAGATTTGACTCTAATCCAGTAGATTTATGTTGCCCTATTTCTAGGGTTGCAATCAACTCTGCTTAATTATGATAGATCTACTCTTAAACAGGGACTTTTGCTCCACTGAATAAGTACATCAATCTTGAATTAATATTCTTGAAAACATTAAAACATGGATTAAGAACACATAATTAAGAACAAGAACAAGTATTTATCATGCAATTCAGATTTATTAAATAAGAATATTCATCTAAGTTTTATCATCCCTAGGTATTTAGGGAGTTTAGTTCATAATGTGTGAGGAAAACATCTTATAATTAAGAAAAAAAACAAGACATAAAGAACCCAAAAACTTTTAAAGAACTTGATGGAGATCTTCAATCTTGAATGAGATCTTGTTTCTGAGATGATTCCTACGGCTTCCTTCGAGTAATTGCTTTGATCTACTCTACGTGCTCTGTGTGTCCTTTTAGGTCCTGCCCTAGGGTGTTTATATAGGCTTTGGAGCACCTTTCTTGGCCCACAAGTAGTCTTTTTCGAATAGAATTAGACTTAGGTTCGGTAGGGACACGCCCGTGTGCGATAGCTTAGGCCGTGTCCGATTCTGCTCATCACACACGCCGTGTGGTCTGCCAGTGTGCGATAGTCCAGGCCGTGTTGATTTCTAAGGTAGGCCCATTTTGTCCCTTTTTGGCCCGTTTCTCGTTCTTTTTGACTTCCTAAGCTCTCTTGAGTGTAAAACATGAAATTAAACGATTAAGAGCATCGAATTCATCAAATCTAATGAAAATTCATCCAAAAATAATCCAAGCATGGGGTCAAAATATGTATAAATTATGGTTTATCAACATAATCTACCTCTGAATAATAGACAATCATCAAACCCAATCTGAAATTCTAAATCAGAGTTTGGCTCACATTGTACCCGTTTAGCTTGTAATTCATCATCATTTTTCTGAGCTTCATAAATCTACTGTAGAAATGTCAGTTTAGATTTTAGCTTAACTTTGATTAAACCATCTTCAGATAATGAAAATCGGGTATTCATTGCTCGCAAAACAAACAAGGATTTTCTGCTCAGAGCATCTGCAACCACATTTGCTTTTCTTGGATGATAGTCGATAACTAGATCATAGTCTTTCAATAATTTAAGCCACCTGCACTGTCTCAAATTCAAATCTTTTATGGCATCAAATACTTTAAGCTTTTATGATCGGTGAATATATGACACTTTTCACCGAACAAGTAATGTCACCAAATTTTCAAAGTAAACATAATAGCTGCCAATTCTAAATCATGTATCGGGTAATTTTTTTCATGTGGTTTTAGCTATCTAGAAGCATAGGCTATTACATTTCCTTCTTGCATCAAGACACAGCTTAAACCATTCAATGATTCATCATTGTAAAAAAAAATTTCTTACCTGATTCAGGCTAAACTAGAACTGATACTTCGGTCCATAGAGCTTTTAACTGATCAAAACTTTGTTGACATTTATCAGAATATTCAAATCTTACTTCTTTCTATAATAACCGTGTCATCAATATAGCTATCATAGAAAGCCGTTTAACAAAAATTAAAAAAGGGTCATATAACAAAGTTATTTCAATTATTAACATTGAAGCTTTGAATTATTCCGAAGCCAAAACTATCAGATAGATTAAAACCATAGTGCTATAATAAGAACGACATTTCAACAATATAGATGGAACAATATGTCAACATTAATTAGTACTCTCCAATATAGAAGAGGAAAACTGAAAGTAGTCTCAATAACAACCAGTGTCATAATAAAATTTCTATAATTTGAGATCTATATCATCGAGCTCCCATGATCGAGTCAGGATTTTTTTAACAGTAATAAATGTAATTACATCCGACCAATGAATATATTTCACAGATAAACCATGTTTGATAGATATGATTAGACCATAAGAATGACAAGAAAATCGAGATAATGAAATCTAAAATGTGAAGCTACACTGAATTTCTGAGAATAAAAACCACATTGAATAATTAAGGGATTGATGATATCTCAGAGAAAGTCCAGAAAAGTAATATCGCACATACGCAGTAGAAACAACTGTGATAAAGACAATATAAATTGCATATTTGCAATTCAGAACTTTAACCAGTAGAAGTAGAAAATAATATCTTATGAATCTTATCATCAAGTCTTTTATCAAACATAATTGATTAGAAAACCAAAAAAAGATAGAGTAATACTGCTCATGAATCAACCAGACTTACAATAATTCCATCTAATATTATAATTAGCCAACCTTTCTATATGATAAGAATCACATCTAAAATGAACAGTTACATATATCTCTAAGCATCAAAGAATATATAGAATACCCAGAGAAGATCATTGTAAAATACCCGATTATAATAGATGCATTCAAATATCTTTGCAATTTCATCACCATTCCACTAACTACTAAAGTAATCAATAATCTCACACTATTTAGTTCACTAAAGAAACCAATTAAAAAGAAATTTTCGGTTAATCCATTCTGTAGATATCATACCTAAATAAGTTAATTACCCATGAATAACTTCTTCCTTAACAGTGACATTGCAACATTGCATATCCCGAATAATCTTCAAAATAATCTGATATCTCTTTTAAAACCATCTTTACTTACTAACCCATTCTTAGCTCTGACCTTATTATTAATCATTTAGCCACTAAACTTTTCAGTTTCACACTTGTGAACTTAATCAATATAAATATTGTGAATTTCATTGTATAAAACTGCACTTGTGAGGGGGTGGAGGTCGTAAAGCCTCAAAATTTTACTTTCATATATACACATATAACATAACATTTATCATCAACATATTCATTACAAACATTTATTCATACCTTTATGAGTTTCATTTCATCATAAACAACATTTTTACTCAAATACTTGATTATCACTTTCAGAATTAGCTTGGTTGGAAAGTATCTCTGTCTATTATAAAACAATTCTCTTTAGAGTCGGGAGATATCGCACTATCACAGGCTATATAATGGCATATGTTTCTAGACTTCACATATGCTATGTTCAGTCTGAGAACCAGCTAAATCGTAGCTCTGATACCAATAAATGTAACACCCCTGACCCATATCCGTCGTCAGACTAGGGTTACAGAATATTACCGGAGTTTATAGATAGAATATAATTAAATCATATTATTAACTATTCATATCATAAATCAAAGCTATTTAGTATAATGCCCCTTATATGGACCTTCAAGGCCCAATTTATACATTTGAAACAAGTCAGGACTAAATTGGGAACTCAGAGATTTTTTCTTTAAATTTCAAAATTTTTCCTAGGTGTAGGAGACACTCGCTCGTGTGGCTCACACGGCCAAGTGACACTTTCGTGTCCCAGGCCGTGTGGGCATTCGATGTGAGGCACACAGCCGTGTCCCAGCCCATTTTCATACTCGTGTAACTTTCTAACTTGGGCAACATGGCCAAGTCACACGCCCGTGTGCTAGGCCATGTATAGGTGCAGGGGTCACACGGCCAAATCACATGCAGGTGTGCCAGGCCGTTTGATCAATTCTAAACATTCTATTTCTCAATTTTTAAGATGCAAGGGACACACGGCCAGATCACACGCCATGTGCTAGGCCGTGTGTCACATACGGCTGAGATGCACGCCCGTCTCTCTGCCCAAGTGGACAAAAATAGGCTATTTTCCAAGCCACATTTCTCACCTAATTTTTCTTCCACATACACCAACATTTTTACATATTCATAATGTAATACAAGCATTCAACCAATGTGCCTTTAGGCACATCAAATGATAATTTATTATCATGTCAATCTTATACTCATACTTACCTAGATATCAAGTTCACCTTTATGCATATTTTATCTAATATACTAGCTTAAATGAATCATTTCAAAAACATACCAAACATGACATAATTTCTTATATAAAATCAAAACATGTTCATCACAAGCCATACCAATGGCTAATTATAACCAAAATA
This sequence comes from Gossypium rotundifolium, assembly GCA_025506655.1. Taxonomy (NCBI): domain Eukaryota; kingdom Viridiplantae; phylum Streptophyta; class Magnoliopsida; order Malvales; family Malvaceae; genus Gossypium; species Gossypium rotundifolium. The sequence continues at coordinate 11,740,904 of CP106730.1, read as the reverse complement.
TATACATGCCAATATTGAACAATTAACCTATACATGTCATTATAACCATAATTGATTTACCATATATATCAAAATGGGCGATAGTGTGAGTGATCTCAGCCAAGCTTTCAATCCAACGAGCTTCTGAATTACTATAAGACAGGGGAAAATAAAACAGAGTAAACATGAAATGCTTAGTAAGTTTGTATAACATGGTAATTAACTTACAATTCATTCATGTTCAAGATAAACATGTAAGACACAATCAACCAATTTGGTCACAAGCCTTAACACATATCCTCATCACCCTTGTTAGTCATGTATTTCATTCAAATATCAAGAACTATGTATGGGCTCAACAATAACCAAATTTCCATATACATATACTTTCCACGTCATGAATTCATATAATATATACAAATCATATCCATGTATTTCAAGTACATATTCATTATAATTTGTCTAAAGTTTAGATTATTTTCATATTAGGATTTTTCCCATTAAATCAATTGAAATATCGATGGAAACAAGGGAAGTACACTCAAGGTGTACAAATCTATAATCATAGATGAACATATTCATCAAACAAATTTCATGTTCATATATCATCATCTCATACTTCCGTATATCATGTATCATCATTTTCATGTATTTCAGGCAAATACATATAATAATTCATTTCGCGCTCATATTTTAACATGTCAAGATTTTGCCCGTTGAATTTATTTGAAATATCGATGGATGCATATGTATTACACTCGAGGTGTACAATTATAATCCCTCAATTCATATTCAGGAGTGCTCATTAGAGCACATAATTAGAAAGCAATCTCTTGAGCAATATTACGGGAAGCTCATGTGAGCCATGTAAAAGGAAGCTTATCCGAGCTATAACAGGAAGCTCATAAGAGCCTAAATCAGGAAGCTCATAAAGAGCTTTTAACGGGAAGCTCTGAAAAGCCATTAATTCGAAGCTCCGGATAGCCATTGTAACATCCTCGAATAGGGCTTATGCATTTCCAGTTTAATTGTATGAAATGACAAGTTTCAAGTACTTTGAATAAATTTATGAAACTTTTGGAAACCTAGAAATGCATGGAAATGGAAATGAAAATGAAAATGGAAATGGAAATGGACATTTTGGAAACTTAGACATTTTGGAAACTTAGACATTTTGGGAAACTGAACATTTTGGAAACACGAACATTTTGGAAACACAGAACATTTTGGAAACCTAAACATTTTGGAAACTGAACATTTTGGAAACCCGAACATTTTGGAAACCTAAACATTTTGAAACACGAAGATGTAAGGAAAAATGGCAAGTTATAGAGCCATGAAAATTTTAGGAAACTTAGAAATAAGGTAGGAATGACAAAATTTAAAGTCCAAAATAGGAGATAAGGGCAAGAGGCCTTAAAAGAAAAAGTTGGTGAATTTTGACATACAATCGAGCTTGGAAAAGTGGCTGAAGTGTCACTTAAGGCTTATGGATAATGGCACGAGTTCGAGTCACATGGAAAGCAATTATTGAAGGTTTAATTTTGTTTCCCAAGGCTAGGGATGGACGGCACATGTTTGATTGAAAGGAAGAGTTTTATTTTATTAAAACTTGTCAAATTAAAGTGATAAATAGAGGATTTATTTTACTAAGATAAATAAGGAATTAAAGGATGGATTAAAGGTTATTTTAATTTAATAAAGTGATAATTAATGAAGATTAAATTATCACTTGGAGAGTAATGGCCAAGTTTTGGACTCTTGGTCTAGCGATTCAGATTAAAAGAGGAAAAGAGAGACTTTTCTCTCATTCACTCCACTTGCGAAATTTTGCTCTCTCTTTCCTCTCTTTTCGAAATTTCCCCTAGAAAGGACTCCATCTTTTCTTTTCCTTCTTTTGCCATTGCCTAGTCAAAACTCTTCTCTTCAATCTCGGTTAGATCTCCATAGCGGATCTCAAGAACTCCAAGACAAGGAAACAAGTGATTGAAGGTTTCAAGGTAAGTTAAGCCATTCAATTTTCTTTCTTTCTAGTTGCTTAGAAAGTAAAGGCTTAATTCCTATTCTCTTTGATCATGGCCGAATATACAAGGGATCTCGGGTTTCCACCATCGTTGACCATAAAGATCAAGGATCTAAGGTAAGAACAATTGATTCTTGTTCTTTTAAATCAATTTAAACAAGGCTTAAGAAAATAACCTCTCTTTTGTCTATGGTAAGAATGTTAGAGGAGGAGTTTGGGATTTGGATCCGAGGAAAATTAAGGTAAGACACATTCGCTAAAGGCCATCTACCACTTATTAAAGTTAGATCAAATCTAACCTATGATCTTTAGGGATTTGACGGTATTCAAGACAAAAAGGGACTTTCGGATTTGGAATCTCTAAGGTAAGCCTCTAAAATATTCGGCTAAGGGTTGTGTGAGTATCTAAATCCATTCCTTAATTTTTGAAAAGCGAAAAACTAACCATATTGAACTACAAGGTTGGCGAATATCGGGTAGAGGAAAAACCAAACTTTGGGTTTGTATAATCACCAAATCGGCAAAGGTGAGTTTTTCCTTACAAATCCTACTAGGATTTGGTTTTGTTTAAAAGGGTTTATTAATGTGTGTTAATGGATGGGTGAATATAGGGATTAATAGATCTAAAAATTAGATCGGGATTCTCGAAATCAAGGAACCTATTAAGCGAAAAAGGTGTGTACCCTTACTATTCTTGATATATTATGGTTAAATATTTTAATATCGATATGAATAATAATATGAATGTGGCTATGTACCACACATGTGACAAAAAGTACCAAGGCACGTTTCCTACTTGATAGGATTGTGAGAAAAATGTTATTTTAATAACATGCGAATATATGAATATGAACATGAAATTAAATTATGCTATATATATATATATACATGTTTTGGGGCATTAAGGATTTATGTTAAAGGGGAGAGCAGTGTTGACTTGGTCTCACTGCGAAATATGTCGACTACGGTCACATTGCGAAATTCAGTAACCGGTTACAATAGTGTCTAATGACACAACGTGGAGAGTAGCGGATGGAGGGTCGACTTAGTAGTCCCCGGTGTGCAGGTGTTGAGTGCAGGTGGAGAGTAGCGGATGGCTTATAGGTTTTGGGTTTGGGTTGCATCACAATTTCGTTATTATATGGACTTGATGATTTGAACATGAATGCCGATTTATTGAATGATAGTATTGTGTGCACATTGAGTCTGTTGACTCACCCCATTGTGGGAATTATTTTTGGTGATGATCGGTGATTGAATGGGCGGGTAGACCATGAGGAGGCCATGCATCACTTGAAGAATTTATTAATTTGGACTTTATTTAATTTTAATACTTTTTAATTTTATTTTGGGTTTACTTGATGTAATAAGGCCATAAGGCCCAAAGGATTATTCTTTGTTTTTACATTACTTTTAATATTTTGCTAAGAACTATTTTGGACATGTTACATCGAATTGGATTTACAAGATTAAATAAATGGGTTTTCAATCTAAGCCCAACTCAAATAATAGTTTTTCTAAAATCTACAATTTTCTCTAAGTATCAAATGTTTTTTCCTATTTTGGGCTTTAAAATTTGTCATTAGCCTTATTTCTAGGTTTTCCTAAAATTTTCAGCTGGCTCAGAACTTGCCATTTTTCTTACATATCCAAGTTTCCTAAAATGTTCAAGTTTCCAAAATGTTCAGGTTTCCAAAATGTTTAGGTTTCCAAAATGTTTAGGTTTCCAAAAAAAATGTCTAAGTTTCCAAAAATGTCTAAGTTTCCAAAAATGTCCGTTTCCATTTCCATGCATTTCTAGGTTTCCAAAAGTATCAAAAATTTATTCATAGTACTTGAAACTTGTCATTTCATACAATTAAACTGGAAATGCATAGGCCCTATTCAGGATGTTACAGTTCTACCACCCTTAAACAAAATTTCGTCCCCAAAATTTCCTAACTAAAATAGTTGAGGGTATTGCTGTCTCATCGCCTCTTCTGGCTCCCACGAAGCTTCTTCCGTTGCATGATTGCGCCATAGCACTTTGACTAGAGGAACTGTCTTTCGTAGTACTTTCACATCACGTTCTAAGATCCTGACGGTTATTCCTCATGGGATAAGTCCGCCTTAGTTCCACCTCTTCAACCGTACCACATGAGATGGATCCGATCGATAGCGACGTAACATGGACACATGAAATACGTCATGCATCTGCTGCAATTCTGGTGGCAACTCTAATTGGTATGCCACTGGCCCAACTCGCTTCAGTACTTGATAAGGCCCTATAAACCTTGGGCTTAACTTCCCTTTGCGACCGAACCTCATAACCTTCTTCCAAGGCGAGACTTTCAGGAACACTTGATTTCCCACTTCAAACTCTATTTCCTTCCACTTAAGGTCTGCGTACGACTTTTGCCTATCAGAGGCTTCCTTCAATCGTGCCCGAATTAACTCAACCTTCTCTTCAATTTCTGCCACCAACTCTGGACCCAAAACTCGGGTTCTCCTAACTCGGTCCAACAAGTAGGTGTTCTACACTTCCTTCCATACAATGCCTCGTATGGTGCCATCCGATTGCTGGCTTGATAGCTATTATTGTAGGCGAATTCAGCTAAAGGCAAGTAATCTTTCCAACTTCCTCGAAAATCTATTACACAGCCTCTCAACATATCCTCCAACACTTGTATAACCCGTTCAGACTGCCCGTCTGATTGTGGATGAAAAGTCGTAGTGAAGTCTAGCTTAGTGCCTAAAGCTTGATGAAGTGCTTTCCAAAATCGAGAGCGTGAACCTTGGGTCTCTATCGAGATGATCGACATTGGTACTCCATGTAATCTCACAATTTTCGCCACATACAACTTAGCCAACTTCTGAAGGGAATAATCCATTCTGATGGGATAAAGTGTGCGGACTTGGTCAAACGGTCCACTATCACCCATACCGAGTCCTTCTTAGTAGGCATAAGGGGAAGCCCACTAACGAAGTCCATGGTAATTCTTTCCCACTTCCATTAGGGAATCTCGATTGGTTGAAGCAATCCTGATGGGACTTGGTGTTCAGCCTTAACTTGTCGACATGTCAAACATTTCCCACAAATTCAGTCACTTCGCTGGTCGGACCACCAAAATTGTTCCCTTAGATCTCTATACGACTTGATGCCTCGGGATGCATAGCACAAGGGTTACCATGCGCTTCAAGAATCCTTTGTCTCAACTCCTTATTCTTCGACATACGACTTTACCCTTGTAGCACAATACTCCTTCATTGTTGACATCATAATCCACTAATCCCCCTTGCTGTACTTGCTGCAACTTAGTACTTAAGTCATTATCAGCCAACTGTCCCTCCTTCACTTCCTTTAGTCATGTGGGCCTGACATGCAACTCTGCCAAAGCTTCCATCATCTACAGACTTATATGAGCGAACAAAGCCCGTAGATCCGATACAACCTTCCGACTTAGGGTATCGGCTACTACATTCGCCTTGCCCGGATGATACTCTATTGAATAGTCGTAGTCCTTTAGCAATTCCACCCACCTTCGTTGCCTCAAGTTCAACTCCTTCTGAGTTAATAAATACTTAAGGCTCTTGTGGTCTGTGTAGATAACTGACCTTTCTCCATAAAGGTAGTGCCTCCAAACCTTAAGGGCAAAAACCACTGCTGCTAGCTCTAAGTCATGAGTTGGATAGTTAAGCTCATGAGGCCTTAGCTGTGGACGATAAGCAACCACTTTGCCATCTTGCATTAACACACGCCTAACCTCGTATCGAAGCATCACAAGACACCACAAAATCTTTTCCGCCTCCTACGAATTAACACTGGAGCTTCACAAGACCTTCTTAAGCTTTTCAAAGCTCTCCGCGCTTATTAGTCCATTCAAGGTACTTCCTTCCTTAGTAACTTGGTTAAAGGCGCGGCTATTGACGAGAATCCTTCCACGAATCTTCGTAATAGCCTGCAGCCTAAGAAACTTGGATTTCAGCCACGGACCTAGGTGGTTTCCAATCCAACACCGCTTCAATCTTCCTAGGATCCACTCTTATTCCTTCTGCGGATACCACATGTCCTAGAATGCCACCTCCTTAAGCCAAAATTCGCACTTCTTGAATTTGACATAGAGCTTCTTTCCTTAACACTTCCAACACGACTCGGAGATGCTCATCATGCTCCTCTTTCGACTTCGAATACACCAAAATATCATCGATGAACACAACGACAATCTATCCAAGTAGGGTTGAAAACCGATTCATCATATCCATGAACGCGGTTGGAGCGTTCACAACCCAAACGCATCACCACAAACTCAAGTGACCATATCTTGTCCTAAAAGCGGTCTTATGGATATCACCTCCTTCACCTTCAATCGATGGTATCTCGACCAGTAAATTGATCTTCGAAAACATCTGCGCTCCTTGATCGAACAAGTCATCGATCCTTGGCAAGGATACTTGTTCTTAATGGTCGACTTATTTAAGCGACATGAGTCTATGCACATACGCATAGTTCCGTCCTTCTTCTTCACAAATAAGACCGGTGCTCCCACGGAGACACCTGGTCGGATGAACCCACGGTCCAACAGTTCTTTGTATCGAGCCTTGAGCTCCACTAACTCCTTTGGTGCCATTCGGTATGGAGCGATTGACACAGGAGCTGTCCCCGGTAGCAAGTCAATCCCAAATTCCACCTCCCTGTTTGGGGGTATACCCGGTAACTCTTCTGGAAACACATCCACGAAGTCCCTTACCGTCCTAACTCCATTAACACCTTCCCCTTTTCCACCTATCGCACTTACAAAAGCTAAGAACGCTTTGCAACCTTTCTTAACCATCTTCTTAACCTTCAGTGCCGAAACTACATTAGATAAATAGTTCCTCCTTTCTCCGATCGTTATTACCACTTCATCCTCTGGGGTTCTTAGTTCCATACGCTTAGCGCACAATCTAACACGGCTCGGTGTTCTACTAACCAATCCATTTGAGTATAAGCTCAAACTCTCCGAAGGGTAATTCCATTAAGTCCGCCAAAGTTCACTCCCGAATCTCTGAGGGTACATTCCAAAGATCTTGTCTACCACTATAGTTTGGCCTAATGGGCTTACTCATACATCCGCCTATCGAGAGTTCAGAGTCTAGGCCTAGTGTTTTTACTACACTACTTGCTACATAGGAATGGGTCGAGCCCACATCAATCAAAGCAAAGTAGGGTTTGTCAAAAATAAAGAACGTACCGGTTATTACGTCCGGCGCGTCTCCATCTTCCCTTCGGCGAACCGCATAAACCAAACCCGGTTGTCTTGCATCAGCATTAGCATTAGTACCTCGACCCTGTGTGCCACGGCCTCTGCCTGTACCACTACCACGGTTACTCGAACCACGACCCCGTTGAGGTTGCTTGTCACTCTACCGTCGCTAGCATTCGAACTACTATGGCTCTCGTCGATTGTTTGGGACAATCCTTAAACATATGGTCCTTGGACCCACACCTAAGACATGCTCCTATCTTTTTCCAACACTCCCCTAGATGCCTCTTTCCACAATACTCACAAGGACTAATCGCCTTACCATGCATTTGTTGATTTCGTGGCGTCAACCCGAGGCCTCTTGTAACCCTTTCCTGATGACCCAAACCCTCTTTTGGCCTTATTTTTATCCACGGTATGCTTAGTAGCATCCTTAATCCCTCGACCACCTTGGCCTTTTCTACCAAAGCAGAGAATTCCGCTCCGATGCGGTGCTATTAATGATCTTAAATCATCTCACGGCCAGTCCTTAAAAGCGGACACGGCGTTCATGCTCGATTGCCACTACCCTCGAGCATAGCGGCTCAACCTCGAAATTTCGCCTCATATTCTCGACGGACTTACTCCTTGTACTAACCCTAGAAAAGCCTTCCTCGCTCATCAGATACCGGTTCCCACATACCCTTCCGAAGGCCTCTTTAACATACTCCTGTGTCAAATTTTCATGTGGTACCATCACGACAAATCAACCACCATCGATACGCTTCATCGCGTAACGCCACCATCCCTTTCAACTTTTCCTCTGAGTCAAATCAAGCTCATCCATGATACGCTCGTTGCTTCCAACCAGATTCATCTGATCTGGGTGCCACATTGGATACTCCTCGAAACATTTTGCTCCATTAGCTCGGAGCCGTTCAGTACGACTTTTGATTTCCTCCATTTCCACTGCCGTTCTTAGCTTTTGTAAGTCGATAGGTGAAAAGGAGGAAGGTGTTAATGGTGTTAGGATCGTAGGGACTTGAGATGTGTTTCAAGAGTTAGAATACCCCGCATGGGGAGGTGGAATTTGGGATTGATTTGCATGGGATCGCTCCTGTCAATCGCTCCATACCGAATGGCACCAAAGGAGTTAGTGGAGCTAAAGGCTCGATCCAAGAACTGTTGGATCGTGGGTTCATCCGACCCAGGTGTCTCCATAGGAGCACCTGGTCCTTTTGTGAAGAAGAAGGATGGAACTATGCGTATGTGCATAGACTACCGTCCGTTAAATAAGTGACCATTAAGAACAAGTACCCTTGCCAAGGATCGAGGACTTGTTCGATCATTAAGGGAGCCTGCAGTGTTTTCGAAGATCGATTTACGGTCGGATACCATCGTTGAAGGTGAAGGAGGCTGATATTCATAAGACCGCTTTTAGGACAAGATATGGTCACTGAGTTTGTGGTGATGCCGTTTGGGTTGACAAAGCCACCGCGCTTCATGGACATGATAAATCGATTTTCCAACCCTACTTGGATAGATTCGTCGTTGTGTTCATCGATGATATTTTGGTGTATTCAAGTCGGAGGAGGAGCATGATGAGCATCTCCGAGTCGTGTTGGAAGTATTAAGGAGAAAAAGCTCTATGCCAAATTCAAAGTGCGAATTTTGGCTTAGGAGGTGGCATTCTTAGGGCATGTGGTATCCGCAAGGAATAAGAGTGGACCCTAGGAAGATCAAGCAGTGTTGGATTGGAAGCCACCTAGGTCCGTGGTGAAACCAAGTTTCTTAGGCTTGGAGGCTATTACGTAGGTTCGTGGAAGGGTTCTCGCCAATAGCCGCCTTTAACCAAGTTGCTAAGGAAGGAAGTACCTTTAATGGACTACTAAATGTAAGAGAGCTTTAAAAAGCTTAAGAAGGTCTCGACAGAGGCTCCAGTGTTAATTCACCAGAGGCGGAAAGGAATTTATGGTGTAATGTGATGCTTCAGATACGGGTTAGGGTATGTTAATGCAAGATGGTAAAGTGGTTGCTTATGCGCTCTGCAGCTAAGGCCTCATGAGCTTAACTATCCAACTCATGACTTAGAGCTAGCAGGTGGTTTTCGCCTTAAGGTTTGGAGGCACTACCTCTATGGAGAAAGGTCGATTATCTACATGCACCACAAGAGCCTTAAGTATTTATTAACTCGAAGAGTTGAACTTGAGGCAACGAAGGTGGGTGGAATTGCAAAGGACTACGATCTGCTCAATAGAGTATCATCCGCAAGGCGAATGTAGTAGCCGATGCCCTAAGTCGGAAGGTTGTATCGGATCTACGGCTTTGTTCGCTCATATAAGTCAGATGATGATGGAAGCTGCTAGGAGTTGCAAGTCGTGCCCACTTGGCTAAAGGAAGTGAAGGAGGGACAGCTAGTGATAATGACTTAATTATTAAGTTGCAGCAAGCAAGAAAGGGGATTAGAGGATTATGATGTCAATAATGAAGGAGTATTGTGCTATAAGGGTAAAGTTTGTATGTCAAGAATAAGGAGTTGAGACAAAATATTCTTCGAAGCGCATGGTAGCCCCTATGCCATGCATCCCGGAGGCATCAAGTCAGTAGAGATCTAAGGAACAATTTTGGTGGTCCGACTCAGCGTAGAAGTGATCAATTCGTGGGAAATGTTTGACGTGTCGCTAAGTTAAGGTGAACACCAAGTTCCATCAGATTGCTCCAACCAATCGAAATTCCCCAATGGAAGTGGGAAAGAATTACCATGGACTTCAAGTAGTGGGCTTCCCTCACGCCTACTAAGAAGGACTCTGATGGGTGATTGTGGACCGCTTGACCAAGTCCGCACACTTTATCCCATCGTAATGGATTATTCTCTTCAAAAGTTGGCTAAGTTGTACGTGCGGAAATTGTGAGATTACATGGAGTGCCAATGTCGATCATCTCCGAGAGACCCAAGGTTTACGCCTCGGTTTTGGAAAGCACTTCATCAAGCTTTAGGCACTAAGCTAGACTTCACTACGGCTTTCATCCACAATCGATCAGCATTCGAACGAAGTTATACAAGTATTGGAAGATATGTTGAGAGGTCAGGTAATGGATTTTCGAGGAAGTTGGGAAGATTACTTGCCTTTAGCTGAATTCGCCACAACAATAGCTATCGTGCCAAGATTCAATGGCACCATACGAAGCATTGTATGGAAGGAAGTGTAGAACACCTACTTGTTGGACCGAGTTAGAGAACGCCGAGTTTTGGGTCCGAGTTGGTGGCGTAAACCAAGAGAAGGTTGAGTTAATTCGCACGATTGAAGGAAGCCTCTCGATAGGCAAAAGTCGACGCAGACCTTAAGCAAAGGAAATAGAGTTTGAAGTGGGAGATCAAGTGTTCTTGAAAGTCTCACCTTGGAAGAAGGTAATGAGGTTTGGCAGAAAGGAAAACTAAGCCCAAGATTTATAGGGCCTTATCAAGCATCAGCGAGTTGGGCTGGCATACCAATTAGAGTTGCCACCGTAATTGCAAAGAAATGCATGACGATTTCATGTGTCCATGTTACGTCGCTATCGACGGATCCATCCCATGTGGTACCGGTTGAAGAGGTGGAACTAAGGCCGACTTATCCTATGAGGAAGAACCGATTCGATCTTGGAACGTGATGTGAAAGTACTACAAGAAGACAGCCTCTAGTCAAAGTGCTATGGCGCAATCATGGAACTAAGAAGCTTGGAGATGAAGAGGCGATGAGACAAAGAATACCCTCAATTATTTTAGTTAGGAAATTTTGGGACGAAATTTTGTTTAAGGGGTAGAACAGAACATCCCGAATAGGGCTTATGCATTTCCATTTAATTGTATGAAATGACAAGTTTCAAGTACTTTGAATAAATTTGTGAAACTTTTGGAAACCTAGAAATGCATGGAAATGGAAATGAAAATGAAAATGGAAATGGAAATGGACATTTTTGAAACTTAGACATTTTGAAACTTAGACATTTTGGGAAACTGAACATTTTGGAAACCCAACATTTTGAAACCCGAACATTTTGGAAACCCAACATTTTGGAAACCCAACATTTTGGAAACCCAACATTTTGGAAACCTAAACATTTTGGAAACCAAGATGTAAGGAAAAACAAGTTATAGATTTTTTTTTAAAAACATGGCTAGTTCCCTTTCGGTTTTAGTAATTATGTTTAGCCTATGGTAAAGAGCCCTCTTGGTGGGGTGAACAAAGCTACGCACTAGGCAAGATTAGGTGTGGAAGGAGGTGAGTCAGCGGTGCTTAAATACCAGCTCCCAAAAACCATTCCTAGACATGCTTCTGAGAGGTTGCCACACTTGAGCCTCGAGTTATGGTGAGCAGAAGCTACGCACCAAGTAGGATTCACCAAGAGGAGGTGAGTCACTTGGGTTGCTTAAATACCAAGCTCTTGGGATCCAATCCTAGACATGCGTACAAGGGTTACCACACCTTAGCTCGGTGACTTAGCCATAGGTTGGTTTAGTACATTAAGTCTTATGTGTTTGTGTTTGAGTAGTCTAATCCTAGGGTTCAAATTCCTATCATTCTATTCTCGTTCCATGCCTTTTCTACCCTTATATAAATCACGAGAATCACACATATAGTTAGGGTACTTACACGGTGGATTTGGTGGAGACTTAGGGCCATGCAGGAAGCTTCCTTATTTCTCAAAGAAAATCATTTGGCTCTCTTTGAAAACATTTTGGGCCTTAGCCCAGGTAGAAGTTTAAAGCGGGCTCGATACCAAGCTGAAACACCCACACACTGCCCATGAGCTGAGCAGGATCACAGTATGTTCCTAAAGTAAACCGATTTCAAAATCATTTTGATACTTAGAAAATTGTAAATTTTAGAAAAACTATTATTTTGAGTGAGGCTTAGATTGGAAACCCATTTATTTATACTTGTAAGCCCATTTAATTAAATACATCCAAAATAGTTCTTAGCATGAACCTTATGATAAGCAAACATAAAGTATAATCCTTTGGGCCTTAAGGCCTTATTACATCAAGTAAAACCAAATTAGAATAAAGTAACAAAAAAAATAAAATTGAGTCCAAAAGCTGAATGAAATTTTACATGTAGCATAGCCACCTCATGGTCCACCTGGCCGTCAAATCCTTGCTCATCACACGAAAATAATTCCCACAATGGGGTGAGTCAAGCAGACTCAATGTGCACAATACTATCATTCAATAAATCGGGCATTCATGTTCAAATCATCAAGTCCATATAATAATGAAATTATGATGCAACCCAAACCCAATCCTAATGGTCCATCATGCTACGCACCACCGTACACGCCATTCACAAGTGGGGACTAATAAGTCAACCCTCCATCCGCTACTCTCTCACGTTGTGTCATTAGACACTATAATCAAAATTTAAGCGTTGTGTCATTAGACACTATTGTATTATTAGAGTTACCAAAATTTAGCAATGTGGTAGTAGTCAACATATTTAGTTGGTGAGGCAAAGTCAACACCTTCGTTGGTGAGACCAAAGTCAACACCTGTTCTCCCCTTTCATAAATCAGATGCCCCAAAACATATATATTGCATAACTTAATTTCATGTTCATATTCATATATTAGCATGTTATTAAATAACATTTTTCACAATCCTATCGAGTAGGAAGCGTGCACAGGTACTTTTGCCACATTTGTGGTACATAGCCACATTCACATTCTTATTCATAATCATATATTAAAATATTTAGCCATAAAATATCGAGGGATAGTAAGGGTACACACATTTAAGCAATAGATTTCTTGAGACCTCGAGAATCCAGATCTAATTTTAGATCTATTAATTCCTATATTATTACCAAATAAAATACATTAATAAACCCTTTTGGCTTAAAACAAAACCAAATCCTAGTAGGATTTGTAAGGAAAAACTCACCTTTCCGGATTTGGTGTTTATACAAATCCAGAAGGTTTGGTTTTCCTCTACACGATATTCGACCAACCTTGTATTCAATATGGGTTAGTTTTGGACTTTCAAAAATTAAGGAATGGATCTAGATAATCTTACAACCATTGGTAGAATATTTTGATGCTTACCTTATAGATTCCAAATCCAGAAAGTTCCTTTTGTCTTGAATATCTGTCAAAATCCCTAAAATTCATATGTTAGATTTGCTCTAACTTTAATAAGTTATGTGGCCTTAAGTAGAATATGTCTTACCTTAGTTTCCTAGAATCGAAATCCAAAACTCCTCGACATTGGCCATAGACATAAGAGGTTATTATCTTGAACCTTGATTAAAACGATTTAAAGGAACAAGAATCAATTGTCTTTACCTAAAATCCTTGATCTTTGTATTAGGTAGTTGTGGAAACTTGAGATCCCTTGTATATTAAGGCCATGATCAAAAGAATGGGGATTAGGCCTTCATATATCGAGAAGTTCAAGCGAGCCATATCGGGAAGCTCTGGAGAGCCATATAACAGAACACTCACAAAGAGCTGTGGTATGTCCGCAACACAAGCAGGATCACTACCAATCATATAACAGGACGTTCATAAAGAGCTGCGGTATGTCCGCAACATATGCAGTATCAATACCGATCAGGATGCTCGCAGGACCCATGTAACGGGAAGCTCGAGAGGGCTTATAATGGCATGCTTGTAAGAGCTATGGTGTGTCCACAGCATATGCAAAAATACAACTAATCAGGAATTCTATATCCATCAAATTTTCATTTATTCAAACTAGACTTAACATTTATCAGGCTTTGTTGGATGTGATCTGTCGAAACCATTTTTAAAGCTTTTATAAAAACGGGGATCGACTTTAAAAAACGAAAATGGGAGTCACCACCAATCCTTTTTACTTAGGTGTGATTGGATCACCTTATAAAACATTTTATTTTAAAGCATTGATTTTGGTCCACGAAATACAAGAAAAATAGGTTCGGGAGTCGGTTACGTATAAGGAAGGGTTAGCACCCTCATAATGCCCAAAAAATTGGTACCTAATCGATAAAACCATGTCCCAATGTTGTAAATTTGAAAAATTTAAAATATGATCCTTTTATTAGAAAGAAAACCAAGACTTACCTATCTCAAAGAAATAAAATGTTATACCCAGTAAGTTAGGATATAACATCTCATAGCTTCAAAACTAAGCTTACCTTTATTTATAAAATTCTTATTTCGAGACACAAAATATCATATCCAATAAGTTAGGGTATAATGTTTTGAATTGTCGAGAATAAGTTTTGATTGAAAATTTATAAATTTTAATTTTAAAAGAGAAAGGGATACTTAATATTTTAAGTTCAACAATAAAATCGAAACCCAGTGAGTTAGGGCACAATTCTTCTCGACATCCCCAAATATTAAATATCACTGTATTTTTTAAAAACTATTTGAATAAAATACGTTGATTCAAAAGGTATTCTTATAAAACAATGGTTTGAGTAAGATATTACTACATACATATTTAGTAGCAATTCAACATAACTACAAATTATACTAACAATAAATAATAAAAGAATATAACACGAACGAATATATAAAGAACTATGTTAAGCAATAATAATGATTAGAAGGACATAAATAAATAAACACGAGATAAAATAAATAGCAATAATTAAGATCTTCATGAAATAACAATATCAAACGAAAAGGGAATGACATATTTAGACATTGAATCAATATTAAAAAAATGACGATTTATAAAATTATTTTATGTATAAACAATATTTTAAATGAAAAAATTTAAAGTATATAAAAATAAGAAAATACCTAATTTAATAATTTAATACATATATAAATGATTATACATAATAAAAACAATTAGTAAACAATATATAATAATTTTATATAAAAACATATATATAATATACCAAACATAAAATTACATATGTACAATATAAACAATGAATAAAATATGTTATATAATGAAATAAATTTTATACAAAATAAGATTTTAGAGATAATACATAATATAATAATAAAATTTAAAAATATATAACATATAACTAATATACAAATTATGAAATAAAATATATAATATAAATAATATTGAACCATATAAAATAATAAATAGTAGTAATTATATATATAAAGATAATAAAAATATATAAATATATATATACAATTTATACTATTAATATAAAAATAATAATAATAATATAAAAATTAATATGATAAAATATTTCTATATAATATTAGAATAATTTTAAAAAAATAAAAGGTTTAAAAATAAATAAAGAAACCAGGATCAAATAACAATAAAATGAATATAAAGGGTTAAATTATAAATAAAAAGAAATAAACGGACTTAATTATAATGTCCTAAAAAATGAGGGGGTAAAAAGGGAAATATCCCTAGAGCGCTATACGTTGCGTTTTGTTTAGGGACTAAAATAGATTATCAAGTAAAACACTAGGACAAATTTGAAATTAAAAAACTTAATTTAAAATAAATGAAAATGCAGAAGGGCTAAAGCAGCAAATAACCCATGTACAAAAAAAATGAGCGAATCCTTCATGGGTTTTCGCCAACGCGCGGATCTCCCCTTTAAAACGACGTCATTTTATGCTTATTGGATTAAGCAGAAACGACGTCATTTCTATAGCCCTATATAAGCCACTTTAAATAAAAAAAACATTTATGTTAGAGTTTTAAAAAAAAACTAAGGAGAATTCTCTGAAATTCTCCCTTCGCCTATTTGGGTCTGGTCATCGGACCTCCGGGCTATTGTCCCCACGAGCCTCACGTGCCGCCATTAACGCTGTCAGATACGGCCACCGGAGGCCTAAAACTTCATTCTTTCTGTAAGAATCAAAAGGTATACTCATATTTTTTTCATTTTTTGAAGTATTTTGTATGTAAAAACGCATGAATCGAAGAATAAAAAAATGAATATATAAAAAAATCACCTTTGTTCTGGGTTTTTATTTCGTTCTTTTTTTTGTATTCTCTGTATATATTTTTTTATTCTCTCTGTTTTTGTCTGTATGTGTATATCCTCGTGTTACAGATTCTTTTGGGGTTTTATAACCCAGAAAATAAAAAGGAAATACAAAAATTATGTCTCGTTTTGCCATTTTTGCTGCTCTTTCTTTCCTTTTTGCAGGTGAGAGGCGGAGATCTCAGCGGTGATGGAGCATAGTTCGCGAGGATTGCGGCACGACCACAGTTCTGGTGTCGAGGCTGCGGTGCCTAGGGTTTTCTAGAAACCCTAGTTCTCCAAACTCTGAAACTTGTTTGGGCCATCTTTGTTTTGGGCTTGATTGGGTCTGGGTTAATGGGTCATTAGTCCGTGTAGGGTAGTGGGTCTGTAATTTGGTCTGGGGTGTAATTGGGTTTTGGGCTAGTGGATTGGGCTATTGGTTTTGTAAATGGACTGCATAAATAAACATTTTTTTATTTTTGTTATTTTTATTTTTTTTTGTTTTGGTTTTTATGGGCCCGGGCAAAATGGGCTAATTATAGCTGCCCCTTTTTGCTCATTGTCGTGAAACAGGAATAGAGCAAAGACTATAAAAGGACCAATTTTGCCCGATTTTGGCTGAGCCTCGACTTCTTGATCCTCGTCCTCTTCAAATGGCCTCCAACTTCATTGCAAATTCAAAGATATTGGAACTGCTATCTTGATTTCAATGAGTCCGATGGCTTCAATCTGCTTCACTGCAACCTCAGGGAGACAAGATCTGATGTTTTCAGCCTGCTCCACTACTGCTTAGGAAGATAAGGCTCACTGTCTTCAGTTCACTCCATTGCTAATACATGGAGATATGACTTGTAATTTTTAGCCTGTTCCACTACTGCTTAGGGGGTAAGGCTGGTGGTTTGACTCTGCTCCCCTGCCACCTCGAGAAGATAAGATTTGTCATCTTCGATCTGCCTCACTGCTATCTCGAAGAGACAAGATCTACCATTTTTAGTCTGCTCCTTTGCTACATCAAGAAGATAAGATTATAATCTTCAGCCTACTCCCTTGCTACCACAAGAAGATAAGACTATAATCTTTAGCCTTCTCCCTTGCTACCCTAGGAAGATAAGGCTAGTGGCTAAAATCTGCTCCCTAGCTACGTCAGGAAAATAAGATTCGCCAAATTTGATCTGCCCTACTGCTATCTTGAGGAGACAAGATCTACAATTTTTAGTCTGCTCCCTTCCTACATCAGGAAGATAAGACTAAAATCTTCAATCTACTCCCTTGCTACATCAAAAAGATAAGATTTGCCAAATTTGATCTACTCCGTTACCACTTAGGGAGATAAGATCTACAATCTCCAGTCTGCCCCACTACTATCTCGAGGGGACAAAATCTGAACCTTTCAGTCTGCTTCCTTACTATCTCAGGAAGACTTCAATCTTCAGTCTGCTCCACTATTATCTTGAGGGAGATAAGATCTGAATTTTTCAATTTGCTTCCTTACTATCTCAAGAAGACTTCAATCTTCAGTCTGCTCCACTATCATCTTGAGGGAGATAAGATCTGAACTTTTCAACTTGCTTCATTACTATCTTAGGAAGACTTCAATCTTCAGTCTGCTTCATTACTATCTCGAGGGAACAAAGTCTGAACTTTCCAATTTGCTTCCTCACTATCTCAGGAAGACTTCAATTTTTAGTCTGCTCCACTATCATCTTGAGGGAAATAAGACTGATGGCTTAAATCTACTCCGCTGCTTCATGGAGATAAAATTTGTCGTTCGATATTGTTCCACTACTGCTTAAGGTGACAAGATCTACAATCTTCAACATATTCCCCTACTGGTCAGGGAGATAGGATTGGTGGCTTAAATCTGTTCCACTACTGCTTAGGGAGACAAGATTTGTAGTTCGATCTTGTTCCACTACTGCTTAGGGTGACAAGATCTACAATCTTTGACTCATTCCCTTGCTGGTCAGGGAGATAGGACTGGTGAATTCACCGATGTTGCTACACCGTCCTCTGGGGAACATGTCCTGTAAACTCGAATGTATTATGGAAGACATTTGCATGAATGCAGAATGTCATGAGGATGATCCTTTAAATGTAAACTGATTAGGATGCAATGATTAGAATGAATTAAATGCTCCTAACTAAATGATATTATGGATGACATTTGCATGAATGCAGAATGTCATGAGAATGATCTCCTTCTTTTCTCTCTCTTTTTTTAATTTACAATGATTAGGATACAATAATCAGAATGAATCAAATGCTCCTAATTGGAAGTGTATGAATGGCATTTACATAAGAATAATCCTTTTTTAATGTTTGGGTTGTCATTGCTCATAGTTCATCAAGGTTCTATCACTGATGCATTACCTTGTTTTCTCGTTCAACTGGTATCTTTGATAGAAAACCCAAAGAAATGACCATAGTCTGCTCAGCAAGCTTGCCCCGCTGTAATTTCAGAGTCCCTTCCCTTGAACCTTAGGACATAAAATTTGTACCTCCCACTGCAACTTCAGGGGAACAACCTTTGGTTTCTTCCATCTGTCCAGTTACCACTCAGAGGTATGGAATATTCAATCGACTTGATCTATTACACCATCCCCTAGGTGTAATGACCAGATGAATGCAGGGTATCTTTTCTTTTCCCAAGGATAATCCCCTTCTACATCTGGGTTGACACTATTCGTCATTTGTCGAGATGGTATCATTTAACGAAATGTCTTGTATTTTTGTTCAACTAATAAAAATCCAAAAGAGATAATCATCTTTCAATATTTCAAACCCTTAAGTTTGGTGAGTTTTAAATAATAGTTCTATTTTAGGTTCCTATACTATTTAAAAGCTTCCAGATTAATATGCGAAACTCCTTTTATGAAAGTATTATTAGTCCAATAATCATTATTTCAATATAAAATGCTTGGAAAAGATCACAATAATGGACGTAAAAGAAATTAATCAGGAGCATAGCTCGAAACAAATAAGCTAATCAAAGATAACCAAGGCAATAAATGAAAATTAATTGGTGTAGCAAAGATAGCCAAGGCTATAAAAGAAAATTGATTGGGCTGTACCTTTGAAAAGAATAAAGTAATCAAAAATAGAAAATTTAAAATGGGTAAGATAGAAGCTAAGTGCCCCAGATATCGCAGCCTAAACGTCTCTGTACAAACTCCTTGAGGAGCATTTTGAGCTCAATACGTGTTTAGAGGATCCGAAGTACTTTGTCAATGCCCCAAGACGTAGCATATTTCCTCACTGTTAATTCTAGCATAACAAGACTACCACATGCCATATCTTTGATCAAAATTTGAGCCGTCCTTTTCGAGTTTTTGGCTCAAAACCCCTTTGGTCTCAAAGTGTCATTTACGGGTTTTCGCCTTGGCCTTTCCTTTTTTTTCTCTCTTTTTTTTTTTGAATTTGAGCTCAATGCGCCCTTTGCGGGTTTTCACCTTGGCCCTTTCCTTTTCAGGTAAAATACTTCTTGACTGATCCTAAATTCACTGAATTGGGCAAGTCTTTGGCATCCATCTCGATCAATATCAATGCTCTTCCAGAACAGGCCTTCTTTACAACATAAGGTCCTTCCTAGTTTGGCTTCTACTTTTCTCTGAAATCCTTTTGTAAAAAAGGATCAAATTCCCCTCGTGGAATTTTCTAGGATAAACATCTTTGTCGTAAGGTTGCATCATCTGGCCGTGATGGATAGATTTTAACCTTTTCTTCGATTAGGTTCAATTGATAAAAATGCTTCCAATCTATAAACCAATGGGTAAGATGTTGCCCCGGAAAAGGTCCTGGCCAACGTTCGATAATCATAGAGAGTAAATGATAGCTTCTTATGCCAATCTTTACAAGTCTTGGTCACCTTTCATCTTTTTTGTTGTTTTTTTTTGTATTTTTTTTGACAATCTTTGCTGCACTGTGATATGCTACTTGATCTTTGAGCAAACTGTAATCTTTGACTTTGTACAGTTATGCATTATTATACATGATCCTTTCTAGCATTTTTTACTGGCATCTGACCCTTTTTTTTGGTATTTGATGACTGTCAACTTTGTAATATTGGCATATGAAGCTACTTCCACCTTCTCAGTGAAGTAAACGACAACCACAATGATGAACCGATATTGGCTAAAAACCTTTGATGAGACTGGCCCCATCACATCCATGCCCTAGATATGGAAAATTTGTGAAGAAATGGAGAAGGCACATGGATCTTGTCTCCTTAAATACGACATTTTGAAGCAATCTCCCTTTTATGGTGGATCAATAGTACTTGAAACTTTATGATTATCCTGGGTATTGTAGAACCATTATCATGTTCTTTAAATACCCTTATGGATTTCTTTTAAAATTATCCTAGGCGTGTCTTGATATGATCGTGCGAAAACATCTTTGAATTCTTGAAAATAACTCAATGATACCTCACCTTAGTTCTATGATGAGCTAGGCTTCGATCTTCACCTCTTTCTTAGGCTCGTAATATCCACTAACCCTTTGTAGAGTAAGGTTTGTTTTTCATTTTGTTCTTCCATTCTTAACAAATCAGAAGATAGGTTACAATCATTGTCATCTTCAAAGTCCTGAGATCCTTCTAGACACATATCTTACTCGAAAGGAGACTCTGAGTCAGTATCAGCATTGCTCAAATCATTGATATCTGGAGACCTATTGTAGGTTCGAAAAAAGACTCCATAGGATAAATTATTCAAAGAATGATTATTTGTATGGTCATAAATGAAGAATGAAAGAATATTTGAAAGAAAGTCTAAAGAAAAGAAAAAACTAAGAACAATTATTTGTACAGTATGAAATGGAAACAATAAAACAATATTTGCTTAAAATATGCATTTTATTAAAATAAAATATCGGACACGAGCCTATTTCACAAAAGGGTTCTTATTGCCTCTAGGCTTAAAGCAACAAGCATGTTTTTAATATTACTCTAGGTTCACTTCTAAAAATACAAGGATCCCTTCCACAGTTCCATTGTTTAAAATCTTCCAAGTGTATAAGGGCTTGGAAAATTTTATTCCCCGATTATCTCTTCGAATATGTCGTTAATGCTTAGATTCCCTAACATTCCCATCGGGTCCTTGATCTCCTCAATCAAGCCTTGCACTAGGGTCCTGAGCTCGATGCATTCTTGGATCTCCTGCCCCTATCTATCATGGAACTCACAATGTTTAACCCTTTAATAGAAAGGTTGGGTAATGAATTTTCTGCACCAGAGGGATCATCAAATTTTACGACACCCAATTTGATGAGTCTTTCAATCATCTTTTTAAAAGCGACACATTTCTCGATCGAATGACCGGTGATTCCTCCATGGTATTTACATTGGGCATTTACGTCGTACCATTTGGGGTATGGGGGCCATATTGGTTCTATATAAAAAGAGGATACAACATGTGCGTTAAACAAAATCTGGTACAACTCCCTATACATTATTGGGATGGATGCAAACTGGGGTTTTTCTGAGTTCGGTCTTGGATTGGGTTCTTGCCTTGGGGAGACCTGATGGCTGGTAGTTACCGTTCTTGGCTGGCTTATTGTAATCGGCTCCAAATGGCCGTTGTTATACCTACTCGTACCATTCGATTCCTTTTTCTTCTTCTTCAGGGCCTTTGAAGTCCGCTCTCCCATTTCCCTTTTGTTGTCAGTACAACCGATTTGGCTCGATCATCATCTAAGTTAACACCTGAACCCATCGGGGAGTTCAATAGGGCTGAAGTATCTGTCTGACATTGGGGTCCAATAATGATGGGTACCCTATGCGAATACGTGTCTGGTTGAGTCAGGACACCTGTTGAGGAATAAACGATGTCTTCATCATCATCCATACTGTTGACCACTAGGCCACTCCTTTTTTCAAGTCCTCCGGCTAGTAACTAGGTTAGTTGGCCTATCATATTCCTTTGGAATTCTACCATTTGTTCCCGTATTTCTTGTTGAATCTTGGTCAATTGCCTCTTCATCTGTATTTGCATTTTCTCTATTCTCTCCAACCTTTGTTTCATGTTTTCTAAGTTAACTGAAATATTTTTACCTAATTAGGGTCCTTTTGTAAAGTCTAATGCAAATGATGCAATGTAATGCAAAAAGAAGGCATTGATTCAGATTCAACTTCATTTTAGAAAACTTCATTAGAAAGAAAAATCCTTTACATAAAACGGACTACAAATATGCTTTCGCCTTAAGGCCCAAAGTTTTAATTTTCCCAAATAACGAAACTAGCTCTTGACTATGATCTAACTGTAGCTCATACTTCATGCTCAACGTATCAACCTGTGCTGCCAAAGTCTGCAAGTG
This sequence comes from Gossypium rotundifolium, assembly GCA_025506655.1. Classification (NCBI taxonomy): domain Eukaryota; kingdom Viridiplantae; phylum Streptophyta; class Magnoliopsida; order Malvales; family Malvaceae; genus Gossypium; species Gossypium rotundifolium. The sequence goes on along the minus strand of CP106730.1, from coordinate 11,718,465 downwards.
ATCGGCTACGTCTCGGATCTGAACTATTGCTTCACCTATAAGATAATCTTGACTTCTAACTTGATCGTGAGAATGATAAAGCTCTTCCTTCCAACGCCCTTCTCTTATTTCAAGAAGCTCGATCCGAAGTTCACAACTGTGCAATGCTAATTCTAAATCTTCAATCTTACCCTTCATTTCCTCGATCTTGTTCAGATTTGACTTTAACTCGATTACAGAATTACGATTTCGATGGTAGTGAAGAGACCGTCCCATTCAGCCACTTTAGCTTTTAATCCACTTTTCTCCTTTTGGCTTTCTGCCAAGCTCCTTTCTAACGCCTCATTTTGCATATGTATCTCCTGGAACTTCTTCTCCCAATAGTCGGCTTTGGCTTTTTCCTTTTGAACCTCTTGTTGCCATTGTTGGGCAGTCTTTCCCAATCCAGCATTCTTCATCGATAGACGTAACTTTTGTACTTTGTCTTTAGGTCATTCAGATCTTTCTCGACCCTTTTCTTCCCTTTTCGGCCTCTGATTTCTGAACATCCACATCTAGCCTCAAGTACATATTTTATTCTTCCAATTTTTCCATCCTCTTCCCAAGCTCGGAACTCATCTTCTCGAAATCTTGCTTTATAATCTCTAATTCTGATGGGACCGCTTGCAAGCGTTCTTCTCTTAATCGGGCAAATTCTAAATTTAGCTCAAGGATGTTATCATTAACCCTTCCAGTCCTCCATCCGCTATATTCTAGGGTCGTCATTGGTCCTGTAGATAATCTCTTCATTCTACAAATCTGATTCCAAGCACTAGAAATCTCCTTAACTCTCTTCTTATAGTTATCCCCTCTGTACGAGAACTCACACTGAGCCAGCCCATATGTTACAGGTACGAACTGTCTCGATCTATATTACCTTAGTACGAGCAAAGGAGCGTACCCAACGGCTCCCCAAATTCCAAGTAGAGGAACCAAGTCAAAACTCCTACATCGATAAAGAATTTCATTTGGAATCATCCAAGGGGCTCTCCACTCGACGTCTTCCTCTCGAAGGTTTTGAAGGAGCACCATCCAATTCTGCTCAGACACATCCTCTCTCCTCGGTGTTGCCACTATCTCTTTTAACGGAGAATCATTCTCTGAGAAAACTCAATAAGAAACTTTCTCTACCTTCCAGAAATAACTATGAAACCAAGCTAATATCAATTGCACACATCCAATGAATCTACCTTCACCTGCTCTCCTACATGCGTTTAAAGATTTGAACATCTCGGCTAATATCGCAGGTATAGGTGTGACTCATTTATCAAGCTGATCGAATAAATCCGTGACTGCTTCATGCACATGACTTAGAGCTTTGGGGAAGATTACCAAACCATAGATACACAAGGCAAAGACTGTAACACCCTAAACCCGATCAATATGTTACGACCAAATCCGGTATGTTACGGAAAGGATGTTTTGAAATTTTATCGAATCATCGTAACTTAGAAAACATTTCGTCGAGTGTCTTCATCTTAAAAATGATTTAAAATTTTGCTTGAAGGTTTCGTAGCGTCTTTTATTAAATTGATCAGAAAGATTGTAAACAAATTTGTTTTTTTTTTACAAAAGCCGAAATCAAGGAATTCCATAAATGTGACATTTGAAAACAAAGTTGATGTTTTAAGAAAACTTCCGAATTAATTGGCTATTCGCTTGTCATCTTTTGTTAACACTTTGAAAACTTTTTGTTTATGCTTTTAATTTTAGAAAACCCCATTTTCGACCGTTTATAAAATATGCAAAATCAGCATTAAGTCAAAACCCAAATTTAAGTTACAGTGGTTTATTACATAACAAAAATCCCAATTAAAAATAATCCCAAATAAAGAAAACGAGTTTACGAGATAAATATTGCATGGCCACCTCAAGTCCGCCTCGGCTCCAAATCCGCGATCTAGGGGTTACCTACAAAATTAAACAGAGGGGTGAGTCACTGAGACTCAGTGTATAATTCCTCTTGTAATGCAATCGGCCTTAAGCCCACTAATGCACATTGGGCCTTAACCCACACAACATAGCATATTAATAGTGACTGCAATGCAACCCAGCCTAACCTGGTTTTCCATCCTCTAGGTTTCTTGAATCAACCAAGCACCCGTGGCATCAAGCCACTGTGGTCCCAGGCCACTTGTGACAGAGTCATAGAATATATATAAACATGGGGCCAACCCACTGTGGTCCCAGACCACTGTGACAATCTCCGATAAGTATATGCGGGGCCAACTTGCTGTGGTCCCAGACCACTGAGACAAGTCACTAATAAACATATGTACATGTTGTTCCAAACCACTTTGGTCCCAGACCACTTGTGACAGAGTCACAGGATCACACTTCCCCTTTCATTCATATCCCAAAACTCGATGCAAACATAATATCCATACACATCAGTTAATCAAGTCATACTTAATCATATTATACGAATGGTAATTATAACAGTACATACCTGGTGTCTCCAACCTTACCCACAAGGGTATCTCAACTGTTTGCAGAGTCTTTTCGACTTTCAGCCAACACAGTTATTTGCATAAATTAATAAAATAAAGTGTGAGCATTACACACCTAATTACGCATAAAACTAGACTCTCTACATCGACACTCTCACTAGAAGAAACCACCACGATTTGCCTATCCCAGGCAGATGTCGGCTCTCTACCACACCCCGGTAAAAAGTCTCGAACTGCCGACACCGCGTCTTTTAAACTTAGGAGCAGAGACTACGGGTCCGCTCCCCTCAGGCTCCTTAGATGCACCCTCCTTGGATCGGCTAGCACTTATATCCATGGTAAGAGTCATGATCAGTACAACACTATAGCGAAAACAGGGATTGCCCCAGCAATGGATTTGATTATGGCAGAGTAATGAATAGAGGCTGATCACAAAGAATAAAAGAGGGCTCTTTACCTTAAAACCCGAATGAAAAGGTGAGATTCAGTAATCAACAGATTTTTAGGCTTCAGACTTCAAAATGTTTGACTATTGGGGTTTCCCGAAGTAAGCATTCCAAAACGAGTAAGAAGAGGAGGGATTAGCCGAAATCTAACCATCAAAACCAAAATAGCCATTTGGTTATGACCACTGATCGCTGCAAAATAGTCTATTTTTAATATTTATAAAAGAGTGATCGAACCTATAGACTGACTGCGACAACGATAGAGGCAAGCGCACCTATCGAACAGTAGTATAGCTCAGGCAAGAATATCTTATCGAACCCAAGGAACCTAAAAGTACTACTACTCACTTTCTTTCTATTATTTAGCCTAAAACATGAAGTGATTGGTTAAATTATCTAAGACTAATGAAATACTTAAACTAAATGCAAAGACAAAAGAATAAACTGGGAAAAGACTTTGGAAAACTCAGTTGATAAAAATGATACCCTCGGGAAGAATCCACCTATGACTTCACTTATCATCTAACTTTCAATTCATATGATTTCTTTTACTTACCTTGATCCGTGAGACTCCCTAACCTATATTAAACCTTCTCTCGAAGCGAATAACGTCTAACCTTAGGTTAATTAGTGGAACTCTCGTTCTCTTATAATAACCCCCTAAGGAAGCAATAAATCAATCAATGGACTCCCATATTAGGTTTCACCTAATCCGGTAAAATCTAAGTAACCCCATCTCTAGGCGCCGATCAACTCCGCTTAATTATGCTAGATCTACTCTTGGCGGGGACTATTCCTCCTCCACCTAAGCACATCAGATTAAATTAAGCAACATAATTAAGAACAAACTAAGTATTTATCATATAAACCAAAAGAATTAAATAACAAAATCCATCATAGGTTTCATCCCCTTCAGGTATCAGAAGGATCTAGTTCATGATAAAATAAGAAAACATCTCAAGAGAAAAGATAAAACAAAACATAAGAAATCCCTAAAACCCCTTGAAGGAATTGAAGAGGAGATCCTCCGTCTTGAGTAGAATTCTGACTCTTCGAGATGGATCAACTGGCTATCTTTGAGTAATTCCCTAAACGAGTAAAGCTTTGGTAAAAAACTCTACTAAAACCTGCTACCCTTGAATTGCTGCATTGGATTGTTTATATAGACATTTGGGATGCTTTACTTGGCTCCTAAGTACTTGTAATTCAAGTGAAATTCGTCCTAAATGTTTGAGTAGACTTAGGATTGCATTTCTTGGGCTCCAAGCATTCAATTCCGAGAGAAATTACTCTTTCCCTCGGTAGGGGCACGACCTTAACACGCCCGTGTAAATCGTGGTCCAGCCCGTGTCTCTATTCTGTTGATTTAGGCACGACTTTGACACGCCAGTACAATATCTGGGTAGAGGCCGTGCTTCGGGTATGCCAATTGGGGCACGGCCATGTACATCGGGGTCCATGCCATGTTAGGTTTTTTGTCTGCAAGGCACGGTTATGTAAATCAGGGTGTGACTGTGTGCAATCTAAGTATTGGGGCACGGCCGTATGGCATGAAGTCCAGGCCGTGCTGACTTCTTGGGTTGGCCCACTTTGGTCTGTTTTAAACCTGTTTTGTAACATCCTAAATATGGGCTTGTGCATTTATATGAGATGTTGGTTTAATATGCTAGGGCAGAGGCCTTGATTAAATATATGGATTAGGGTTTAAATTAATGTTCTGGGTAGTTTAAGAGATAGGTTGGGCTTTAAAATTTAGGTTAGGTGGCTGATAGATGGTGTTAGTTCATAATTTAAGTTAGATAATGGATTAGTAGCAACCTAGGCTTGTGGCCCGAAGACAAAAGGTGCTCTAAGTGGGCATTAATGGTGGCGTCACAAGGAGGAAGGTTATTGGGCTATGTGTGGCCACTTGAGGCTCAAGTGTTGGGGCAAAATTTCGGCACTAAGAAGGGAAAGGGGTTGGACGGCAATTAGGCTTCTTTTTTTAGGAGTCTTTTTCTTTTAATTTATGTGATAAAAGTTGATAATTAAAAAGGGTGGAGTTGGCTTTAATGTGGGCTCTCCTAAAGGTAAGATAAGGATTGAGTTATCATGAGATTTAAAGACTATCAAAAGAGGAGAGAGTTGGCCAAAACTCAACTACAGGAGGGGGAAATCGGTTTAGTATAGGCTAGCCGAAATTCTGCAAACAAAAATTCTCTCCATCTTTTCTTTTCTCTGCCGAAATCTCCACTCCATTCTCCCTCTAAGTTTTCTTTCTTTTCTTTTCCCGAAATCACATCATAAGTCAAACTCCTTAGTGTTTCTCCTCTCCTCAAAACCCTTCAAAAGCCCAATGCTCTTAGTGCACATCTTTTCCTCCATAGCGAATCATTAGGTGAGATCTCTGCTTCCCAAAGGTGCAAGTAGCGAATACTCCTCTGTAATCCGGTGAGTTTTGGGATTTTGTTTTATTTGATTTCACTCTTTCTTTTCCTAAGATCTAACCCGAATCATGTGTACTAATGCCTATCGATTTCCCTCTTTGTCCATATAAGCTGAATCCTCTTTAATGGAGTCTGCTTATGCCGGAATCTAAAGGAAACAATAGGTAAGTGTTGATTTCAGGATTTCAATGTTCTCTCGGCTTTTCAAAGTCCTTAGCCGAATGGCTATTAGAAACTAATCTCTTATTTCACACTTCTTTTCGGTATTTTGGGATTTGAAAAAGGAGGCCAATCGCATAGATCTCTAAGTTATAGAATCGTGTTACTTTCGGGATTTCAAGGTAAGAGGATTTGTTTATTTGTATATATAAAATCGGGTAGAATACTAACCATGGCCGAATATAGGAGAGGGCATATTTTCACAGTTTTTTGGCTTTTAAGCAAAGTTATAGATTGAGGATAATAGATCCGGATAGCAAGGACATCGACTAAGAATATTGGATTTTGCGATATCAGGTGTGTAATACTTCCCCACCATTTAGATCATGCATTAAATACCTATTTATAAGTATTATATGTTGTGATAAATGTGAAATCCGGCATAAAGATGGAAGCCTAAAGAGGGTAAGCGAATCACCGGTCGTTGAATATTACGATTATATGTTATAAGTGTATTGATTTTTGTGATTGCATGGGGTGGGTTTGATGAAAGGAGGAAGTTATATGTTATATGTGTAGTGGTTTTTACCGTGATCTATTATATGTTGTAGCGGCTTTTGCCGTGAACTGTTATGAGGGCTTCGGCCATGATATGTTGATGAGCAGCATGACTGCCATCTTGGCATGTAGCGGTGTGTGTTGATTGTAGAAATCCCCAATGGTGTGAACGGTTGGTACGGGGGTGTGTAGCAGATGGAAACCTAGGCAAATGGGTTGGGCTTTGCATATTATTTGCTATATATGTACATTAATTTATTATTCTATTTTTATGGGTTAAGGCCCAAATCTAATGGTGCATGAAGGTTGCACACTGAGTCTCGCGACTCAACCAATTAATTAACATTTCAGGTAACACTTAGTGCATCGGACCGAGCTGGAGAGGAGCGCAAGGTGGCCATGCAAAAGAACATTTGGATCCAGCAAAAAGACTCTAGTTATTGTTTTATATTCTTATTTAATGGATTTTAAATCTCGTTGTAATAAGGCTATGGGCCACCAGTTTATATTTTGTTTTATTATGGGCTTTTATTACTTTTAGTTATTTAAATTTTTATTTTTAATTGAACTAAGGCATGTATTTAAGTTTGGGTTTTTAATTCATAAAGGCATATTTTGTTTAAAACTATAAATTATAAATTTTTCCCAAATAAAAGGTAAAACTTTACCAAAATGTTTTTCTGAAAATGCGACATGTTTTACAAAATTTCCTTAGTGACATACCAGATCTGGTTGTAGTGTTTGGGCCGGGTTTGAGGTGTTACAAATTGGTATCAGAGCTCAGTTCAAAACTCAGCTTTGGAATTTTGGGCCCAAAAGATTTTTTAAAAATGAGTTTTTAAAATATGGATTTCTCTTAGCAAAGGCTTATGAGTTCAGCATGGCACCTGCGTCTCTAGCCAAGTTCGCATGGTAAGTACTCTAAACCATTGTGTGATATAAATGTGGGCTTAATGGGCTTATGGGACGTAGACTATTTAGGTTAGAACTTGATGGACTCTAGGCTTAGACAAACAAACTCTTAAAAATCCATAAGACTTAACTTCATTAAACAAAACCTGTAAACAAGTCACAAGACTAAAGTGTGGTAACAAGCATATGCATGTCTAGGAGTAGACCCGTAAGAGCTTGGTATTTAAGCAGTCAGAGTGACTCACCTCCTCTTCATTGAAATCTTACAGGTGCATAGTGATTGTTCACTTTAGCCATGACAGGTGTGGCAATAGGCATATGCATGTCTAGGAGTGGATTCGGGAAAGCTTGGTATTTAAGCGATCCTAGCGACTCACCTCCTTTCCACTAGAATCCTACCGGTGCATAGTGACTATTCACCCTAGCTACTGATGCGTGTTGACAAAGCCAAAACTTATAATTAAAACCCGAAAGGGACCAGCCACCTTTTTTCTCACAAAATTATTAGAATATCCTTATTTTGAAAAAAAAATTACCCATGATTTGCAGAAATACCTCGATTTACAAAGTCAACAGAATCTATCCATAGGAAACAAAAACAACAACAACAACATCAAAATATCCTTGAGTTGTAAATGACCAAAACACCCTTAATTTGCAAACGACCAAAATACCTCTGATTGGCAAAATTACTGAAACACCCCCAGATTTTCAAAATTATTGAAATAACCCCAGATTTTATAAATTACTGAAATATCCTGAATTTGCAAGATTATCGAAATACCCTCAAATTTGTGAAATTTTTGAAATACCCTCGATTTGGAAAATTACCAAAATACCCTTATTTAGCCAAATCACCCGAAACCTTATTTTGGAAAATTACGAAAATACCCCTATAGGTAAAATTACAAAAATACCACTGGGTAGTGAGACGAAGAAAATACCCTTAGGTGGTGAATGTAAGTTTATAAGGCTGTTTTTATGATTGATATGTGCTTTGAATGTTGGTGAAGGTGAACTCTAGGACTAGGAAGTATCGACTTGAGAACTAAACCCGTAGATAGAATTCGAATTCAAAAGAACTACTATCGAAATGATTTTACATAAGATTGTTCGCGGTTAATAAGTGTGAAGAATTAATTATTCATAAAATTCTTAATCACATAAACGTCGATCGAAAGAATGAGTACAAAGGGACGAAGACGCTTGATCTGAATAATGGTGCGTACCCTACCATAGTATACTAAGTGTTTATTTTGGCTTTAGAATTAGAGTCTTGCAATGAAAGCATAGTGGTGAGACTTAGGTAGTATGATTTCTAGTTAGTTGGAAATTTTGAAGACGAAATTTCTTTAAGGAGGGTAGAACTGTAACATCCTAAATATGGGTTTGTGCATTTATATGAGATGTTGGTTTAATATGCTAAAAGGAGGCCTTGATTAAATATATGGATTAGGGTTTAAATTAATGTTCTGGGTAGTTTAAGTGATAGGTTGGGCTTTAAAATTTGGGTTAGGTGGTTGATAGATGGTGTTAGTTTATAATTTAAGTTAGATAATAGATTAGTAGCAAGCTGGGCTTGTGGCCCAAAGACAAAAGGTGCTCTAAGTGGGCATTAATGGTGGCGTCACAAGGAGGAAGGTTATTGGGCTATGTGTGGCCACTTGAGGCCCAAGTGTTGGGGCAAAATTTCGGCACTAAGAAGGGAAGGGGGCTAGACGGTAATTAGGCTTATTTTTTTAGGAGTCTTTTTCTTTTAATTTATGTGATAAAAGTTGATAATTAAAAGGAGGAGTTGGCTTTAATGTGGGCTCTCCTAAAGGTAAGATAAGGATTGAGTTATCATGAGATTTAAAGACTATCAAAAGAGGTGAGAGTTGGCCAAACTCAACTACTGGAGGAAATCGGTTTAGTATAGGCTAGCAGAAATTACGCTAACAAAATTCTCTCCATCTTTTCTTTTCTCTCGCAAAATCTCCACCCATTCTCCTCTAAGTTTTCTTTCTTTTCTTTTTCACGAAATCACATCATGTCGAAACTCCTTAGTGTTTCTCCTCTCCTCAAAAACCCTTCGAAAGCCGATGCTCTTAGTGCACATCTTCTTCCTCCATAGCCAATCATTAGGTAAGATCTTTGTTTCCGAAGGTGCACCGTAGTTTACTCCTCGTAATCCGGTGAGTTTTGGGATTTTGTTTTATTCGATTTCACTCTTTCTTTTCCTAAGATCTAACCCGAATCATGTGTACTAATGCCTATCGATTTCCCTCTTTGTCCATATAAGCCGAATCCTCTTTAATGGAGTCTGCTTGTGCCGAAATCTAAAGAAAATAATAGGTAAGTGTTGATTTTGGGATTTCAATGTTCTTTCGGCTTTTTAAAGTCCTTAGCGAATGGCTATTAGAAACTAATCTCTTATTTCACACTTCTTTTCGGCATTCCAGGATTTGAAGGAGGAGGCCAATTGCACAGATCTCTAAGTTATAGAATCGTGTTACTTTCGAGATTTTAAGGTAAGAGGATTTGTTTATTTATATATATAAAATCGGGTAGAATACTAACCGTGGAAAATATAGGAGAGGGCATATTTTCACAGTTTTTTGGCTTTTAAGTAAAGTTATAGATTGAGGATAATAGATCTGGATAGCAAGGACATCGACTAAGAATATTGGATTTCGCGATATCAGGTGTGTAATACTTCCCCACCATTTAGATCTGTCTGTTAAATACCTATTTATAAGTATTATATGTTATGATAAATGCCAAAATCCCGGCATAAAGATGGAAGCCCAAAGAGGGTAAAAGCGAATCACTAGGTCAGTGAATATTCTGATTATATGTTATAAGTGTATTGATTTTTGTGATTGCATGGGGTGGGTTTGATGAAAGGAGGAAGTTATACGTTATATGTGTAGCGGTTTTTACCGTGATATGTTATATGTTGTAGAGGCTTTTGCCGTGGTCTGTTATAAGGGCTTCGGCCATGATATGTTGATGAGCAGCATGACTGCCATCTTGGCGTGTAGCGTTGTGCGTTGATTGTAAAAATCCCCAATGGTGTGAACGATTGGTACGGGGGTGTGTAGCGGATGGAAACCTAGGCAAATGGGTTGGGCTTTGCATATTATTTATTATATATGTACATTAATTTATTATTCTATTTTTATGGGTTAAGGCCCAAATCTAATGGTGCATGAAGGTTGCACACTGAGTCTCGCGACTCAACCAATTAATTAACATTTCAGGTAACACTTAATGCATCGGACCGGGCTGGAGAGGAGCGCAAGGTGGCCATGCAAAAGAACATTTGGATCTAGCAAAAAGACTCTAGTTATTATTTTATATTCTTATTTAATGGATTTTAAATCTCGTTGTAATAAGGCCATGGGCCACCAGTTTATATTTTGTTTTATTACGGGCTTTTATTACTTTTAGTTATTTAAATTTTTATTTTTAATTGAATTAAGGCATGTATTTAAGTTTGGGTTTTTAATTCATAAAGGCATATTTTATTTAAAACTATAAATTATAAATTTTTCCCGAATAAAAGGTTAAACTTTACCAAAATGTTTTTTCTGAAAATGCGACATGTTTTACAAAATTTCCTTAGTGACATACCAGATCCGATTGTAGTGTTTGGGCGGTTTGGGATGTTACATGTTTTGCATCCTTTTTATCCTTAGGTGCTTTCCTGAGTATAAGACATGAAAAGAAAGGATTAAGAGCACCTTTTTACATAAATTAAGGATAAATTCATCCAAAAGCATACTAAATGTGGGATTAAAATATGTTACTTTTACGGTTTATCAAATACCCCCACACTTAAGCTTTTGCTTGTTCTCAAGCAAAATTCTCAATTTACAATTAAAACGAACTTTCCAAAATTCATAATTCCCATTGACAATGCCTCATCATAATTCATAGATAATTTATACATGGATCATTTAGCTCGAAGTGCCCTAAAGATTCAAACGAGGTAAGTCATGATTTTGTAGCATGAAAACATAGGTGTCTCCCCTTATTTAAATAATTACCTTTGATTCAAAATTGACAAGGATTGACATCCTCACTAAAGATTCACTCAAAGCACTCAAAGTGTTTAAGGATCAAGAAAAAGTGCTCATAAGTCGAACCTGAAAAGTTAATCCCATAGGCTTGCCTGAAAATCAAATCTCCACCACTGTATATGAGATAATAAACATATCAAAAGGTCTTTATTAGGGTTGTAACGGGGCTTGGGTTAAAAGGTATGGATAAAGGCTGAATTAGAGGGTTAAAATCGAGATTGAATTGACTAATTACCTAATCTAAAAATAATGAACTAAATATGAATATTTACATCGAATGAAAAGTACTAATACCACTATTGATAATTACTCTATGATAAAGAGTATTTTCTTTACTTTAAAATTTAATAATACTTTAATACGAGCTTTTTCTTCAACAATTGGAGTTTAATTGCTCTAAGCTCTTTTATACTACTAATATTGAATAAACTTGGATTTTTTTTTTTTAAGAACAAACTAAGTAAAACTTAATAGAAGGAACTTTGATAATTGAAATAACCCAATTTGGCAATTGATCAAGTCAATTCTCGATAGAGGGGTAGTCAAAAGAATGTTGATAACAAATACAAAGGGATTTTGGGTTAATATTAGTGGGTGAGTCAATAAAAATGTTGTTAGGATTCAACGGGGTTCACTAGGAGTTATTTATGTAGGTAGGCTTTTTAGTGGAGTGAACGGGTTAAAACCTAGGTGCCTTGATCATCTCAGTATATCAAATCATTATTGTGGTCTCGACATGCATAAACGAGGCAAGTTCTAGAATAACAGTTCAAAGTTAACACACTCGTAATGAAAAAAAGTGAGCATGAAAAATAATATATGCTCTATAAGGCCCAATATCTCACAGAAATTATGGGTGTTTTGACATCAATCCCTATAGATTTCAAATTTCAAAGTAATACTCAGATTCAGTTCAACAACCTATCAATTTTTATTTTTGAAAAATAAATTTATCATGCTTGATTCTCTAGTATTCTTCAAATTTAATCATCAATGCACAATTAACTATGACTTACTCTAAAACAAATCAATAAAAATCATAAATCATTAGAAATTTCATCCTAATTAATAATATGAGAAAAATACTTAAGATCAAGACTAAATTTAGGATTTGAGAATAAAGCAAAAAGTTGGACACTTTTACTCCCCCACACTTAAGATGTACATTGCCCTCAATGTACAAAGATAAATAATGACAGTAATGGGATAAAGCAAAAGAGAAGGGAGAAAGTGACACTTCCTGAATTTTTGGATGGAGTCCAAAATACATTCCTCGGGTGACTTTTATGTGAATATATGTTTGTGCGGCATGTAATTGATTCTGCAAAGTCACTTAGTTAATAATTTTTGAATAGGGATTGCTTATGAGGTTAGATAGCCAATGGTAAAAAAAATAATAAAAATAAAAATAAAAATAAAAACATGAAATACTAATAAAGTTCAAATAGAAGCATCATTAATCAAACATTTAAAATAGGGAAAATATATGTCAAAAACAATCTATGAGAACTCGAAGTCCTCATCGTTAATTTGGATCCTGGGGTGGTCTTTGGTAGCGATATGTGAAAGTGATGACAGATTTGCTGAAGGGTGGCCTCGATCCCATTAAGATGTCGAGCATTGCTAGTAAACTACTGTGTACAATAGTGCTCGAGCTGAGTAAGGCGTGCAGAGATATCTACCAATGAAGTTGCTGAACATGATGGCTGCTGGCTCGGGACTGGTGGCACATCATCAGGAATGTCCTCGGGCACCTCTTCTTCTGTAGCTAGTATGTATTGAGGAGGGTCCGTTCCATGACGTCGTTTGATCATATTCATATATAACATTGTTTGTATCCCTTGAGGTATCATGTATCTGATCAGTGTGAGTGAGGACCTCTGCTTATCGGTGTCGAGGAGATTAAAGTGCCGAGCTAATCGCGTTATGTATGGCCCCATTGAAATGATGCCCTTTCTATGTGCCTCTGTCTGATGTTGCATTGTGCATGCGATAAAATACGCCACATCAAAAACATGTCCCTCAGACATGCATGACAAGAAATAGACGTCTTGTTTATTAACGAAGCTTGTGCTCTCTTTGCAACTTGTAATTGTATGAGCAAGGATAGCATGAATATACCTGAGAGCTAAGGAAAGGGCGATCGCCTTTGAACGACTGGGGTTATAGTTTCTTGTAGTATGGTGTAAGCTTTGCCAGCAGGCGATTTGAGTGATGTGCAGGTCACGGTTTAAATCATCCGAGGGATTTTCTTCAATAAATTCCAGAGTGTAGAGACCAAGGGTCGTACCAAATTGTGGTACGCTTAATCATTGTATTGTGCCCCCAAGATGAAATTGGAAAGTGCCGGGGTCGTCATACTGAGCCATCACTGTTTGTAATGTGAAGGTGGAACAAAATTCGAGCGTGAGTTCCAAGTAAGTAGGCTCGATTATAGAGAAGAACCGCTCCCATGGCTCTATTGCTATGAGGGCTCGGATATCGGTTGTCAGTCTAATTTTTTCTATTGCATTCCAGTCCATACATCTTCCGGTGCCTAAAGGGCATTCCCGGAGTGCCTTATATCGTTCTTCCTGAGTGTTTTGATTAAATTGGAGGAAGCGGTGTCGAATTTCTGATAAGTCACTAGCCGAAGATGGTCCAGTGCTTTTCTTTTCTTGCTTGGAACGGCCCTTTTAAGACGTAATGACGACATAATTCACCGGTGAAGCACGGTGGTGGCAGCAGTGGTGTGGCATGTGGTAGCACAGTTGTGTTGCGGCGTGCGACTTGTTTTTGATTGGTTATGCTGAGGAAAAGGTAGGGAGAGGTAGTTTCGGGTGATGAAGGGCGTGGGTATGGTGGAAATTTTGGGGAAGGAGGCTGAGAATTGTGTCTAGGGTTTAAAATAGGGGAGGACTTCCGGTTAATTTTCTTATATAAGGAGGGGAACATGGCCACCTGACACGGCCGTGTTAAATTTGAACTGCCCGTGCTTTTCGCGATTGCTTGGAATTGGACGCGATTTAATGTCTTTAGCACGCCTGTGTGATAATTTGACACGCCTGTTCTCGATAAGTCAGTATGTTCACACGGTCACGGTGCACGCCCATGTTTCAGCTGTGCTCGATATGTTAGTAGCCTCACACGGTTATGAGGAACGCCCGTGTGGTTTTATCATAGCCCGTGTTGGAAAAGAGAGGTTTTCCCTGTTTATGCACGGTTATGGGCATGCCCATGTTCAAGGCCATGTTAATGATCCTGCATTTTTGTTAGACTTTGCAAAATAAAGTTAATGTGTTTAGTGCTTAGGTTGCCTCCCGAGAAGCGCTCGTTTATAGTCTTAAGCTAGACTCTCCCTGTTTTTTGTTCTAAAGGAAGGCTCATGGAGCATAAACTCCTCTCTTGTATCTCCAAGATCTGCACCATTATAAATCTTAAGTCGGTGACCATTTACCTTGAATGTACCTTTAGTGGGATGAGTTACCTCGATGGTGCCATATGGAAATATTGTTTTGATCATGAATTGGCCTGACCATCTGGATTTTAACTTCCCAGGGAATAATTTAAGCCTTGAATTGTATAATAGGACTAGGTCTCCTACTTCGAAATGTCTTGATTGCTTGAGGCAGGCATCATGATGTCGCTTTGTTGCTTCTTTGTACAACCTTGAGGTCTCATAGGCTTCCGTTCTCCATTCATCTAACTCGTTTATCTGCATCATTCTTCTCTTTCCTGCAAGGTCAGGGTCAGTATTTAAAAATTTTATTGCCCAGAAAGCTTTGTGTTCTAACTCGAATGGTAGATGACAACTTTTTCCATATACGAGCTTGTATGGGGATGTCCCTAGAGGTGTTTTGAATGCTGTTCTATAAGCCCATAAAGCATCATCTACTTTAACTGCCCAATCTTTTCTATTTGATTCAACTATTTTTTCTAGAATGCACTTAAGCTCTCGGTTTGCTACCTTAACTTGCCCACTAGTTTGGGGATGATAAGGGGTGGCTGTTCTATGGCATACTCCAAATTTCTTTAAGACTTTTTCAAATTGTGTATTACAGAAATGAGTACCCCTCTCACTGATGATGGTTCTAGGTGTGCCGAATCGAGAAAATAGTCTCTTCAGAAATTTAACTACAACCCTAGCATCATTGGTAGGTAAGGCTTCCGCTTCTACCCATTTTGACATGTAATCAACTGCTACTAGGATGTATTTATTTCCAAATGAACTCGGGAATGGTCCCATAAAATCAATACCCCATATGTCAAATATTTCACATGATAGCATATATGTTTGAGGCATTTCATCACGTTTAGAGATGTTACCTGTTCTTTGGCATTTGTCACACGAGGTAACATACCTATTGGCATCTTTAAATAGAGTGGGCCAGTAAAAACCTGATTCGAGTATTTTGTGTGCTATCTTAATACCACTGTAGTGTCCTCCTGATGGTCCTGAATTACAATGTTCTAGGATTTTGCTTGCCTTTGTCCTTGTAACGCATCATCGAATTACCTGATCTGCACATATGCGGAAAAGAAAGGGATCCTCCCAAAAATAATTTTTCACATCAGCAAAGAATCGCTTCTTTTAGTGATGTGTCAATTTTCTTGGTAGGATGTTAGCTGCTAGATAGTTTGCAATATTTGCAAACTAGGGTACTTTAGAATGTGTTATAGAAAAGTACTATTCTTCGGGAAATGAATCATTTATTTCATGTTCATCAAGCTCTTTGGTGTGTGGATTTTCGAGTCTTGAAAGATGACCTGCTGTGATATTCTCATCTCCCCTCTTATCCTGTATTTCCAAGTCAAATTCCTGTAAGAGTAAAATCCATCGTATTAGTCTAGGTTTTGTATCAGGTTTGTTTAAAAGATAACGAAGAGCTGAATGATCAGTGTAAACAACAACTTTAGATAATATTAGATATTGTCTAAATTTGTCAAAAGCAAAAACTACAGCTAGCAATTCTTTCTCAGTCATGGTGTAATTTTCTTGTGCAGGTGTTAATGTTCTGCTAGCGTAGTAGATTGGCTGAAAATGCTTGTCTCTTCGTTGTCCCAAAACTGCACCTACTGCAAAGTCACTTGCATCACACAATAATTCGAAGGGTAAGTTCCAATTAGGTGCAATTATAATCAAGCATTTACTAATTTATCCTTAAGGACATTGAATGCATCTACACATTCCTGATTAAAATTAAAAGGAACATCTTTTTCTAGCAATTTTGTCAAAGGCTTAGCTATTTTAGAAAAAATCCTTAATAAATCTTCTATTAAAACCTGCGTGTCCTAAAAAACTTCTAATAGCCTTGACTGAGCTAGGGGGAGGTAATTTTTCTATGGTTTCAACTTTTGCTTTATCTACCTCAATTCCTTTACTAGAAATCTTATGTCCTAATACAATCCCTTCTCTAACCATAAAATGGCATTTCTCCCAATTTAAAACAAGGTTTGTTTCTTCACATCTCGTTAGAACTCGTTTTGAATTTTTAAGGCAAAGATGGAAAGAATTACCGAATACCGAGAAATCATCCATAAATACCTCCATGATGTCCTCCACGAGTTTGTCGAAGATTGCCAACATGCAACGCTGAAAAGTAGCAAGAGCATTACATAATCCAAAAGGCATTCTACGATAAGCAAACGTACCGTATGGACATGTAAATGTTGTTTTTTCTTGGTCTTCAGGAGCTATGGGGATTTGAAAGTATCCAGAGAGTCCATCCAGGAAGCAGTAGTACATATGCTTGGATAATCTTTCTAGCATTTGATCTATGAAAGGCAAAGGAAAATGATCTTTTCTGGTGGCATCATTCAACTTTCTATAGTCTATGTAGACTCTCCATCCTCAGAATCGTTCTTGTGGGAATTAACTCATTTTTTCATTGGGTACTACCATCATTCCTCCTTTCTTTGGGACTACCTGCACAGGACTTACCCAAGTGCTACCAGAAATAGGATAAATTATTCCTACATCTAGAAGTTTAATTACCTCGACTTTGACCACTTCTTTCATGTTGGGGTTTAAACGTCTCTGACGTTGCACACATGGTTTATATTCTTCTTCCATCAAAATTTTGTGGGTGCAGAATGTGGGGCTTATTCCCTTGATATCGAAAATTTTCCAAGCTATGGCTTTCTTGTGTTCTTTTACTACTTTTATCAGTTCCTCCTTTTCTTTGGATTTTAATTCTGAGGAGATGATTACTAGTAATGTAGAATTGTCTCCAAGGAATGCGTATTATAGGTGTTTTGGTAACTGTTTGAGTTCCAATTTGGGTGGCTCTACGATGGAGGGTTTTTATTTTATTTCATTATCATTATTGATGCTTTCTTCTCTCCGTTTTTCATATGATGACATTTTCAGATTCGACTCATTATCATCATCTTCTTCCCCCTCTTCTTGAGCCGGACACAATTCCAATGTGTCACCTTGTATAATTTCCTGTAATGAATTCTTTATAATATGATCAGTAGTGTCGACGAAATAACAGGAATCATCTTGTTCTTTAGAATATCGCATCGCATTACAGAGTTGAAAGATAATTTCTTCATCACCTATTCTCAGAGCTAGTTTACCATTACCTACATCAATAATAGCTCTAGCCGTGGCTAAAAAGGGATGCCCTAAGATTAAAGGAACATTAATGTCTTCATCCATGTCTAACACAATGAAATCAACAGGAAAAATAAATTTATCAATTTTGACCAAGACATCTTCAATAATTCCCCTAGGATATTTAATAGATCTATCGGCTAATTGAATACTCATCCTAGTGGGATTTGGTTCCCCAAGATTTAGCCGTTTAAATAATTTGTAAGGCATTAGATTAATACTAGCGCCTAAGTCTGCTAATGCTTTCTTGACGTTTAAACTACCAATTAAGTAAGGAATAGTGAAACTCCCTGGATCTTTTAATTTCCGTGGTAGTCTATTTTGGAGAAGGGCTGAACATTCTTCGTTAAGCTCCACCATGGATACCTCCTCAAGCTTCTTTTTGTTCGTAAGAAGTTCCTTTAAGAATTTTGCATATTTTGGCATTTGTAAAATAGCTTCAATGAAAGGTAAGTTAATATGTATTTGTTTAAAGAGTTCGAGGAACTTACCATATTGAGCATCCAATTGTTCTTTCTTCAATTTTACTGGATATGGAATTTTTGTTTTATTCTCTGTAGGCAATGGATTATTGTTTTCACCTTCTTCACTCTTTTTCTTGATAATTTCATGTGATGTCTTTCTTTGTGGTTCAATTAACTCTTTGCCACTCCTTAGTGTAACTGCTTTTACCTGCTGTGTGCCTTTGGAAAAATCTCTGTCCGTATTTCACATAATATCTCATTAAGTATTCCAACCAACGTGATGATTTCTCTTACCTGAATTTTGATTCCCTCGATCGATCTTTGTTGTTTTTCGAGTGTTTCTTCAGCCTTTTGAAGATGAGAGTTTGTAGCTCTCACCAATTTTTTCAGAATCTCTTCGAGGTTTGATTCCCCTTCCTGTGGATAAGGTTGTTGAAAATTTGGAGGAAAATCCTGTCTTTGATCATTCCACGAGAAGTCGGGATGGTACCTCCATCCTGCAGTATAAGTGTCACTATAAAAATTATTTTGACATCTAGAGTAGTGAACTATATAGTGGACTTGTTCTTTTTTCATGCCATATCCGTAGGGTGGGTACTCAGGATTCACCACGCCTCTCAGATTCGAGTTATATTGCATTACTGGGTGTACCTGCGAGAGATTATTCAAACCATCAATCTTTTTATTCATTATTTCGAACTGATTAGATAACCTTGTGACGACGTCGAGGTTGAAAATACTAATTGCTTCAGTAGGAATTGTCTCTATGCCTTGCCACTGATAATTATTCAGTGCCATTCCTTTGAAAAACTAGAATTATCTGTCAAAATTTAAATAAAAGGAAAGTTAGCAAAGTAAAAATAATAATAATGGCTAGACTAATAAAAATAGAGCTTTCGTAATATTTTAGAAGCCCCCGGCAACGGCGCCAAAAACTTGATCGCTACAAAACAGTCTAGTTTTAATATTTATAAAAGAGTGATCGAACTCAGGTAGATCGATCGACAATGATAGAGGCAAGCGCACCTATCGAGCAAAGAGTATAGCTCAGGCAAGAATATCTTATCGAACCCAAGGAACCTAAAAGAACTACTACTCACTTTCTTTCTATTATTTAGCCTAAAATATGGAGTGATTGGTTAACTTATCTAAGACTAATGAAATACTTAAACTAAATGCAAAGACAAAAGAATAAACTGGGAAAAGACTTTGGAAAACTTAGTTGATAAAAACGATACCCTCGGGAAGAATCCACCTATGACTTCACTTATCATCTAACTTTCAATTCATATGATTTCTTTTACTTGATCCGTGAGACTCCCTAACCTATATTAAACCTTCTCTCGAAGTGAATAATGTCTAACATTAGGTTAATTAGTGGAACTCTCGTTCTCTTATAATAACCCCCTAAGGAAGTAGTAAATCGATCAATGGACTCCCATATTAGGTTTCACCCTAATTCGGTAAAATCTCATAACCCCATCTCTAGGTGCCCGATCAACTCCGCTTAATTATGCTAGATCTACTCTTAGGAAGGGACTATTCCTCCTCCACCTAAGCACATCAGATTAAATTAAGCAACATAATTAAGAACAAACTAAGTATTTATCATATAAACCAAAACAATTAAATAACAAAATCCATCATAGGTTTCATCCCCTTCAGGTATCTGAAGGATCTAGTTCATGATAAAATAAGAAAACATCTCAAGAGAAAAGATAAAACAAAACATAAGAAATCTCTAAAACCCCATGAAGGAATTGAAGAGGAGATCATCCGTCTTGAGTAGAATTCTGACTCTTCGAGATGGATCAACTGGCTATCTTCGAGTAATTCCCTAAACGAGTAAAGCTCTAGGAAAAAACTCTACTAAAACTTGCTACCCTTGAATTGCTGCCTTGGATTGTTTATATAGATGTTTGGGATGCTTTACTTGGCTCCTAAGTACTCGTAATTCAAGTGAAATTCATCCTAAGTGTTTGAGTGGACTTAGGATTGCGTTTCTTGGGCTCCAAGCATCCAATTCCGAGTGAAATTACTCTTTCCCGCGGCAGGGGCACGGCCTTGACACGCTCGTGTAAATCGTGGTCCAGCCCATGTCTCCATTCTATTGATTTAGGCACAGCTTTGACACGCCCATGCAATATCTGGGTAGAGGCCGTGCTTTGGGTCTGCTAATTGGGGCACGACCGTGTACATCGGGGTCTAAGCCGTGTTGGGCTTTTTGTCGACAAGGCACAGTCGTGTAAATCAGGGTGTGACCGTGGGCAATCTAAGTATTGGGCACGGCCGTGTGGCATGAAGTCGAGGCCGTGCCGACTTCTTGGGTTGGCCCACTTTGGTCCGTTTTAAACCCGTTTTGCGTCCTTTTTATCCTTAGATGTTTTCTGAGTATAAGACATAAAAAAAAAGGATTAAGAGCACCTTTTTACATAAATTAAGGATAAATTCATCCAAAAGCATACTAAATATGGGATTAAAATATGTTACTTTTACGGTTTATCAACCACATAGAACCGAAAAAGAATGAGAAAGAAATGAGAGAGTCTCCCTTACCTTGCATGATAGGACCCCACTGAAGAAGAGACTTTCGGCAACCCACAGGGATGCTTCAAGATACTTGGTTGATAATGGTAGACGAGAGACACTAGTTTGGTTTGATACAAGGGTGATTCAGGCTTGAAACAAAAAGAGAATAAAGTAGGATGAATGAGTAAAGAAGAAAAATAGAATTTGGCTATGGGAAGAAACAGGTTGTAATAGATGAGCAAAGGTGGTTGGGCTCAAGAGAAAATAAAGAAAGTGAAAAAGGATGAAGAAAATGGAAGCAATGTGAAAGAGAAAGGGGGTTTCAGCTTAATAAAGGGTGTAGAGAAAATGAAGAAGGTATGTTTCGATTATGGTGAGTTGAAGGTGAGGGAGAGATTCGGCTAATGTGAGGCTAAACAAAAAGAATAAACTTCGAATGGGAAATAAAGGGGATTCGGCTATGTTGGAGTACTACGAGAGGAAAGGATGCAAGTTGAAAGAAAGAAGGGGTGGAAGAAAAAGGGTAGAAGCCAAAGTGCTACCATTTTCTTTTGGTAACCAGAAATGGAACAAGTTGACCGGAATGCAAAAGAAAACCAAATGCTCCTAAAATGGTTTTGGTAAAGAAAAAGAAAGGAAAAGTCTTCCTAAAATGCTGAGACCAAAAATGCATACTAGCTCACTTGGAAGAAAACGGCATACTTTCCTACTAGCAAAAGCCGAAAATGCTCAACAACAACAACCCTCTCTCTTTTACTTCCCTTGATCGAATTCATTTCCCCCACACACTTCCAACTTTTGGCCAACTCCACAACCAACACTTAATCCCTTGATTTCCTCCTAGTTCCACTCTCCATCACCCATTCAAACCCATTTGACCACTTCAACTCCTCCAAGCTCTCATGTCCACCCATTCAAAATAATTTGTCTCATTCAAACCTTCACTAAGAAGAGTCCAGCCGAATGCCAACACTCCACCTTCTTGAGCACAAAAATAAATCTCCTAGATACTGCTAAAGAGACTTGAACTCCTTCCCCTCTCCTGCTCCCTTATGACGCCACTCCCCTTGCTCCTTAAGTGGTGTCACCTTGCCACCACACCACACTCCTTCTTGTGTCAACAAACACAAGAAATTACTCTTAAGGCCTACTTCAACCAGCTCTCCCCTCCTAAAGTGCCTAAAAACTAAAATTTTACAAAGGTTCTAACTTGACCCCGAGCCTTCCCAGGACCCCAAACACACCAAGATAACATGCTCAACGAGCCAAACACAAGAAATAGTGCAAAAAGTAGAACCCTTAATTCTAGGATGTTACAAAGACGTCAACCTTCTCCTTTGCATCCGGATGGGCTAAGATCAGGTCCCCCAAACTAACCCAAGGAATGCATTTACCCTCACCTTTATTCTGGATTCTGGCTGCAACCCACTGTTCGCTCATCCCTGTGATGTTCATTAACCTCTTCACAAAAGTTGGGACATTAGCAGCCTTAGAATAAGCTTTGTCAACTTGGACCCTTAGACAACGAAGCAAGGTTGTATACTCCTCCACTGTGGGCACCAAATCTACTCTCCCGAAAGTAAAACAGCTATAGGCAGAGTTCCAAAACTGAGTCATAGCATGGGACAGATTCTTATCTACCTTAATGTCGAGTAAATAGGGTAGATCTTCGTAATTGCGATAAAACAACTACTTAGCCTCATCATCCCATTGAGTCCATATCTCTTTCAACTCTTGGAACTCATTTTGCATAATACTAATACCAGTAAAATCCCATAGTTCGTGCGTGCGCACTCAACTAAGTCATGTCCCTTTCTCTAATTGCGTTTGCTCTGACCATATGTGAACGACTGCATTGTCCTCCACTTTATCAAGGAATTCATTCTCCATAACCAGCTTTCTAACTTAGAAACTAACCGTGAATCGATACCTCTTTAAAATGAAATGATATGCACAAAAATTAAAACACAAGTTAGAACCATGGAATAAAATATAAAGCAAGTAAAATAAACACATATCTGGATAACCACTAAGGCTTGGTATAGTTCTACTTAGGGTGAGCTCTTAGGTTTTCTATATGTGGTTCAGCTCTAAAATTGAGGTACCCGAACCAGCAGATTCCTCGATCCTCACCCATTATAGGGTCATATGGACCGAGTTCAGTTCAGGGGAATACATTTTCCTATGGCCATGCTGAAGTGAAAACTTCACGAAGACATAAGTACACATGTATTCCGGAAGCAGTCCACTAGCCCATGCGAGGTGAAAACCTCACGAAGGCATAGCTTCTCGCTCCCACTTAAGGGTGCGACCACAACGGTCATGCAGTGCAATGCAGAGAGATATATCAAAAATTAGAACCATATGCAATAAAAGGATCATGTTTTTTTTTAAATCAAAATTTTAAATTCAGACAAAAGGACATGAAATTGTTGATTTTACGGCTTGACTCCCTTATTGGTCCCCAGTGGAGTCGCCAAGCTATCGAAACCATTTTTAAAGTTTTTATAAAAACTGGGATCGACTTTAAAAAATAAAAATGGAAGTCGCCACTAATCCTTTTTACTTAGGTGTGATTGGATCACCTTATAAAACATTTTCTTTTAAAGTATTGATTTTGGTCCATGAAATACAAGAAAAATGGGTTTGGGAGTCGGTTACGTATGAGGAAGGGTTAGCACCCTCATAACGCCCAAAAAATTGGTACCTAGTCGAAAAAATCATGTCCCAATATGTTGAAAATTTGAAAATTTTAAAATATGATCCTTTTATTAGAAAGAAAACCAAGACTTACCTATCTCAAAGAAATAAAATTTTATACCCAATAAGTTAGGATATAACATCTTATGGCTTCGAAACTAGGCTTACCTTTATTTATAAAATTCTTATTTGAGACACAAAATATCATATCCAATAAGTTAGGGTATAATGTTTTGAATTCCAAGAATAAGTTTTGATTTGGAAATTTATAAATTTCAATTTTAAAAGAGAAAGGGATACTTAATATTTTAAGTTCAACGATAAAAATCGAAACCCAGTGAGTTAGGGCACAATTCTTCTCGAAGTCCCCAAATATTAAATATCACCGTATTTTTTTAAAACTATTTGAATAAAATACGTTGATTCAAAAGGTATTCTTATAAAATAATGGTTTGAGTAAGATATTACTACATACATATTTAATAGCAATTCAACTTAACTACAAATTATACTAACAATAAATAATAAAAGAATATAACACGAATGAATATATAAAGAATTATGTTAAACAATAATAACGATTAAAAGGACATAAATAAATAAACATGAGATAAAATAAATAGCAATAATTAAGATCTTCATGAAATAACAAAATCAAATGAAAAGGGAATGACATATTTAGACATTGAATGAATATTAAAAAATAACGATTTATAAAATGATTTTATGTATAAACAATATTTTAAATGAAAAAATTTAAAGTATATAAAAAATAAGAAAATAGCTAATTTAATAATTTAATACATATATAAATGATTATACATAATAAAAATAATTAGTAAACAAAGATATAAAATTTTATATAAAACATATATATAATATACCAAACATAAAATTACATATATACAATATAAACAATATAAATAAAATATGTTATATAATATAAATAAATTTTATACAAAATAAGATTTTAGAGATAATACATAATATAATAATAAAATTTAAAAATATATAACATATAACTAATATACAAATTATGAAATAAAATATATAATATAAATAATATTAAACCATATAAAATAATACATAGTAGTAATTATATATATAAAGATAATATATATATATACTAATTTATACTATTAATATACAAATAGTAATAAAATATAAAAAATTTAATATGGTAAAATATTTCTATATAATATTAAAATAATTTTAAAAAAATAAAAAGTTTAAAAATAAATAAAGAAACCGGATCAAATAACAATAAAATAAATATAAAGGGTTAAATTATAAATAAAAAGAAATAAACGGACTTAATTATAATGCGCTAAAAAATGAGGGGGTAAAAAGGGAAATATCCTGGAGCGCTATACGTTGCGTTTTATTCAGGGACTAAAATAGACTATCTAGTAAAACACCGGGACAAATTTGAAATTAAAAAAACTTAATTTAAAATAAATGAAAATGCAGAAGGGCTAAAGCAGCAAATAACCCATTTACAAAAACAATGCGCGGCGGATCCCCCTTTAAAACGACGTCGTTTTATGCTTATTGGATTAAGCAGAAACGACGTCGTTTCTATAGCCCTATATAAGCCACTTTAAATAAAAAAATCATTTATGTTAGAGTTTTAAAAAAAACTAAGGAGGATTCTCTGAAATTCTCCCTTCGCCTATTTGGGTCTAGTCATCGGACCTCCGGGCTATTGTCCCCACGCACCTCACGCGTCGCCGTTAACACCGTCGGATACCGCCTCCGGAGGCCGAAAATTTCATTCTTTCCATAAGAATCAAAAGGTATACTTATATTTTTTTTTCATTTTTTTGAAGTATTTTGTATGTAAAAACGCATGAATCAAAGGTTAAAAAAAATGAATATATAAAAAAATCACCTCTGTTCTGGGTTTTTATTTCGTTCTTTTTTTTTGTTTGTGTTCTCTGTATATTTTTTTAGTCTCTCTGTTTTTTTGTCTGTATGTGTATATCCTTGTGTTATAGATTCTTTTGGGGTTTTATAACCCAAAAAATAAAAAGGAAATACAAAAATTATGTCTCGTTTTGCCATTTTTGCTTCTCTTTCTTTCCTTTTTACAGGTGAGAGGCGGAGATCTCAGCGGTGATGGAGCTACGGCGCCTAGGGTTTTCCAAAAACCCTAGGTCTCCAAACTCTAAAACTATTCGGGCCGTCTTTTTTTTGGGCTTGATTGGGTCTGGGTTAATGGGTCATTAGTTCGTGTAGGGTAGTGGGTCTGTAATTTGGTCTTGGTGTAATTGGGTTTTGGGCTAGTGGATTGGGCTATTGGTTTTGTAAATGGACTGTACAAATAAACATTGTTTTTATTTTTGTTATTTTTATTATTTTCTTTTTTATTTTTGTTTTGGTTTTCATGGGCCCGAGCAAAATGGGCTGATTACATGATCAACTTCATGTATTCATAGCATTTCTACAATTCACATATACACATTCAATTCAAGCATATAAATATACGCAATTTAGTTACATAAACTTACATCGACAAATGTTTGTGTACGTAAAATCTACTAATCCGACACTTTCTCTTTCCTCGTTCTAACTTTGAATTTGGTCTATCCGGATCTAATCAAGCAAAATAAGTTGGCTTGAGCTTAGGTTTCCATGGCTAGTGTTTCCATACTTTTAATTTTGGGAAAGATGATATATATGATTATATTTTCATTATTTTATTATTTATCATCATATATTATTTTACTTTCCAATTTAGTCCTTTTCTTTATTTTATTTTCCATGGATGAATCATCACTAAGCAGTTTTAGTGGTCTATTTACCATATAAGGAACTCCAATTTAAATTTCTATAGCTATTTAATCCATTTAGCTATTAGAACTCAACTTTTGCATTTTATGCAATTTGGTCATTTATCAAATTAAACATGTAATCGTTAAAATTTCTTTACGAAATGTTCATATGACATTATTATCGTACTATAGACCATAAAATAATATTTTAAAAAATTTCTTTTCGGACTCGGATTTGTGGTCCCAAAACCACTATTTCGATTTTATCGAAAACGGACTATTACATACCAACCCTATTGAAGGCCCACAGTCAATCGGGACGACGTGTATGGCCCTAGAGAAAAATTTTCAAATTTGGTCCCACACGGCCCAAATAGCCTAACCCGTGTGGTCCATACGGCCTGACGTGTGGCCCACATGCCCGTGTGGTCTACACGGCCCAAAATAGCCCAGACCGTGTGTCACACACGGTCCAGCACACGGTCTATCACATGACCATGTGTATCACATGACCTGGCACACGGTTATGTGACGTTGATATTACCCAATTTTGGCTTTTGTCGTTCACTGTTTTACGAGTTTCTTGTTACACACCTGGGCAAAATCTAATGTAGAACCAACAATCGAGTATCCTGGTACCTAGATTGACAATTCACACGAGTTATTAACCAAGATCTTATTAAACCCAAATGACAAATTCGCAAGAGTAACACTAATCGAACCTATATTCAACCATTGACAACCCCCAAAACGACATGAAACACTTACCCTTGAATGTAAATAGCAACCACACAACTCCTAATTCGTCGATAGATTGATTGTCTCTTGAACTTCACCTAAAACCAATCAATCAGTTATCATCAATACAAATCACCCACCACACCTTAACATAATCGAAAACCAAAGAAGAAAAAATCCATAACACAAGAGGGGGAGACGAAACTTACACCAATCAGGTTGCAATCTATACAATCGAACACCACTACAGAATTTGAATGGCAAGAACAAAGGAAGTAAGGCACTAAAGACCAAGAAATCAAAAAGAACAACTTGCTTCCTTCTTTTCAAGAACACACATGAAAAAAAAAAAAGAAAAGAAAGAAAGAAAATAATATTGTGGGAAAAACAAATGAGAAAAAAAAATGAAACGTGAGAAAAGGGAGGATTTTTGGTATATCTTCCTTCTTCTTTTTTCAAATAAAAGAAATAACAAAAAATCAAAAATCAAATCCTCACGAATCACTAACTCTCTTCTTTATCCAATCACTTGAGTTTAATTCAAACCCAACTTCCACTACAGCACTGATAACATGATTATTTTGCATGATTTCTTGTATTTAATTCGGTTTATTTCTAAATTAATCCATGCTAAATTTGTAACTTTATGATTTAAACCTTGTCAGGGATGCATTTGATCAAAAGCAAGCTAAAAAGGACCAAATTGAAAGAAAATCATGGAAATGGGGCCAAATCAAAAAGATGGAGGAAGCCAAGGACACATCAAGCAATTTGACTTTGTAAAAAGCCAAATATGGAAAATCCTATTTTTAGTTTATTTTATTTTTATTTATTTTTATTTTTAATTATTTAAGATTTTATATTAAATTAATTAAGCCTATTTTTAGTAAAATCCATGTATATAAATATGGGCTATTTGTATTTGGATAATCATCAATCAAATAATTCTTTTCCTATTCCTATTTGGTGTTTTATTTCTTTCTTTTCCTATTTCAATTTAGAGTAGGATTTCTTTTATTTTTTTTCTTCAAGTTAACTTGATGTAATCTACCCATTTCAATTCCTTTTGTTTCTTTTCTAAAATTGGTTTAATTGCTTTCCAAGCCCCTTTCCCCTTCCAAAATTCCATCACCCTTCACACCAAGCCAAAACACTTTCCACAACTTGCAAGCATGATTAAAATCATGCCACACTAAACCCCTTTCAGCTTTAAGCCGATGTTAACCCCGTCAAGAACCCATGAGTTATGAACCAGAGCTATTTAACCCCTAATTTCCAATACTTATTATTTCTTTATTATTTCATCAACTCACAAAGTCAAGTCACGCTAAGTCAAAAAAGACGTCGTTTGAGTTAGTGCGGCTAGAAGTATAGTTGGGATTCCGAAAGGATTGTTTGTCTAATAGGTTTTTCGTGAACACATTAGCGTGCCAAGTGGGGATTACTGTTTGGTTTCGTCACGGGAAGTAGTAATCAAATTTAAATGTCCCAACGTTTGAGGGCATTGGTTCAAGCTAGGCTCTTCTAGAATGCAAAGCTGTCAAAGTTCTAAATCACAAACGTTTCGTAGGTTGTTCGATCGATAAGGGTTAGTTATTAGACGTTCCATAACTAATTTACACAAGGAAGAGTTAGTGTCCGAGGCGTCCTTGGTAACTTTAACTGGCTTGTTGGAAAAGAGGAGTTCATATAATTTCGAGGATCGGTTCAAAGAAGGAAAAACCCATGCTTAAGGCTGAGCTAAGTTTAATCGATTTCTTTTCAAATTGCTTCATTGTTTTTTTTTCTATTTAGTCTTTTACTTTTTACGTTTTTATTTTCTGTGTTTATTTCAGGTTTCATAACTTATTTCTACCCCCCAAACGTCGCGGGCATGACATTTGCCCTGACATAAATCTGGTCGAGAGATAAATAATTTTTCAGTAAAACCAGTCTCTGTGGGATCGACCCTACTCCCTATACTGCTTGAGTTTGCAAATTAGGTGTAGGTTTATATTGGTGGAATCGACAGCCATCAGTTTTGGCGCCATTGCCAGGGACTGGCAACACTTACAATTGTTTAAATCGTCTTCATGACCAGATCTTTATCAGAAGATCTCGAATACGACCCAGAGATCAAGAAATTAGTGTGAGCACGACGAAAAGAGACAGGAGCTCTTAAACACGCAAGTAAAGCAGAAGTTGAAATAGGACAAGGGATCCTAGAATCCGACGTTGAAAAGTTGAGGGAAGCAATTTGTGTAGAGGCAATTCGACGTGGAATTGTGTTTAGAAATTGTGTAGAGTCAAAAAAAATTTTGACATTGAAGCATCAAACACAATACGATGCCATCCGACAACGCTCGCTCCCGGTCTGTAAGCAAATCGATTTTTCCACTCTTGAACTTTTAGATATTCATGATGCTGTGCTTCATTATTTTGATGCTATTGGTTGGAATTTATTTGCTAATATTACTTGTAATGCATATAATGAATTAGTATATGAATTCTATGCCACATTTAGATTCGATATAAATGCATTGCAAACTGTTGAAACGCAAAATATTGTATGTTTTCATTTGCTTGGGAGGGACTTTCGGATGTCAATTTTAGAATTTAACATTGCAATGGGTTTCATCGACCCTAATGATATTCAATCTGATTCCTATCATTCTGCTCTGTTAGATATTCCAAGAAACTTTGATGCTCAGCATGTTTATCATGTTTTAATTAATTCTGATCATCTTTATAATATGAAGGCCACAAAAGACTTATTGGTGCATGAACCTGCTTTGAGATATATACACAGATTTTTAGCATTTAGTTTTTCAGGTAGAAATGACTCATCATCTGCTCTGACTAAGATTGAACTGTTCTTTTTGTGGTCTATGCATTCGGGTCATAAAGTTAATTTAGGATATTGGTTTGCACGAAATTTTCATGTCGTTTTGCGTTACAACCGTCCACTTATACTTGGATCATTTATTTCAAACTTAGCCTATCGACTTTTTCAATCTGAAATTGATTTCTCAACCCTCACATGTGCATATAGTATGGACAGCTTCTATAAATATTGTTTGGATTCTATGGGATTGCTTACCGGCACCCCTACTTCGTGTTATTTTGTTCCTCCAAGTTCGCGGACAACTCACGAGAATATGGTTTTTCACCAACGCCCACACATTGAGACGAGAGAGCACGAGGAACAACCTCTATCTGTAGAGGATCGTTTAGGACGAATCGAGGCAAGACTTGGAACAATGGAAACTCAAGTCTCCACAATCCTTGATATCCTACAAAACCGTTACCCCCAACATAGACAAAATCATTGAAGACACACATGGGGAGTACTCTGAACTTTTCATTTTGTTTATTGGAGCTGCTGATTTTTTTTTTTTATCTATAATATGCCACATGCTTGAGGACAAGCTTAGAATAAGTAAGGGGGGATGAATATATATGAATATAGTAAGTATGCATGGATGGTTGATTGGTTCTTGCTGCATGTTCTCCTTTGCATATGTTCAATCTTGCATTGAATTCATTCAACAGTTTATTTTGACATTGAGCCTTTAATCTCATACTTAGTCAACTTGGACAATTGGGAAAATTTTTTGAATTTAAATGCTCAAGTATATAGATTAATCGACACTTGTGTTTTAAGGTTGATGTATGTAGTTAGATTTTCATGAATTGATTGTTTGAAAAAATATTTGCTTGTACACAAAAAAAATGAAAAAAATGAAAAAAAAATTAAATAAATTAATAAATAAAGGCTCAAGTTATGAGTGAAAATCTCGAAAATGTGACCGGATTGAGTAATTGGGATGAGGTGCTTGGGTTGTCATCTCATCTCGCGTAAAAAGGTTCGAGTGATGAGTCGATAACTTAATAATAATCCGCTAACAAAGCCCAATAATAAAGACTGTTTGAACTGAGTAACCGGGATAGGGTGCTTGGGTTGTCATCCTAGTCCGCGTAAAAAGGTTTGACCATGTCTAATTTATTTTTCCAAAAGTATAGTTAATTAATAATGCCTTGCAATTTATTGGATTCAAACTCAAATTAATTATCTAGTTCGCATATTTTAAATTTTATGACACTTGTCTTGTTGATTAAACTATATGTTCTGAGCATTTATTTAATTATTTTTACATATGTTGTTTATATTGAGTATGGATGCGGAAAATAGGCTCGATTTTTAATAAATTGTGGAATTAATTTTAATGTTTGAACGAACAACATGCTTGAGGGCAAGCATGAGCTAAGTAGGGGGGATTTGAAAACATGATTATTTTGCATGATTTCTTGTATTTAATTCAGTTTATTTTTGAATTAATCCCTGCTAAATTTGTAATTTTATGATTTAAACCTTGTCAGGGATGCAATTGTTCAAAAGCAAGCTAAAAAGGGCCAAATTGAAAAAAAATCATGGAAATGGGGCCAAATCAAAAAGATGGAGGGAGCCAAGGACACATCAAGCAATTTGACTTTGTAAAAAGCCAAATATGGAAAATCCTATTTTTAGTTTATTTTATTTTTATTTATTTTTATTTTTAATTATTTAAGATTTTATATTAAATTAATTAAGCCTATTTTTAGTAAACCCCATGTATATAAATAGGGGTTATTTGTATTTGGATAATCATCAATCAAATACTTCTTTTCCTATTCCTATTTGGTGTTTTATTTCTCTCTTTTCCTATTTCAATTTAGAGTAAGATTTCTTTTATTTTTTTTCTTTTCCAAAATTGGTTTAATTGCTTTCCAAGCCCCTTTCCCCTTCCAAAATTCCATCACCCTTCACACCAAGCCAAAACACTTTCCACAACTTGCAAGCATGATTAAAATCATGCCACACTAAACCCCTTTCAAATTTAAGTCGGTGTTAACCCCGTCAAGAACCCGTGAGTTATGAACCCGAGCTATTTAACCCTCAATTTCCAATACTTATTATTTCTCCGGATTAAGAGTATGACTTTGTCAACTCACAAAGTCAAGTTAGGCTAAGTCAAAAAAGACGTTGTTTGAGTTAGTGCGGCTAGACGTACAGTTGGGATTCCGAAAGGATCGTTTGTCTAATCGATTTTTCGTGAACACATTGGCATGCCAAGTGGGGATTATTGTTTGGTTCCGTCAAGGGAAGTAGTAACCGGATTTAAATGTCCCAACGTTTGAGGGCATTGGTTCTAGCTAGGCTCTTCTAAAACGTAAAGCTGTCGGAGTTCTAAATCACGAACGTTTCGTAGGTTGTTCGATCGGCAAGGGTTAGTTATTGGACGTTCCATAACTAATTTACACAAGGAAGAGTTGGTGTCCAAGGCGTCATTGGTAACTTTAACTAGCTTGTTGGAAAAGAGGAGTTCATATAATTTCGAGGATCGGGTCAAAGATGGAAAAACCCGCGCTTAAGGCTGAGCTAAGTTTAATCGATTTCTTTTCAGATTGCTTCATTGTTTTTTTTTTCTATTTAGTCTTTTACTTTTTACGTTTTAATTTTTTGTGTTTATTTTAGGTTTCATAACTTATTCCCCCCCCCCAAACGTCGTGGGCACGACAATTGCCCAGACATAAATCTGGTCGAGAGAAAAACAATTTTTCAGTAAAACCAGTCTCTGTGGGATCGACCCTACTCCCTATACTACTTGAGTTTGCAAATTAGGTGTAGGTTTATATTGGTGGAATCGACAGCCATCAAGCACAATCCACAAGGCTATTAATAAAATAAAATAATCCAAGCTGCTTTATGTCAAGACTCAAACACATAACCTCCAACCCCTATCAACGGACTAAACCACCAAAACAAGCACTTAATCATGAATAAAATTAACGAATCAAAGATGTTACACTTGTGGTGGCTTTAACTGGGAAAAAAAAGTTAAGAGTGATTAACTTTAACGGTCAACTACTAAAGTTAATGGTCAAAAAGCCTTTTTATACATTTTGGCGATTGAAGTACCCAATTGAGTGCAAAAGAAAAAAGCAAGGGCTTAATTTCTTTTTTTGAAAAAGTTTAAGGACCTTTTTGATAAATTTTAAAAGTTTAAATACCCAATTAAATGCAAATAAAGCAAGAGATTTAATTATTTTTTCTTAAAAATTTGAGATTTTTACACCGTTAACACATAAATTTATTATAAACTTATAAGAGATTCACTACGGAAAACATTACAAAGTTGAATTCTATAATTCGAAAAACATTACAAAATTACTTAAAAGATTTCTAAATCATTGAAACCAAATGTCAAAAATTATGTTATTTTACATTGGTAAAAAGATTACAGTGTGATTGAAAACTTTACAAGATTGTAATTATAGTTTCAGTAATTTCTAAAACATTACAGGATTATTAAATTACTAAAACCGTTGGAAAGTTGTAAGAAAATTTATAATTTACTAAAAACATTACAAACAAAATTCACCAAAAAAAAACATTACAAACAAATTTGTAAGAAATTTAGTAATTTATTAAAATATTACAAAATTTACTGAAAAATTTTAGAGTCTTCTAAAAGAGTCGGTAATTTACTAAATGCATTACAAAGTTGTATTTGATAATTCAAAACACATTACTGAAACCCATCACAAATTTGTAAGATATCCAATAATTTACTACAAACATCAAAAAATTACACACCTTACAAAGTTTTAAGAATTCATCAATTTTGTAACAAATTCAATAAGATATTGTAACATCACAAAACATTACAATTCACTTAAAATTTTTATTTTAATGAAAATGTTATAAAGCTATTGTTAAAATTTGTGTGACTCAAATCTCGTCACTTGTTAAAGAAATAAATATAGTAGTAAAACTGGACTAGAGTTGCACAAGTAAAATCTGTATAAAACTACACTCCTTCTATTTGACATTGATTATAATAAGATTTTTTAACCTTTAAATAAAAGTACTTGAAACTCTTTTTATGTTATTCGTTTTCCAACATTAGTGAATTTACTCTTCTCTGTCCGTGATTTTTTCCCTAAAAGGTTTTCACGTAAAATTTATGTATTTTATTTTTCTTATTTTGCTATTGTTATTATCAATTTCTATTATAACAGTTATAATGAATTCCTAAAACATTAAAAACTATTGAAAAGATTATAAGAGATTCAATAATTTATTGAAAACAATACAAAATTCCTGAAATCATTATAAAATTGAAAATCATTATAAAATTGTAAGGAATAAGTAATTTATTGAAACGTTGGAGTTTAATTTAGTGATTTAAAAACATCACAAAATTATTAAAAAGCTTAACAAAATTTACTGAAAACACTATAAAGTTGCAACAAATTCAATAATTCTTAAAACATTGCGTAAACCAAAAATATTTAAAAAAATAACTAAAATATTATATAAAGTAATAAGAAATTCTGTAATTTACTGAAAACTTTACAAAGTTAAATCATGCAATTAGGAAAACACTGCAAAATTACACAAAAGAGTACAAGATCAACTCATCAAATTATCAATAAGTACAAAAAATCTTCAATGTTGTCGTCTTTTCTCTCTAAGCTGTGATTTTCACCAATATAAACTTAACTGAAACTTTACCAATTAACTATCTAAGGCATGGGTCAACTATATCAACTTACTTAAGCTAGAATTTCATTAAGAATTAAAGGGAAAAGAAGAAGAAGAAGAAGAAGAAGAAGAAGAAGAAGAAGAAGAAGAAGAAGAAGAAATCTCCCTTACCTCGACAATTGAAATCGGTAATGGGGAAATTAAAAGAATCAAATGTTTCTTCTTCTTTGTTTTTAACGTGAGGAAGTAGATGAGAATAGCTCATTTTATACCATTTCTTTACTTATTATTATTAAAATATAAATCTTACCTAAACATGATTTGATGGCTATGGTTGGTCCAAGAAAATTTAGTGGAAATCAATGGTGGATATCAATACTAGCCATTAACACTTCTTTAATTATGGGATAATTTATCTTAAGGGCTTTGTAAATCACTTAACAGAGACTTGTTCAATTCTTCAATCAATTTTCTCCAATTTTACTCACCACACAAATTAGTCCCCATACTAGCCGTAACATCCTAAACCCGGCCTAGACATTATGACCGAATCTTAAAGGTTATATTAATAAAGAAAATGTGATAATTTAATTTCAAAACATATCTTATTCCAAAGTCAGAAATTTAAATTTATAGAACTTGCTTAATACTTTCGGCAAGAATAATTGTCAACATAAATTATGCGTGAGAGGATCTTGAAAAGTTAACCTATAAAACTCAATTAATTCAAAAACATCAAGCCATCGACCTTAATTACTTGCTTGAAAAATCATGTAATCCAGATTAAAAGTTTTTTTTTTTTTTTTTGCAACGGAAAAACTTTAAAAATTGCTTAACTTGAAAATCCATAGTTTAATTTAAATTATTAGAAACCATGCCAAATTTTAAAATAATTAACTAAAACTTAACAAAATCCAAAGACCATAGCTAAAGTTCAAAAAATAGTCCAATGGTTCAAAAGTCCTTAAAATTTAAGATAAAATTACTGAATAAATTATTTACAAAAAATTTGAACCAAGCTCGTAAGCCCTGCCAAATACTAAGTTTGAAGATTACTTGAATAATTGAACAAATATAGAGTGAGCTATAAAGCTCAAGGTTTACCTTGGCCCACAAGCAAAATCACAAACAGAAACATGCTTAGATGCATATATAAAAGCAAAAAAATTAGAAATTTCACATGCTTAACATGATTATATTTATGCAGAATAATCCTATCTCCATCCACTAAACACCAACTCCATCCAACTAATCATACCAAATAAGGCTACAAGAATCCATTCATCCATCACACCATTACGTGGTTGTATACCACTCAAATAATATGTAGTTGTGCTGCCAGAGTATATATTGCGAGTTTAATGCTAGAATATTATAGTGTCACTGCCGTAATCACACTTCCTTCTTAATAACAACATATCCCACCTCGGATGCACATGCAAAGTCATACTAAAGTTCATGCATAGTCATCTAAACATGCCATGCCTACTCTTATAAATTAGAATGAAGTCTTCATACAAATGTGATAACTGAATGCATCATACAAATTAACCAATTTGGAGTTCTACTAATCAAGATTATGCTCATATAGATATGCGAATGCAAAATTTACAACTTATGAGGTCTAGCAATCTCACCAAAATTCTTTCAAGTCAAATTTCAAAATTCCCATTGTGGACCCAAGTAAGGCCCAACAAATCGCTCAAACAAGCCCACATGCCTGTGCGGCCCACACACCTTACTTGTCTAACCCATGTGGGCTACACGGTCTATCACACGGCCAGACACACGTCCATGTGGCTCACATGGCCAAACACATGACCATATAGCTCACACGGTTTGGCACACACCTAAACACACGACCGTGTGACATTGACATAATCATTTTTTCACTGTTTTTGGGATCTCAAGTTAACGATATTCTTAACTCTTATGGGGTTCGGTCACACACTTGAATGCTCCTAAAAAATGTTTTCACTAAGGCAACAACTCGGAGTCTACACACAAAATCCAAACCGAACCAATTAACTAATACACATACTAAAACTACCTAAGCTATCGATCCTTACAAATTAAATGAAACCAACCCTTAATTCGAACATCCGTCCACTTACCCTTGATAAAAACAGCAGCCCTTAACAGCACCTAGATCACCAGAGGGGTTGATGTCTCACGATCTTCACCTAGAAGAACCCAAAACGATTAAAGGTGAGGCTCATAACACAACTAAAACACCTATCTTGCACAAGAAAAAGATAAAACCTTATTACTGAAAAGGGGGTACAACGATACTTAACCCAAGTTTGAAATACAATCTACTCGATCGGAAGCCCTGCACAGAAGATAGCACCAAAATGACAACACAACCAAAGCAAGATGACAAAGAAAAACAATATCAAAGGGGACAACAACAAGGGAAAAAAAGGGCAAGGAAGAAAAATAATAAAACTGGAGAAAGAAAAGAAGCACTGGAGAGGAAAAACAACAACAAAAAACTTATGGAAATAGGAAATGAAAAGAATAGGAGTAGTGGGAAAGAAAGAACAATGCCAGAATGAAGAGAAAACTAGAAAATTGGACGGTAAAGTTGGGAGAAATTTTAGGGACATTTCCTTTTTTTTTTTAAAAAATTACTAATAATAATCCAAACAAATCCCACTAAATTTAAATAACTAACCACTTATCAGATTGCTTAGTAGTAGAGTTTGACTAAAACTTTGACAAGCATGGACGACTACAACAATGACAAAGCAAAAATTTATTTCATTTTACACACACAGGACTCAAACATGATACCTTTAGATAAGTTAGAGCCTTACTACTAAACTAGTAAACTCATTCTTATAAATAAACTAACAAAAATAAAGTATAACCTACAGGTGAACAACCAAATGAAGGGATAAAAAGGAATACAAATTTAAGAGAATGGATTTAAACATAGGACCTCATGCACACATAGGTAACACTTAGCCACTCCAATAGATTAATTTACTTGATATAATTAAACTAAGAAATTATAAAATTTGGGGCGCTACAACTCTCCTCTCCTTAAAGAAATTTCGTCCTCTAAATTTACCTAATCCAAAGAGATAGGGATACTACTGACGGATTGAGTCTTCCGGCTCCCAAGTGGCTTCTCTAGACCATGATTTTACTCATAAGTCAAATCCGGCCTCACCTCAATCTCCTCAACTAGAATGATGTGAGATGGATCAGACCTATACTGTAACATCCTGAAAAGGGCCTATGCATTTTCGGTTTAATTGTACGAAATGACATGTCTTAAATGTTATGAATGTATTATGAACATTTTTGGAAACTTGGAAATGTAAGAAATGATTTAGAAATGTTAAGTTTCAAAAAGAGGAAAGTGAACATTTTGGAAACTTGGAAATGTTAAGTTAAAAGAGGAAAGTGAACATTTTGGAAACTTAAGTTAAAAGAGGAAAGTGAACATTTTGGAAACTTAAGTTAAACATTTTAGAAACCCGAAATGTATAGAAATGTTAAGTTTAAAAGAGGAAACTAAGGCAAGGTGGCCTTAAGAAAATTAATAGGAGGAATTTGACACACAAACAGGCTTGGAAAAGTGGCCTGAATATACCACTTAAAGCCCAAGTGAGTGACGCCACAAGCAGTGCAATTGGGCCCGGGTTCAAGTCACTTGGGAAGCTAAAATAAAAGTTTTTTTTTTGCTACAAGGAGTAGAGAGGTGGACGGCACATGGCTAAATTCTAGGAGCTTTTATTCTTTTATAATTAGTGGATAAATAAGGGATAAATAAGAGATTTATTTATCATTATTTTTCAAGAGATAATTGTTGAATAAAGTGATAATTCAAGGGATAAAGCTATCAAAATAAGGAAGAGTGGTGGCCAAGTAAAGGACTCTAGCTAATAATTTCGGCTACTAGAGGAAAAGAGGCCATTCATTCATTCACTCTTCCTTTGCCAAATTTCTTAAGCAGATTCTCCTCTCTCCGCCGAATTTCCTACAGTTTTATTGTAACACCCCAAACCCGGTCTATGCATTAAGACTAGATTTGGTTTGTTACATGAATCGAGCTATCTTAAAATCTTCAATAAGTTGAAAACTACAATATTATTTTTTTATTTACGGGTTTAATAAAAATCAGAAGAGTATTTTAACTTGATGTATATTAGAAAACATTAGTTGAAAAAAACATTATTAACATTGTATTATCAAAAACCCTTAGGTAATTTATTTAAGAGTTAACAATAATAAAATATTTATAAAGGAATTTCATATATTTGAAAACCCAATTTATTTTGATAAAAACATCATATAATCATAAGCCCATATTTAAATGTCCAAAATATAGTTTAAAACCCAACACACATAAAATCCATAAATTATTAATAGAGGCCCTTATTACATTAACCCAAAATAGTAAAATACTTATTAAAAAGTTCGAGTTTAATAAACCCATGTTTTGCAAGATGGCCTCCACGAAGTCATCCTCGCCCAAGTCCACGCCAATTTCCATTACGAGATGGAAAATTTGAGGGGTGAGTTACTAGAACTCAGTGTATAACTCACTTACTTTGTCCACTGGGCCGGATTTTCAAATTATGGATTTGGGCCTTGAGCCCATAAGCAGAATTAACAACATAATTAATAGTATAATGAAAACATAATTAATAACATGCATGTAAAAATGAATTTTTCCCTCCCAAACCTAATTCCATCCGCTACACACCCCCGTACCAACCATCACACCTGTGGGGATCAAGTCAACCCACCCCGCCATCACACCAATCGTAGGCATTAAGCCATTTTATATTTGTGGCAGAGCCACCGAACTAGATTGTGACAAA
This sequence comes from Gossypium rotundifolium, assembly GCA_025506655.1. NCBI lineage: Eukaryota > Viridiplantae > Streptophyta > Magnoliopsida > Malvales > Malvaceae > Gossypium > Gossypium rotundifolium. The sequence continues at coordinate 11,679,284 of CP106730.1, read as the reverse complement.
GTCACCGAACTAGAGGCATTGAGCCAATTATTATTTTGTGGCAGAGCCACCGAACTAGAGGCAAATAGCCATTTATAAATTTTGTGGCAGAGCCACCGAACTAGAGGCAAATAGCCATAATTTTGTGGCAAAGCCACCGAACTAGATTTTGGCAACAGGCCTTCTTCTCTTCATCATTTTCCCAATCCATGCAATATGTATGCAAAATAAACTGTGATTATACAATGATTTAAAAAAAAAGGCCCATTAACAAGAGTCAATATTTCCAATTTTTATTAAGGCCCAAAAATAACATTTGGCCCAATTAACACTTTAACAACTTATGCCCAAATTTACGATATAGCAGAAATTTGGCCCATTTATCAATCTAGCAGGGATTTCAGCCCGTTTAACAATTTAATAGAGATTACGGCCCATTTATGATGTAATAGAGATTTCGGCCCAATTATCGATCTAATGAGATTTCGCCCAATTTTCAATATAATGACTTTTCACCCATTTAACAAATTAATGAGATTACTACCATTATGATCTAACAGATTTCGCCCAATTATCGATCTAATGAGATTTCGCCCAATTTTCAATATAATGACTTTTCGCCCATTTAACAATTTAACGAGATTACGCCCAATTATCGATCTAATGAGATTTTGGCCCAATTTTCAATATAATGACTTTTCTACCATTTAACAATTTAACGAGATTACTACCATTATGATCTAATGAGATTTCATTGAATTATCGATCTAACGAGATTTCGCCCAATTATTACGAGATATACAATTTTACATATTTACAACAAATTTCTCGAGGCATTTTCGTAATTTCTACAATTTTGTCGTTTTCATGTAATTTCGTCAAATACCAATTATTACGTTTTAAGCCAATCTAGACGTTTTACGATTTTACTCAATACCGCAATAACATCCAAACCCGAGAAAAGTGTGAAGTTACACACCTCGATATCGAGAGTACTAATCCTTCTCGCTCCTCGACACCTAAAACATATTTCGATCCGTTAGAACACTATTTTGTATAAAAATACATTATCGATAATAGATCCAAAACCTTACCTCTTGATTTTGAATCACTTGATTTTCGGTTTCTCCTCGTTTATTGGTTCGTTAGTCGCTGAGAATCCACTAACGTATAAAGGCTCGGGAGTTCTTACTACTTCAAATAATTGACTTCCTTCTGAAGATGGTCCGCAACCCGGTGGAAAATCCTTGATCGCCAAACCGCTCTTCGTTTAAACTTAGGGGGAATAGTGGATCCGCCCCTCTTACGAAGACTAAACACCGCCCTTTTCTTCCCTATTTTGAAAGTCTTCGATATCAAAAGATTGTTAGCACATCCTAAAAATATTTATATCGATTATGACTAAAGGTTTTAAAGAACGAGATTTCCTTACCACAAAAATTCTTGTTCCACAAGGAGAATCGATCCAAGCGTTCTATGTCACTCACGACCACTTGATTTCCGAACTTCCGTTATCGCACTAAAATATAACCATTGGAAACGTTTAATAGAAGGAAAATAAATTTCGATCCAAAAGATCCTCTTACCACCATTAAAATTCGGCCATGACTACTTCTAACTAAACGAAATTAAAAAAGAATTCTTACCCTTTTGTCCACGGTTGAAAAGAAAGGATTGAAAATGATGTTTCTAAGTGATGGAGGATTCAGCTATGATAACCAAAGAAAAGAAAAATATTGATTCGGCTATGGCACTAACATTCGGCCATGGAGAAAAACAATGGAGAAAAGATGAGTGAAAAGAAATAAAATAAGAGAAGAGATGATAATAAAGATTCGGTTTTCAAAGAGAAGAAAAGGGAAAGGAAAAGATGTATTAGAGAGCAAGGTTCATTCGGCAATGGAGAAAGAAAACAAAAAGAGAGATATGGTCTTTTGGTACTAACAATTTCGACACTAAGAAGAAGCACAAGAGAAAATTCAAAGATGAACAAAATGACCAAATGGTCAAAAGAATTAGGCTTTACCAAATGCACAATTTCGCCAAGGAGAAAAGTTGAGAAAGGATTGCAAAACTTTGCACATATGCTAAGAATGACCAAAAGAGACTTCAAATCCTAGCCAAACTAACACCAAAAATTCGGCTCCCTCCCTAGACCATATTGCCGTCCAAATGCATGGTCAAATGGCCATGATTTTGTTTCCAAAACATTCTACTTGATCCTTGCCCCATGTCTCCATATCTTTCCTTAAGTTTTTGATTCCATACCATATGTTTACACTTACCTTATTCCTTTGATACACTAACCAAAAATAACAAGGTCAACACTTACCATATTTATGCTTGGCCGACACTTGCTATACATGTGTAGAAAAATTAAAATAAAATTTACCTAGATGCTCAACAAGGGATTCGAACCTCTCCCCTCATGCTACAACTCATGCGCCAACACCACCATGCCATGTACTCATCTTATGTCACTTATTAACACTTAATTTAACTTAAGTATTAATGACACTTGCTTCTCTTCAATAAATTCTCAAATATAAAATTTTATTCCTTACCCAAATCATGCTATACTCTTCTTCAGGACTATAATAAACACAAAAATAAAAGTAAGAAAATTTTCCTTCATAATCTAAACACCAAATCATGCAATATATCAATACTCAGATTTTTAGGGTGTTACAACTCTACCTTCCTTAAAGAAAATTTCGTCCTCAAAATTTACCTGGTTTGAAAGAGGTGAGGGTATTGTTGCCGAATTGCATCATCAGGCTCCCACGTAGCTTCCTCCACTCCGTGGTTACGCCATAGAACTTTGACCAATGGCACGGTTTTCTTTCTTATCACTTTGACATCTCGATCTAAGATTTCCACTGGTTCTTCTTCAAAAGACAAATCTGAATTCAACTCCAATTCTTCCACCGGTATAATGTGCGAAGGATCCGATCTATAACGCCTCAACATGGAAACATGAAAAACATTATGAATTTGATCCAATTCTGGAGGTAACTCAATCTGATAAGCCACTGGACCAACACACTTCAAAGACACGATAAGGTCCAATGTACCTAGGACTTAGCTTGCCCTTTCTTCCAAACCTGAAGATCTTTTTCCAAGGTGAGACCTTCAAGAAAACCTGATCCCCCACATCATACTCGATATCCTTTCGCTTGTGTCTGCGTACAACTTCGCTTCTCTCGAGGCTTCTTTCAACAGTGTTCGAATAACTTTTACCTTTTCCTCTATTTGGATATCATCTCAGACCCTAACATCCGTCGTTCGCCCAACTCACCAACAAATAGGAGAACGACACTTACGACCATACAATGCCTCGTAAGGTGCCATCCAATGCTAGACTAATAGCTATTGTTATACACGAATTACGCCATGGTAGATAATCCTCCCAACTACCCTCAAGTCGATTACACATCCCTTAACATATCTTCCAATATCTGAATTACTTTCTCCGATGACCATCGATGAGGATGAAAAGCCATCTAAAATTCAACTTTGTCCCCAAGGCTTCATGCGAGCTTTCGAATCGTGATGTAAATCGGGATCTCATGCGATATAATAGATACAAAACCCCATGCAACCTCACAATTTCAGATATGTACAGTTTGCCAACTTTTGCAATGAATAATCCGTATTTAACAGTAGGAAATGAGCGATCTTCGTCAAACGATCAACAATTACCCAAATGTAATTTTTCTTAGTAGGTGTTAAAGGTAACCCACTAACAAAATCCATAGTTATCCGCTTCCCATTTCCAAAGAGGAATCTTTATCGGTTGTAACAATCCGACGGTAATTGATGTTCTGCCTTCACTTGCTGGCAAGTCAAACATTTTCCCACAAATTCTAAAATTTCACGCTTCAACCCTAGCCACCAATACTGTTCACGGAGATCTCGATACATCTTATTTCCTCCGGGATGCATAGCATAAGGGCTACTATGCGCCTCCCGTAGAATCATTTGCCTCAAATTTGAGTCTTTAGGCATACATACTCTTCCTCGAAAGCACAACACACCTTCCGTGTTTATTCCAAAATCCTCGATTTCACCATTTTCAGCTTGCTGAAGTAAAAGTCCCAACTTCTCATCTGATGCCTATTTTTCCTTGATTTGTTCCACCACGAGGCTTCACCAAGTTCGCTAACAAACTACCATCCTCATACTGAGACTCAAATGGGCAAACAATGCTCTCAAATCGAATCGCTTTACGACTTAATGCGTCACCTACCACGTTAGCCTTTTCGGGATGATATTCGATTGAGAAATTGTAATCCTTTAATAATTCTACCCATCTTCTTTGTCTCAAATTTAACTCCTTTTGGGTAAGGAGGTATTTAAGACTCTTGTGATCCGTGTATATTATTGACTTCTCACCATAGAGATAGTGCCTCCAAATCTTTAAAGCAAAGACCACACAGCCTAACTCCAAATCATGAATAGGGTAGTTTACTTGTGCGGTCTCAATTGACGAGAAGCATAGGCCACCACCTTTCATTTTGCATCAACACACAACCTGCACTCCATGTGAGACGATCACAATAAACAAGTGAATTCTTTTCAGCCTCCTATTGAATCAAACCGAGCTTAGTTAGGATCTTCTTCAATTTCTCGAAACTCTTTTGCTACTTTTCACCCAATTATATGGAGCTTCCTTCCGCAACAGTTTAGTTAGGGGTGCAGCAATCAACGAAAACCCCTCTACAAAACGTCTATAGTATCCAACCAAACCCCAGAAACTCTAAATTTCAGCTACCGATGTTGGTGGTTTCCAATCCAGAATAGCCTCAATTTTCTGAGGATCCACCCTTATTCCTTCGGCTGATACCACATGACCAAGGAAAGTCACTTCCTTTATCCAAAATTCGCATTTACTAAATTTGACATACAGTTGTTTATCACGAAGTAGCTGTAATACTATCCGCAAATGTTTGTCATGCTCCTCCTCATTTCTCGAATAAACCAATATGTCATCTATGAACACTACCACAAACCGGTCTAAATATGGTTGAAAACTCGGTTCATCATGTCCATAAATGCGGCTGGTGCATTGGTTAATCCAAACGGCATCACTACAAACTCATAATGTTAAATAACGTGTCCGAAATGCCGCCTTATAAATGTCCGCTTCTTTCACCTTGAGTGGTGATAACCCGACCTCAAATCAATTTTGAGAAAATCTGAAGCTCCTTTAATTGATCAAACAGTCGTCAATTCTCAAGCAGAGGATACCGATTCTTGATTGTCAATTTATTCAATTGTCCGTAGTCAATGCACATACGCATCGATCCATCCTTCTTCTTGACAAACAAAACCGGTGCTCCCCACGGAGACACACTTGGTCGAATAAATCCCGATCCAAATTCTTGAATTTGAGCTTTAAGCTCGCCAACTCCTTCTGCCCATTCTATAAGGAGCAATGGACACCGGAGTCGTCCCTGCAAAAGCTCAATGCCAAATTTTACTTCCGATCCGAGGTATACTAGGAAGTTCTTCGAAATACATCGGAAATTCCTTCACCGTCCTCACATCATTCACAGATAACTCTTTGGCATCCAAAGCACAGAGAAAAGCTAGGAATGCTCCATATCCTTTCCAAACCAACTTCTCTGCCTTTAATGTAGATACCACATTTGCCAAGTAGCTCCTTCACTCACCAATCATTATGACTTCCTTATCATCCGAGGTTCTTCTCGACATTCATTTTTCAAGACAATCCAATTGCTTAGATGTTTAACCAACCAATCCATGCCTGAATGAGATCGAACTCGCGAAAGGCAATTCCATCAAATTCGCCATGAATACCTCCTCTTGAATTTTCAAGGCACGTCTTTAAACATTTTATTAACAATTACCGATCGTCCTAAAGGACTAATTACTGTCATCCCACTATTGGTAATTTTAGATTCTAAATTCAGGTTTCCAGATATGGCACTAGCAACATATGAGTGGGTAGAGCCAATATCTATTAAGGCAATAATAGGTACATCAAAAATGAAGAACGTACCAGTTATCACATCTGGTGCATTGCCGTCCTCGTGGCGTCTAACTTCATAGACCAATCCAGGCTGTCTTGCATCTGCATTTCCTCTAGGACCATTGCCTCGACCGGTGCACCTTGACCACGACCAACCCTATTACCACCACGACCTGGTCCACGACCTCTCGGTGGCTGCTGATTACCTCTGGCCAACTGTGCATCATTATTACGAACTTCTTGAGTCGTATCCATACGTCGAGGACAATTCTTGTACTAATGATCCATTGAACCACATTTGTAACATGCACCTGTTTTCCTCTAACACTCTCCAAAATGTCTTTTCCCACACTCAGCAATCTCGACTTCGATTATTTGTTACCGTGTTCTACCTTGAACCGGTTCATCATTCGAGGTCTCTTCGAATCTCTTTGAAGAACCAGTCAGCTGTGTCTCTCTTGTTTTAAATCTTTCTTGCTCGCTGCTCGAGTTCTTAGCCTCCTCGACTATCTTGGCCTTCTCCACAAGAGTGGAAAAAGTTCTAACTTCTCGTGGAGCAATCGTAACCCTCACTTCATCATTAAGTCCATCCTCAAACGCACACAACGTTCATGATCTGTTGATACAATTGTCCGAGCATAGCGGCTCGACGTAAAAAATCGACTTCATATGTCGCCACCGTCTTACTTCCTTGGACAAGATTCGAAATTCTTTCCTTCGAGCGTCTACATAACTCGCTCCAACGTATTTTCCTTGGAAGGCGCTTTAAAGAATTCCCAATTAATCGGTCTGACTTGGTGCCTTCTCGAACAGATGAGCCACCACCGACACGCCTCATCTCTTAACAAGGATATAGCTCCTTTCGCTTTTGCTCAAGCAGCATTCCATATCATCCATAATCCATTCCACGACTTGAGCCAAGATTCACCACATTCGAGCTACACCGAAACTCCTCCGAAAACTTCGCATTATTGGACTTAATTCGTTACAAATTGACCCACGAGTTGTTGGCCCAATTCTAGTTCCAGCGACCCTTTCCAAGACTCGTAGCATTGCTTGAGTCAATGCATTATCTTCTTCCATGTGATCGCATGATCCCGTCTCACTCTCAATTGACGCAGGTGCATCCATTTCCGGCATATGATTTGGTGCTCCAGTTGTAGCACCTCGGCCTCTACCACGGCCACGTCTACCACGTCCATGACCATGTCCTCTAGTGCTCATGATGGCTTGTTTGTTTTTATCTGATTACAAGTTTTATGAATCAAAAAATTTGTTTCGGTGTTTATTAACAATGTTTTATGAGATTTGAGAGATAAAGTTGTTTTTCGCAACATATCCTATAGTCTCAATCTCTACGATTTTTTTTCACATCTAAAACTAGAAGTTCTAGAGTGTTCCTATAATCATCATAGTAATCATTAAGCAATAAATACTTACTTGACTTGTTGCCGGATGCTTGTGGTGCCATACTAATCTTTAAAATATAATTGAACGATTTCATACGAAATTATTTATAACCCAAACCACGGTAGAGTTTTTGAAATCGGCTCGATATTATTAAATGTAACACCCCAAACCCGGTCTATGCATTAAGACTAGATTTGGTTTGTTACATGAATCGAGCAATCTTAAAATCTTCAATAAGTTGAAAACTACAATATTATTTTTTTATTTACGAGTTTAATAAAAATCAAGAGTATTTTAACTTGATGTATATTAGAAAACATTAGTTGAAAAAAACATTATTAACATTGTATTATCAAAACCCTTAGGTAATTTATTTAAGAGTTAACAATAATAAAATATTTATAAAGGAATTTCATATATTTGAAAACCCAATTTATTTTGATAAAACATCATATAATCATAAGCCCATATTTAAATGTCCAAAATATAGTTTAAAACCCAACACACATAAAATCCATAAATTATTAATAGAGGCCTTTATTACATTAACCCAAAATAGTAAAATACTTATTAAAAAGTTCGAGTTTAATAAACCCATGTTTTGCAAGATGGCCTCCACGAAGTCATCCTCGGCCCAAGTCCATGTCAATTTCCATTACCTGAGATGGAAAATTTGAGGGGGGTGAGTTACTTAGAACTCAAAGGTATAACTCACTTACTTTGTCCACTAGGCCAGATTTTCAAATTATGGATTTGGGCCTTGAGCCCATAAGCAGAATTAACAACATAATTAATAACATAATTAATAGCATAATGAAAACATAATTAATAACATGCATGTAAAAATGAATTTTTCCCTCCCAAACCTAATTCCATCCGCTACACACCCACGTACCAACCATCACACCTGTGGGATCAAGTCAACCCACCCCGCCATCACACCAATCGTAGGCATTAAGCCATTTTATATTTGTGGCGAGCCATCGAACTAGATTGTGACAAAGTCACCGAACTAGAGGCATTGAGCCAATTATTATTTTGTGGCAGAGCCACCAAACTAGAAGCAAATAGCCATTTATAAATTTTGTGGCAGAGCCACCGAACTAGAGGCAAATAGCCATAATTTTGTGGCAAAGCCACCGAACTAGATTTTGGCAACAGGCCTTCTTCTCTTCATCATTTTCCCAACCCATGCAATATGTATGCAAAATAAACTGTGATTATACAATGATTTAATCAAAAAGGCCCATTAACAAGAGTCAATATTTCCAATTTTTATTAAGGCCCAAAAATAACATTTGGCCCAATTAACACTTTAACAACTTATGCCCAAATTTACGATTTAGCAGAAATTTGGCTCATTTATCAATCTAGCAGGGATTTCAGCCCGTTTAACAATTTAACAGAGATTACGGCCCATTTATGATCTAACAAAGATTTCAGCCCAATTATCGATCTAACAGAGATTTCGGCCCAATTTTCAATATAACAGACTTTTCGGCCCATTTAACAATTTAACAGAGATTACGGCCCATTATGATATAACAGAGATTTCGGCCCAATTATCGATCTAATAGAGATTTTGGCCCAATTTTCAATATAATGACTTTTTGGCCCATTTAACAATTTAATGTAGATTACGCCCAATTATCGATCTAATGTAGATTTCGCCCAATTTTCAATATAATGTACTTTTCTACCATTTAACAATTTAATGTAGATTACGACCCATTATGATCTAATGAGATTTCGCCCAATTATTGATCTAATGTAGATTTCGCCAATTATTACGAGATATACAATTTTACATATTTACAATAAATTTCTCGAGGGCGTTTTCGTAATTTCTACAATTTTGTCATTTTCATGTAATTTCGTCTAAATACCAATTATTACGTTTTAAGTCGATCTAGACGCTTTTTACGATTTTACTCAATACCGCAATAACATCCAACCCCGAGAAAAGTGTGAAGTTACACACCTCGATATCGAGAGTACTAATCCTTCTCGCCTCGACACCTAAAACATATTTCGTCCGTTAGAACACTATTTTGTATAAAAATACATTATCGATAATAGATCCAAAACATTACCCTCTTGATTTTGAATCACTTTGATTTTCGGTTTCTCCTCGCTTATTGGTTCGTTAGTCGAGAATCCACTAACGCATAAAGGCTCGGAGTTCTTACTACTTCAATAATTGACTTCCTTCTAAGATGGTCCGTAACCCGGTGGAAAATCCCGGACTGTCGAAATCGCTCTTCGTTTAAACTTAGGGGGAATAGTGGATTCGCCCCTCTTACGAAGACTAAACACTGCCCTTTTCTTCCCTATTTTGAAAGTCTTCGATATCAAAAGATTGTTAGCACATCCTAAAAATATTTATATCGATTATGACTAAAGGTTTTAAAGAACGAGATTTCCTTACTACAAATATTCTTGTTCCACAAGGAGAATCGATCCAAGTGTTCTATGTCACTCACGACCACTTGATTTCCGATCTTCCGTTATCGCACTAAAATATAACCATTGGAAACGTTTAATAGAAGGAAAATAAATTTCGATCCAAAAGATCCTCTTACCACCATTAAAATTCAGCCATGACTACTTCTAACTAAACGAAATTAAAAAAGAATTCTTACCCTTTTGTCCACGGTTGAAAAGAAAGGATTGAAAATGATGTCTCTAAGTGATGGAGGATTCGGCTATGATAACCAAAGAAAAGAAAAATATTGATTCGGCTATGGCTCACTAACATTCGGCCATGGAGAAAAACAATGGAGAAAAGATGAGTGAAAAGAAATAAAATAAGAGAAGAGATGATAATAAAGATTCGATTTTCAAAGAGAAGAAAAGGGAAAGGAAAAGATGTATTAGAGAGCAAGGTTCATTCGGCAATGGAGAAAGAAAACAAAAAGAGAGATATGGTCTTTTTGGTACTAACAATTTCGGCACTAAGAAGAAGCACAAGAGAAAATTCAAAAGATAAACAAAAATGACCAAATGGTCAAAAGAATTAGGCTTTACCAAATGCACAATTTCGGCCAAGGGAGAAAAGTTGAGAAAGGATTGCAAAACTTTGCACATATGCTAAGAATGACCAAAAAGAGACTTCAAATCCTAGCCAAACTAACACCAAAAATTCGGCTCCCTTCCTAGACCATATTGCCGTCCAAATGCATGGTCAAATGGCCATGATTTTGTTTCCAAAACATTCTCCTTGATCCTTGCCCCATGTCTCCATATCTTTCCTTAAGTTTTTGATTCCATACCATATGTTTACACTTACCTTATTCCTTTGATACACTAACCAAAAATAACAAGGTCAACACTTACCATATTTATGCTTGGCCGACACTTGCTATACATGTGCAGAAAAATTAAAATAAAATTTACCTAGATGCTCAACAAGGGATTCGAACCTCTCCCCTCATGCTACAACTCATGCGCTAACACCACCATGCCATGTACTCATCTTATGTCACTTATTAACACTTAATTTAACTTAAGTATTAATGACACTTGCTTCTCTTCAATAAATTCTCAAATATAAAATTTTATTCCTTACCCAAATCATGCTATACTCTTCTTCAGGACTATAACAAACACAAAAAATAAAAGTAAGAAAATTTTCTTTCATAATCTAAACACCAAATCATGCAATATATCAATACTCAAATTTTTAGGGTGTTGCATTTATTCTTCTTTTTGTTAGCCAAAGCCAAAATACCTTGTGTTCTAGCCGAATCCTCCATCTTTATTCTTCCTTCTTTTTCCTTCTAATCCCTCCAAAAGCCTAAGTAAGCCTTTTAAGGCCATAGCCAATATCTCAAGTGGCTTCAAGCTTAGGTGTTTGTCAATTCAATATTAAGGGTAAGAATTTTATGGTCATTAATTTATTCTCTTCTTTAAGCCACAACATAGGAACTAATATCATTATTATTTTGTGGTGAAATTATATGGAGTGTTTCGAGGTTCAGAATCGTCGACTCCAAGAAGGGATCTTTCGAAATTCAAGGATCTAAGGTAAGTCAGGATTTACATTCGGCCAAGGGCCATCTATGACGGTTTAATGTTGGAATCGAATCTAACATAGGTGTATAGGTATTTTGACAGACATCTGAGGCAAGGGATACTTTTCGGGATTTGAGAATTTCAAGGTAAGTGTACTCACATATTCGGCCAAGGCCCTATCTTAAGTACTTAGATCTATTTGTTTTAATCGAAAACTAATTGATTCAAGGGATCTAGTGATTAGCCAATTTCAAAGGGGAAGAATACAAGTTTCAAGATTTGATTTTTAATTCAATCGGCAACAAGGTAAGTTTTGGTTGCAATAATCCTTTGGGATTTAGTCTTATGACCAAATAGGCTTTTACTAAATAGTAAGTGATTAATCAAATGTAGGAACTTGAGATCTAAGGCAGTAGATCAGATTTCGGGATTTCAGTGAAGTTGTTAAGTGAATCAGGTGTGTACCTCACACTAATCTTAATAGATTTTTGGCTTTAACTTGATATATGTGTTAAAATGAAAGTGTAAGAATGTGGCTAAAGTACCATGTTATGGTACAAAGTACTGTGCACGCTTCCTACTCCTACTAGGATTACGAAATATGTTATATTTAACATGTGAAAAGTGACATAAATGTGGATTTAAGTATGATATGCATGATATGAATAATATGGGGCATTCGGGTTATATGAAAAAGGGGAAGTGAAAGTGGTGACTTCGGTCTCACTATCTGAATGTGGTGACTTTGGTCACATTATCTGAATATGGTAACTTCGGTTACAATATCTGAATGTGGTGTCTCATGACACAATTATTTAATCTGGTGGCTATGCTACGAATTTTATATGGGCGATGAGCACGTCGACTGCAACGACTGCCTTCGATGGTGTGTAGCGGATGGAGGGTTGACTTAGTAGTCCCCACGGTGTGCAGGTTGGTACGGGGATGTGTAGCGGATGGCATCTAGGATTGGGTTCGGGATTGCATCATTATCTTGAATTATTATGTGAACATGATATGTATGGTATGCCTAAATCTATTAAATTTTAGTGTTGGTTACACATTGAGTCTGTTGACTCACCCCGTTGTGGGAACATGTTTGGTGATGAACAAGCATGGATGGGACTACGAGAACTTGTGGTGGCCATGCTCACTTTTAAAGTTTATTTAATTTGGACATTTTATTTTATTTAAGTACTCTACAAATTTTATTTTGGGTTTTGTTTTATGTAATAAGGCCATAGTGATGATTTTATTATTGTTTTAATTACTATGTTACGAATTTATGTCATTTAAAGATTAAGTCAATTTAATTAAAAATAAACTTGTTTTCAACTCGAGCCCAACCCCCAAACAAACTATCTTCAAAACACACAGTTTTCAAAGTAACTGAAGAATTTTGAACCGATTTACATCGAGGAACATACCAGATCCAGTCCAGGCTCGAAGGCCGGGTGTGGGGTGTTTTAGTTTGGTATCAGAGTCAGGTTTTAAACTCTCGGCCTGTGGTCTAAGGCCCAAAATGTTTTCAAATCGAGCCCAAAGGAGTTTTATGGAAGTATTTCTGAAAATAGGCAGGTTTGATGGCATGGCACCTAAGTCTCCGACCCGCAGTCCACCAGGTAAGTACCCCTAACCATCTGTGTGATTATGTGATTTATAGAAGGGTAGAAAAGGAATGGAACGTAGAATAGAATGATAGGTACTTGAACCCTAGGACTAGTCTACCCCAACTACTACATAAGACTTAAATGCCTAACTAAACAAACCTATGGCTAAGTCAACCGAGTTAGGGTGTGGTAACTCCTGTGTGCATGTCTAGGATTGGATCCAAAAGAGTCTGGTATTTAAGCAGTCCTAGTGACTCACCTCCTTTTCGCAGGAATCATACCTGGTGCATAGCTTCGGTTCACCCTAACCCAGAGGACTTAGTGGGTGTGGCAACCCCTATGCGCATGCCTAGGAATGGTTTTAGTGGGAGCTTGGTACTTAAGCAGTCCATGTGACTCACCTCCTCTCCACTCGAATCCTACCTGGTGCGTAGCTTTGGTTCACCCTGACCAAGAAGACTTGGTCATAGGCTAAACCCAAAGAATTAAAACCCGAAAGGAACTAGCCATGTTTTTTAAAGAACCCTAATTTTAAAACTCTTAAAATCATTTTCTTTAATTTGTGAAAACTTTTTTCCACACAATTTTTCAAAAATTTTGATTTATAAAATTACAAAAATACCCCTAGTGGTAAAATTACAAAAATGCCCTTGGTTTATAAAATGTCTAAAATACCCACAGTTCTAATCAACATTTTCATTATTTTATAACAAGTCCAAAACCCTTACTTGCAAATTATCAAAATACCTTGATTTTGGAAAATTACAAAATTGCCCTAACTTACCAAAATTTCCAAAATGACCTCGATTTCCAAGATTTTTGCAACTTCATCGTTTTGGAAAATAAATTTCTCAAAAAGAACCCTCAAAGTTTTGTAAATTTTAAAATATCCCTAAATTATTAAACTTTACAAATTTACCCAGGTTAATTACCAAAATACCCTCGGGAATGAAAAAATTACCAGAATACCCTTATTGACAAAATTACCAAGGAACCTTATTTGAAAAATTACGAAAATACCCCTGTAGGACAAATTACGCAAATACCCCTAGGTAGTGGAAAAACAACAACAATGAAAACTACAACATTTCTCTGAATGAACGAAAGTTCATAATTGATTGATGGATGTATGAATGTGAAGACTGTGTGCATGTATGAATACGAAAGAACCACTCTTAAAATTCTTTTCATAAAACTTCGTCGTGGATAATCAGTGGAATAAGGGCTAATTCATAAAACTTTCTTAAATCAGATTAAAGCGCATCGTTAGATATGAGTTCTAGAGGACGCGGTCGTCATGGACGCCAGAAAGGAAGAATGGTCATGTCGTAACCCGTTAGATCGGGTCAAGGGTCTGACAATGAGTTACCATCGCCATCACCACCCCACTATTGGTGTCGAGCAAGAGGCTCGACGGGGATGATCTCAGATCGCAGTCGTATCTACGAGTTCTAGAAATGGTGGCTGGAGTGGGCGAATATATGGGAGCTCGGAAGTCTGTACCTGAGCGACTCTGAGCCAACGGAGCTGAGGTGTTCCATGGAGTGTTTGGTGCGCACCCAGTACAGCTGAATACTGGTTGGAGGCGATCGAGCGCATTATGGATGAGCTCGACATGACCCTGAAGAGAAGTTGAAAGGAATGGTGGCACTGTTACGCGATGAAGCGTATCAATGGTGGTTAATAGTTCGGGATAGTGCCACAGCTGAGGATTTGACCTGGGATTATGTTAAGACAGCGTATCAGAAGAAGTATGTGGGGACCAGATATATTGACGAGCAGAGGAAGGCTTTTCTAGGGCTGGTTCAAGGGAACAAGTCAGTAGCAGCGTATGAAGCTGAATTTCTGAGTTTGAGTCGATATGCTCGAGGAGTAGTAGCAACTGAGCATGAACGCTGTGTCCGTTTTGAGGACGGACTAAGGGATGATTTGAGATTATTGATAGCACCGCATCAGGAGCAGGAGTTTTCTACTTTAGTAGAAAAGGCCAAGGTGGCCGAGGGAATTAAGGATGCTACAAAGCAGACTATGGATCGGAATAGGCTAAAAAGAGGTTTTAAATCGTCTAAGAAGGTTCAAAAGAGGCCTAGAGTTGATGGGCCACAAAATCAGCAAGCTGGTACAGGATGGCAGTATCGTCCTTGTGATCATTGTGGAAAGAAGCACTTAGGGGAATGCTAGAAAAAGACGGGAGGATGTTTTTGGTGTGGGTCCAAGGACCATATGCTCAAAGATTGTCCTAAGAAACCAGATGAAAGTCGATCAGCAGCTCAGAATGTTAATCAGACTGGTAGAGGAGGATAGCAGCCTCAACGAGGTCGTGGTTCAAATAACAGAGGTAATGGTGCTGGCAGAGAACGTGGAACACAAGGTAGAGGTGATGCTAACACTAAGGCAAGACAATCGGGTTTGGTTTATGCGGTTCACTTGAGGGAGGATAGAGACGCGCCGAATGTTATAACCGGTACGTTCTTTATTTATGGCAAGCCCTATTTTGCTCTGATTGATGTGGGCTCGACCCATTCTTATGTTGCATGTAGTGTAGTGGAAACACTAGGCCTAGACTCTGAACTTTCGGATAGGCAGATGACTGTAGTAAGCCCATTAGGCCAAACTGTAGTGGTGGATAAGATCTTTCAGAATGTACCCCTAGAGATTCAGGGAGTGAACTTTCGGGCTGACTTAATGGAACTACCCTTTGGGGAGTTTGAACTCATACTCGGAATGGACTGGCTAGTAGAGCACCGGGCCATGTTAGATTGTGCGGCTAAACGAATGGAACTAAGGACCCCGGAGGATAAAGTAGTAGTAATGGTCGAGAAAGAAGAAACTACCTGCCTAACGTAGTTTCGGCGTTGAAGGCTGAGAAAATGGTTAGGAAAGGGTGCAGGGCGTTCTTAGCCTTCGTAAGTGCCTTGGGTGAAAAGGAAGAAGGTGTCAGTGGAGTTAGAACGGTAAAGGAATTTGAAGATGTGTTTCCGGAGGAATTACCAGGAATACCCCCAGATAGGGAGGTGGAATTTAGAATAGACTTGCTACCGGAAAAGCTCTTGTGTCAATCGCTCCATACCGAATGGCGCCAAAGGAGTTAGTGGAGCTCAAGGCTCAAATCCAAGAATTGCTGGATCATGGGTTCATTCGACCCAATGTGTCTCCATGGGGAGCACCGATCCTGTTTGTAAAGAAGAAGGACGGAACAATGCGTATGTGCATAAATTACCGTCAGTTAAATAAGCTGACCATTAAGAACAAGTATCCTTTGCCAAGGATTGATGACTTGTTTGATCAGCTGAAAGGGGTCGCAGTATTCTCAAAGATAGACTTGAGGTCGGGATATCATCAGTTGAAGGTGAAGGAGGCAGATATCCATAAGACAGCTTTTAGGACAAGATACGGCCATTTTGAGTTTGTAGTAATGCCGTTTGGGTTGACGAACGCTCCAACCGCATTCATGGATATGATGAACCGAGTTTTCCAACCTTACTTAGATAGGTTCATCGTCATGTTCATCGATGATATTTTGGTGTACTCCAAGACTAAAGAGGAGCATGATGAGCATCTCCGAGTTGTGCTGCAAGTGTTAAGGGAGAAGAAGCTCTATGCCAAATTCAACAAGTGTGAATTTTGGCTCAAGGAGGTGGCGTTCTTAGGGCATGTGGTATCCGCAGAGGGAATAAGAGTGGATCCTAGGAAGATCGAAGCGGTGTTGGATTGGAAGCCACCTAGGTCCGTGGCTGAGATCTAAAGTTTCTTAGGTTTGGCAGGCTATTACAGAAGGTTCGTGGAAGGGTTCTCGTCTATAGCCATGCCTTTGATAAAGTTGTTAAGGAAGGAAGTACCCTTTGTATGGTCGGATAAGCAGCAAGAGAGCTTTGAGAAGCTTAAGAAGGTTTTAACAGAAGCTCCAGTATTGATTCAGCCAGAGGCAGGAAAGGAATTCACGGTGTATTGTGACGCTTCCCATACAGGTTTGGGTTGCATATTGATGCAAGACGGAAAGGTAGTCGCATATGCATCTCGGCAGTTAAGGCCGCATGAGGTTAACTACCCAACCCATGACTTGGAATTGGCAGCAGTGGTTTTTGCCCTTAAGGTGTGGAGGCACTATCTCTATGGAGAAAGGTCAGTGATCTACACAGACCACAAGAGCCTTAAGTATCTATTGACTCAGAAGGAGTTGAACTTGAGGCAGCGAAGGTGGGTGGAGTTATTGAAGGATTATGATTGCTCGATAGAGTACCACCCGGGCAAGGCGAATGTGGTAGCTGATGCCCTAAGTCGGAAGGTTGTGTCGGATCTAAGGGCTATATTCGCTCACTTAAGTTTGTATGATGATGGAAGCTCATATGGCGAGTTGCAAGTCAAACCCACATGGTGAATGAGGTGAAAAGAGGACGCTTGACCGATAAGTACCTAAGTGCTAAGTTACAACAAATACGAATCGGAGAGTTAGAGGATTATGGCGTTAATGATGAATGAGTATTGTGCTACAAAGGAAAAGTTTGTATGTCGAAGGGCGAGGAGTTAAGACAGAGGATTCTTCGGGAAGCGCATAGTAGCCCTTATGCTATGCATCCCGGAGGCATTAAGTTGTACAGAGATATAAGAGAACAATTTTGGTGGCCTGATCTTAAATGGGAAGTTACTGAATTCGTGGGAAAATGTCTGACATGTCAGCAAGTTAAGGCTGAACACCAAGTTCCATCGGGATTGTTTCAGCCAATCGAGATTCCGCGGTGGAAGTGGGATAGAATTACCATGGACTTCGTTAGTGGGCTTCCCCTTACGCCTACTAAGAAGGACTCGGTATGGGTAATAGTGGACCGTTTAACTAAGTCTCGCACACTTCATCCCGGTAAGAGTGGATTATTCCCTTCAGAAGTTAGCCAAATTATACGTGGCAGAGATTGTAAGGTTACACGGAGTGCCGGTGTCTATTATTTCGGATAGAGACCCAAGGTTTCACGTCTCGATTTTGGAGGGCACTTCATCAAGCTTTAGGCACTAAGTTGGACTTCACTACGGCATTTCATCCACAATCAGACGGGCAGTCTGAACGGGTAATACAAGTGTTGGAGGATATGTTGAGAGGCTGTGTGATGGATTTCCAAGGAAGTTGGGAGGATTACTTGCCTTTAGCAGAGTTCGCCTACAACAACAGTTATCAGGCTAGCATTCGGATGGCGCCATATGAAGTATTGTACGGTCAGAAATGTCGAACTCCTACTTGTTAGACTGAGTTAGGAGAACGTCAAGTTTTGGGACCAGAGTTGGTGGCAGAAACTGAAGAGAAGATTGAGATAATCCGAGCACGGTTAAAGGAAGCCTCTGATAGGCAGAAGTCTTATGCCGACCTCAAGCGGAAGGAAATAGAGTTTAAAGTGGGAGACCAAGTGTTTCTAAAAGTCTCGCCTTGGAAGAAGGTGATGAGGTTTGGTCGAAAAGGAAGTTAATCCCAAGGTTTATAGGGCCTTATCGAGTGCTAAAGCGAGTTGGGCCAGTGGCATATCAGCTAGAGTTGCCACCAGAGTTTCAGCGGATGCACGATGTATTCCATGTATCCATGCTACGTCGCTATCGATCGGATCTATCCCATGTAGTACCAGTTGAAGAAGTGGAGCTAAGGCCAGATTTCCTATGAGGAAGAGCCGATTCAAATCTTGGAACGAGACGTGAAAATATTACGGAGGAAGTCAGTTCTTCTAGTCAAAGTGTTATGGCGCAATCATGGATCGGAAGAAGCTTTGTAGGAGGCAGAAGAGGCAATGCGACAGCAATACCCTCAATTATTTTAGCTAGGAAATTTCGAGGATGAAATTATTTTAAGGGGGTAGAACTGTAACATCCTGAAAAGGGCCTATGCATTTTCGGTTTAATTGTACGAAATGACATGTCTTATGTGTTATGAATGTATTATGAACATTTTTGGAAACTTGGAAATGTAAGAAATGATTTAGAAATGTTAAGTTTCAAAAAGAGGAAAGTGAACATTTTGGAAACTTGGAAATGTTAAGTTAAAAGAGGAAAGTGAACATTTTGGAAACTTAAGTTAAAAGAGGAAAGTGAACATTTTGGAAACTTAAGTTAAAAGAGGAAAGTGAACATTTTGGAAACCTGAAATGTATGGAAATGTTAAGTTTAAAAAGAGGAAACTAAGGCAAGGTGGCCTTAAGAAAATTAATAGGAGGAATTTGACACACAAACAGGCTTGGAAAAGTGGCCTGAAGATACCACTTAAAGCCCAGTGAGTGATGCCACAAGCAAGTGCAATTGGGCCTGGGTTCGAGTCACTTGGGAAGCTAAAAGTAAAAGTTTTTTTTTTGCTACAAGGAGTAGAGAGGTGGACGGCACATGGCTAAATTCTAGGAGCTTTTATTCTTTTATAATTAGTGGATAAATAAGGGATAAATAAGAGATTTATTTATCATTATTTTCAAGAGATAATTGTTGAATAAAGTGATAATTCAAGGGATAAAGCTATCAAAATAAGGAAGAGTGGTGGCCAAGTAAAGGACTCTAGCTAGTAATTTCGGCTACTAGAGGAAAAGAGGCCATTCATTCATTCACTCTTCCTTTGCCAAATTTATTAAGTAGATTCTCCTCTCCTGCAAATTTCCTCTGCTTTTATTCTTCTTTTTGTTAGCCAAAGCCAAATACCTTGTGTTCTAGCCGAATCCTCCATCTTTATTCTTCCTTCTCTTTTCCTTCTAATCCTCCAAAAGCCTAAGTAAGCCTTTTAAGGCCATAGCTGAATATCTCAAGTGGCTTCAAGCTTAGGTCTTTGTCAATTCAATATTAAGGGTAAGAATTTTATGGTCATTAATTTATTCTCTTCTTTAAGCCGCAACATAGGAACTAATATCATTATTATTTTGTGGCCAAAATTATAAAGAGTGTTTCAGGGTTCTGCAACTGTCGACTCCAAGGAGGGATCTTTCGGAATTCAATGATCTAAGGTAAGTCAGGATTTACATTCAGCCAAGGGCCATCTATGACGGTTTAATGTTGGAATCAAATCTAACATAGGTGTAAAGGTATTTCGACAGACATTTGAGGCAAGGGATACTTTTCGGGATTTGAGAATTTCAAGGTAAGTGTACTCACATATTCGGCCAAGGCCCTATCTTAAGTACTTAGATCTATTTGTTTTAATCGAAAACTAACTAATTCAAGGGATCTAGTGATTAGCCGATTTCAAAGGGGAAGAATACAAGTTTTCGGGATTTGATTTTTAATTTAATCGGCAACAAGGTAAGTTTTGGTTGCAATAATCCTTCGGGATTTAGTCTTATGACCAAATAGGCTTTTACTAAATAGTAAGTGATTAATCAAATGTAGGAACTTGAGATCTAAGGTAGTAGATCAGATTTTGGGATTTCAGTGAAGTTGTTAAGCGAATCAGGTGTGTACCCCACACTAATCTTAATAGATTTATGGCTTTAACTTGATATATGTGTTAATATGAAAGTGTAAGAATGTGGCTAAAGTACCATGTTATGGTACAAAGTACTCAGGTACGCTTCCTACTCCTACTAGGATTACGAAATATGTTATATTTAACATGTGAAAAGTGACATAAATGTGGATTTAAGTATGATATGCATGATATGAATAATATAGGGCATTCGGTTATATGAAAAGGGGAAGTGAAAGTGGTGACTTGGTCTCACTATCCAATGTGGTGACTTGGTCACATTATCCGAATGTGGTAACTTCGTTACAATATCTCGAATGTGGTGTCTCATGACACAATTATTTAATCTGGTGGCTATGCCACGAATTTTATATGGGCGATGAGCACGTCGACTCGCAATGACGCCTTTGATGGTGTGTAGCGGATGGAGGTTGACTTAGTAGTCCCCACGGTGTGCAGGTTGGTAAGGGGATGTGTAGCGGATGGCATCTAGGATTGGGTTCGGGATTGCATCATTATCTTGAATTATTATGTGAACATGATATGTATGGTATGCCTAAATCTATTAAATTTTAGTGTTGGTTACACATTGAGTCTGCTGACTCACCCGTTGTAGGGAACATGTTTGGTGATGAATAAAGTGATGGACCGAGACGGCAGAACTTGTGGTGGCCATGCTAAGCTTAAAGTTTTATTTAATTTGGACATTTTATTTTATTTAAGTACTCTACAAATTTTATTTTAGGTTTTGTTTTATGTGATAAGGCCATAGTGATGATTTTATTGTTGTTTTAATTACTATGTTATGAATTTATGTTATTTAAAGATTAAGTCAATTTAATTAAAAATAAACTTGTTTTCAACTCGAGCCCAACCCCCAAATAAACTATCTTCAAAACACATAGTTTTCAAAGTAACTGAAGAATTTTGAACCGGTTTACATCGAGGAACATTCCAGATCCGGTCCTAGGCTCGTGGGCCGTGTGGGGTGTTTCAGATATTGTCTTAACATAGAGACATGGAAAACATTATGAATGCGATCCAACTCCGGAGGACATGTAAGTTAAATCAAATAATGGATTCCAACATTATTCATATTATTAGGGACTCAATTGAATGAAATAAAGCACTAAAATAGTTTGGGGACTATTTTGGGACTAAACTGAATGATTCTCAAAATTTTGGGAAAAATTGTAAATCAGGGGTCAAATGGCTATGTAGCCAGGTCGTGTAGCAGCTGTGGCCATGTGGCAAATGTAAAATCAACCTACAAGGGAGACACGGCCATGTGGCAAGCCGTGTGGTTCACGAACTACACTAGGGTTTCTAGGGCACATGGTTGTATGGTCCACGCACCTATGTGGCGGACCGTGTGACCCTATTCCTAGACACAGTTTGCCTCAATTTGCTTGTAAAAGAACACAAACCTATCTCCGGGAGTCCGATCGATATTCCTTGTAGTCGAATCTGATTCGATTAACCTAAAGCGAGTCCTTCAAACAATATTGATACACGAGTTAACGATTTATTTCAAGATTATCGAAAGTTTAGGAAAATATCATAAAAGATTGAGTAATTGAATTGAAAGATTAACGTTGGATAGAAATTCTACAAGAATTCGAGATCTCAACTACGGAACAAGATTTACTTACTGCTTCTTGGCAAAGATCGGAACACTATTGATGGAAATTACGAAATTGGTAGAATAATAACGATTGAATGGAGGATTGATTTATTATAGGAAAACAAAATAATTTTCAATAATTAGGATGAAAATATGGTATAAAGAAAAATGATAAAATAAATAGAAAGATGAATAGCAAATTATACTAGTATTTGAAAAGGGGCAATATGAAAATCATATTAGGAAAAGAAGAGAAAAAGATGGTGGAAACCTAACTCCATTGGAATTTTGAGAAGGGGAAAATTATGAATTTTAATTGGGAAGGAATTGGATAAATTCGTAGGGTTTAACTCTAGGATGTCACTTGCAATTTTCCTAATATTTTATCGAAATTTGAAATTAAAATGAAAAGAGAGAAGGAGGAGGCTCAAACTTAGGTTCTCAGGGAAACTGACACTTTAACTATTGGGTTATTACTCTTTTTTTTTTTACGCTTAATCATATAGATATATTTTGAGGCGTTTTTGACGAAATTATGAAAAAAAAGGGAAGGAAGCAGTTTGAATTTGGGTGTATAAGGATACTAGTGTTTTAACCATTAGGCCTATTTATTATGAAGTTTTTACCTCCATCAATATTTATTTTAGTGTGGTTTTTATACTATGTTGCTGAAAATAAAAGAAAAATAAATAAGATAAATGAGGGTTGAACCTTGGACTTAAAGGATGGAAGCTAACTCTTAACCATTATTAGGCCTAAATTTTATTTCTTACTTTACTTTATTTCTTAACCTTGGACTTACATCTTCTTTATTAACTTATACATTTACACAAAATTTTTATTAACTTATTTAACTTATTACATTCCATTTTAGTTTATTTGTATAAAAATTAAGAATCATAGTCAAGTCTCATTATTAATATTTTAATTCATTTCACCCTTTTTCAATTAGGTCCTAACTCAATTAAAATGCAATATTTTCAAATTAAATATTGTAATCAAGTTTCTTTTAGATGAATTAATATAATAAAATCTTATTATATTATTTTAATACTTTAATTAATTATTTATGACTCTAAATTAAGCTATTCGTTTTAAACCATCAATTTATAAATGCACAAATATAACCTTATAAATTGGGGCATGACCACCCTCCGTTTCCACAAAACTGATTCTTCTAATCCGATTTTTGAGGTATGACAGCTGAAGTGGCATTTGGCATGAAAATTACATCTGGCATGGCATCTAACGTGAAAAAAATGCTAATGTGAAGAAATTAATTGATTTTTAAATTATTTTAGGAGGGGTTAAATGATTTTTAGGGATTATATAAAAATTCTCAAAAAATTATAAAAATAATAAAAAATTATATAATGAATAGTAAATTTAAAATTTTTATATTTTTAATAATTTTCTAAATTTTATATAATATTTTAGTATTTTCTAATAATTTTGAAAACTTTCTAGTGAAAATTACTACCCATACCATAACCTATCCTTATTAATGTCTCCTCAACCAAAACTATTACTCATCACTCTTTTTAAGCCACCAAATACTAAGTTTATTATCTCTCAGACCCTTTACTCGACACCCCATTTAAGTATGATTACCATCGCACTTCAAGCTCCCCATTAAAATTTAATTCAAACCTTCAATATAAAAAATCTATAATTTGTCTATATATATTTTAAGTTTGTACAATTTTTTATACTTAGATAATTTTTATAATTGTTTTTATTTTTTTTTTTAGATTTGTATCATTTGAATTTCTTTTATATAATTTTCTATAATTTCTAAATATTTTATAATATTTTAATATTTTCATAACATATTAATAAAATATTATAATATTTAATAGTTTTTTTCTATATTTTAAAAATTATGATATTAATTTTTTTAGATTTTCTATAATTTTCATAATATTTTAATAGTTTTAGGATTAAATAATTAACAATCAATTTGGTTCTCCTAAAATAATTAAAAAAATCAATTAAGCTATCATAAAATAATTTTTAAAAAATCAACTAAGCCCTCCAAATTAGCATTTTTTCATGTTAGATGTCATGTCAACACTTATCGGTCTCCATCAAGGGCTTCAACGGAAAATTATATTCGAGGGGTTCAACCGATTGCTAACTTTCAATTGATGACTCAATTGATTGCACTTTTCAAGGATGAGCTATTTTTCAAAGGATTTTTTTTAATAGTTAAGCATTTTTAAAAGGGATAAATAAAAAAACTAGACATGAACTATGATTTAATGTGCAATTGTATACATAAACTTTGATTTTGTGTAATTTTATACATGAAATTTTAATTTGATCCAATTCTTGTAAATTATTAACACAATTATTGATAAAATATCATTTTATGTTTATATATTACCTACATAAATAATTATATTTATTCAATATAAAAATAAATTGATGTATTTATTTCTTTAAATATATATGATTAAATCAATATTGAAATTTGAAGTATACATTTAAACCACAATTAGAATTTCAAGTGTATAATTGCACTAAATTAAAATTCATATATACATTTGTACATTAAAAATCTAAAACTATACAATATAAATATATTTTACATTAAATCGAGAGTAAATATTTTTACCGATTTTTTTTAATGAAAAGTTGAATGTACATATTCCTAGTCTAAACATGTTAATTGAAGTACAAAAGTTTGGTGATTTTTTTACGCAAAATCCAAGTCATTGATTTACATTCAACCTTATGAATCAATACATTTAAATTCTCAAAATCCATCCACAAGTTAAATTACAATATAATACGATGTTGATCGAAATCATTTTTAATCGAATCATCAATTTAGTTATAAAATTAAAAATATTTTTAATTATAATTATAATTAATATTAATATTATTCTTTTATCTTTTCATATTTTTATATCATTTTAAATAAAACAATAAAAAAATACGAATGCGAGACTTGAGCTAATATTTGATAATATTAACGTTACCACTTCACCTATATTCTTTATTAAATAAATTACAAAACAAATATTTTGATAAAATAGTATGTATATATATTACATAAAGTTGAATATTATATGATATACTCCTTTATGATATAATTACAGGTCCTATGCCAGCACTTGTTGGAAATTTGAAAAATCATGTGAGTTTAAATATATCAACAGAAAACTGAGGAAAGACAGAATGATAGATTTAGGAAGAAATTAATTAGGATCTTGCTGTAAAAAATGACATGTTTGAAGCTTTCCAAGTCTTGGTGGGTGGCTTATAAGAAGCTTTCATGAGTCTGCCCGATGGGAGAAAGAACTACTGAGTTAGGCAACCATATGCCATGATGTTACCATATTAATTAATATAGTTGAATTAAGTTACTTCAAATAGTCATGGAGTGGTATTAGTAAAATAAAAGACTCCAAGAAAAGTCAATAGCTGTAAATATATTGTCGTAACCATTCTTTGGAAAACGAAAAAAGGGTTCGACTTTGGTTTTTAAAACGAAAAAGGACAGGGAGTCGCCACCGATCTTTATTTGGTGTGATCGGATCACATTTATTTTAATAAAACGTTTTGGTTTACTAAAACAATGTTGATGGTCTGTGAAATTTTGAAAATCGGGTTCGGGAGTCGATTACGTGCGAGGAATGGTTAATACCCTCGTCACGCCCAAAATTAATACCAAATTGATTAGTCGATGTCTTAATGTCGGAAATTTGAAAAGGTTTTAAAATACGGACCCGTTAAAAAATGTTTGAATAATTTGGGCTGGAATTTGAGATTTCTTTGTTCCGAGATGATACAAACATCACATACAGCACGTTAGGACACGATGTTTTAATCTCTCGTAATCAAAGTCATCTCATGATTTACGAAGTTTGTTAAAAGGTCATAGGTTATTTAGTCAAACGAAAATCGAAACCCAAAGACGTTAGGGCACTATTCTCCTAATTTCTAAGTACAAAACATTGCCTTTATTTTAAAAACTTTAGATGAAATATGATGATTTTACAAAATGTACTTTGTTTAACAATATAGTACAAAACTAAGAAAACAAATATAGATGTAAATATAGTAAATATAAAATACTTATAATAATAATAATAATAATAATAATAATAATAATAATAATAATAATAATAATAATAATAATAATAATAATAATAATAATAATAATAGATAATAAAAAGTAGTAAAAAGTAAAAATAAAATAAAATAAAATAAAAATAATAATGACAAAATAATAATGATGATACTTGAAATGAAAATAAAATAATAATGATAATACGTAAAAAATAATGATGGCAATTGATAAATGAAATAATATATATAAAATAAATAAATAAAATATATACATATAAAAAATAATATAATAGTAGTAAAAATAATGATAAAAATAGATAATAATAATGAAAACAACAAATAATAATAATAATAAATAAAATAATAATCTTAGTCATAATAATAGTAGAAAAATAAAATAATAACACATACAATCGTAATAATAAATAATAGTAATAGCAAATAAATAATAGTAAAATATAATCAAAATAACAAATAATAATAATAATAATAATAATAATAATAAAGTTAGTGAAACAAAATAATAATAAAATATGTACATAAAAATATAATAATGGTAATAACAATAATAATATAATAACAAAAGGACTAAAAGGATTGCAAAATAACTAAAACAGATTAAATTGCATTTAAAATGAAAGTTTGGGGTCAATTCAAATAAAATAAAAGGAAAAGGGCCTATTTGAAATGTGCGTGGGAGGAGGGGAACCAAAATGGTCAATAACCCTTCCTTCAAAATGCACAACATCGAAGTACCCAATTGAAATCAAACAAATTGTTGGGCCAAATTAAAAATAACAAGAAATAAAGTCCGATCAAATAACACAACAAAAGGTAAGGACCGAGCATAAATTTTCCTTTTAAGGTTGGTATCTGCAGATTCCCACCCCACCAAACCGCTTTTCATTCAATGTTTTAAAACCATTTTATTTCTTATTCTCGCAACCCCTTTTCTTCTTTTCTTTTAAAAACAGTTTTAAAACCTTTCATCTCCCACTCACGCTCTTCCTCTCTTCCTTTCATCTTCCCCGACGATCGGGCTACCTCCGGTGAGCTTGCTCGTTGCCTGTAGTACCACCATGCATACGGTGGCCGATGGTGTGCAAAGCAGGCCCTTAGACCCGTTTCAAGGCATGACCAAAGGTTCCGTCCTCAAACCTCCACAAGCACCGAAACGACAAGTGCCTCTTCCCTTTTTAGCCTGATTTCAGTACCGGAGAAGCGGGTTCCGACGAAGGAGAGGTATACTTCTTCTTTTTATTATTAATTTTTTTTTTGTGATTTGTGAATAAAAAGAAAATAAAGATAAATTTGAAATAGAAATGCAATAATCAGAGAACAAGATTGAAAAAACCTCTCTAGACTTCAACAGATCTGTTTTCTTTTGTCATTCAGAATTTCCCCTTTGTACATTCGATTTTTTTGATGGGTTCGAATCCCTTTTTTTTTTTTTTTGTTTCCCCCCTTTTTTTTTACAAATGGTTTAAATCATCTTTTTATAGCCGATTCTTACAATCTTTTGTTGTTTATTTTTCTATTCTGTTGCGTGTCTGCCTTGATTTGCAAGAGAGCAGGTAAGGACGGTGGCAGAGCAAGTGGCACGACGGTGGCAGTGTTGCAGAGGCAAGTGGCTAGGGTTTTGTCTTTTCTGGTTTGTTTAATGGGCCATTCGGGTTTAATGCTGATAGGTTTTATTGGGTCTTGTATTTGGTTTGATTTTTGTAGAATAGGTCGGGCAAAATTGAGGTATGACAGCTGCCCCTCTTTGTTCATTGTCGTGTAACGGGAATGGAGCAAAGACTTTCAAGAAAGACCAATTTTGCCCGGTCTCGTTGAGTCTTGACTTCTTTGGTGCTCTTCTTCTTTAGGTAGCCTTGTTTTAGTCCACCATACCTTGTTGCTTTGATCCACTCCACTGCTATTTCAACGAGATGGGATCTGTGGCTTCAATTTGCTCCTGCTGCGACTTCGAAGGGATGAGACTTGTTTATTTTGAATTGCTCCACCGCAATTTCAAGGAGATAGATTTGTATCTTCAGCCCAGCTGCATTGCAACTTCCGGGAAATAAGGTTTGGAATCTTCAGCTTGTTCCACTGCTAGTCAAGAAGACAGGATGATTATGTTCCACTGCTGTTTAGGGCAACAAGATCGGCGATCTTGACCTATTCCACTGCTAGTCAGGGACCTAGAACGGTGGCCTAAATCATGTTCCCTACTGGTTAGGGAGCCAAGATTTTCCTTCGATCTTGCCCCACTACTGGTTAGGGCGACGAGATCTACAATTTTTGACCTAGTCCACTGCTGGTCAGTGGCAATAAGACGGTGGCCTAAATCATGTTCCCTGCTGGTTAAGGAGCCAAGATTCGCCTTCGATCTTGCCCCACTACTAGTTAGGGCGACAAGATCTACAATTTTTGACCTATTCCACTGCTGGTCAGTGGCAATAAGACGGTGGCCTAAATCATGTTCCCTCTTGGTTGGGAGCCAAGATTTGCCTTCGATCTTGCCCCACTATTGGTTAGGCGACGACAAGATCTACAATTTTCATGTTCCTTCTTGGTTAGGGACCTATTCCATTGGCTGGTCGACAAGATCTACAATTTTGACATTCCAGGTGGAGACATGGGGCGGTGGCCAAAATCATGTTCCCTACTAGTTAGGGAGCCAAGATTTGCCTTCGATCTTGCCCCACTACTAGCTAGGGCGACAAGATCTACAATTTTTGACCTATTCCACTGCTGGTCAGGGACATAGGACGGTGGCCTAAATCATGTTCCCTACTGGTTAGGGAGCCAAGATTTGCCTTCGATCTTGCCCCACTACTGGCTAGAACGACAAGATCTACAATTTTTGACCTATTCCACTGCTGGTCAGGGACATAGGACGGTGGCCTAAATCATGTTCCCTACTGGTTAAGGAGCCAAGATTTGCCTTCGATCTTACCCCACTACTGGCTAGGGCGACAAGATCTACAATTTTTGACCTATTCCACTGCTGGTCAGGGACATAGGACGGTGGCCTAAATCATGTTCCCTACTAGTTAGGGAGCCAAGATTTGCCTTTGATCTTGCCCCACCACTGGTTAGGGCGATAAAATCTACAATTTTTGGCCCATTCCACTGCTGGTCAGTGGCAATAGGACAATCTTGAACCTATTTCACTGCTGGTCAGTGGTAATAGGATAATCTTCAACCTATTCCACCGCCGGTCGATGGCAATAGGACAATTTTCAACCTATTCCACATCCGATCGATGGCAATAGGACAACCTTCAACCTATTCCACCGCTGGTCGATGGCAATAGGACAATCTTCAACCTATTCCACTGCTGGTCGATGGCAATAGGACAACCTTCAACCTATTTCACTACTGGTCAGTGGAAATAGGACAATCTTCAACCTATTCCACTGCTAGTCAGTGACAATAGGATAATCTTCAACCTATTTCACTGCTGGTCAGTGGCAATAGGGTAATCAACCTATTCCACTGCCGGTCAGTGGCAATAGGATGGTCTTCAACCTATTCCACCACTGGTCAGTGGCTATAGGATGATGGCTTCACCAGTGTTGCTACACCGTCCTCTGGGGACATATCCTATAGACTTGATTTTATATGCTTGTGTTTATGCCAAATGATGCGATGCAGATGCTATGGTCGGAATGACTCAAATGTTTCTGACTACGTGTGATATGGATGACACTTACATGAATGCAGAATGTCATGAGAATGATGATTTTTCATAATAATTAGGATGCAATGACCGTAATAAATCGAACGCTCCTAACTAAATGATATTATGAAGGACATTTGCATGAATGCGGGATGTCATGAGAATGATCTCTTTTTACAAGCTTAGGGCCGTAATTGCTTGTCAAGGTCACGGCACAGACGCAACATCTCATCTGATATCTATGACAGCAAATTTGAAGAAATAGTCATAATTTTAGACTCCTCTTCCTCGAACGTTTCCAACCCCTAAGTGTGGTGGTTCCTGACAACACCTGCTTTGTGTTCCTCTTACTGCTTAAAGGCTTCCAGAGTAATAGGCGGGACTCCTTTTATGGAGGCATTATGGGTCCATGGGTTGTTATTTCAATTGCAAACAACTTAAAGATTTAAAATAACAATGGAATTTATGAAGAATGGAATTGGATTAAATTAACAAAAGTAAACATTATTGGAGTACAAAAAATGAGTAAAAAGTAGGTGCCCCAGATATTGCAGCCTGAGCTTCACCATTGAATCCTTCCAAAGATCATTTTGAGCTGAATAGACGTTGGGAGATCTGTAGTGCTTTGTAGATGTTCCGAGGTGTAACATTCCTCCTTTTACTAATTCTGGGGGAACAAAAATTGTCACATACCTCCTCTTTCGTGCGAATTTGAGTTGCCCTTATCGGGTTTTTGACTCAAAGCCCCTTTGGTTTCAAAGTGCCCTTTACGGGTTTTTGTTTTGGCCTCTCTGATATTTTTTTTAGGTCTTAAAGTGCCCTTTACGAGTTTTCACTTTAGCCTTTCCCTTCTTCAAGCATAATACTTCTTAGCGAATCAATTTATGGGATTGGGTAGATTTTTCCCATCCATCTCGGCCAAAATTAGTGCCCCTCCAGAGAAAGCCTTTTTCACCACATAAGGTCCTTCCTAATTTGGCATCCATTTCCATCTGAAATCCTTTTGTATGGGGAGGATCTTTTTCAAAACTAAGTCTCCCTCGTAGAATTCTCTTAGACGCACTTTTTTGTTGTATGCTCGCATCATTCGCTTTTGGTACATCTGACTATGACGGATAGCTTTCAGTCTCTTTTCTTCGATCAGATTCAACTGATCATATCGAACTTGGATCCATTCTGCTTCATCCAATTTTAGTTTAGACAATACTCGAAAGGACAAAATTTTAACTTTGATGGGTAAAACCGCCTCCATTCTGTAAATCAATGAAAAGGAGTTACCCCGGTGGAGGTTCTAACCGACGTTCGATAGGTGAAAAGGGAAAATGGTAACTTCTCGTGCCAATCTTTGTAAGTCTCAGTCATCTTCCCTACTATCCTCTTGATGTTCTTATTAGTCGCTTCTCATCGCACCGCTCATCTTTGGGCGATACGATGACGAATTGTGATGTCTGATCTTGAATTGCCTACAGACTTCTGCAATCATGCTGTTGTTCAAGTTTAACACATTATCAGATATGATCCTCTCAGGCATTCCATATCTATATGTGATTTCTTTTTTTTAAGAACTTGCTGACTGCTGATTTTGTCACATTAGCATATAAAGTGGCCTCCACCCATTTAGTGAAGTAATCGATTACCACGAAGATGAACCAATGTCCATTGGAAGCTTTTGGAGGGATTGGTTCAATGACGTCCATGCCCCACATAAAAAAAGGACATGAAGAGGTCATAACATGTAAAGGTGAGGGTGGTACATGAATCTTGTCCCTATAAATTTGGCAGTTATGACATTTCTTAGCATAATCAATGCGATCTCTTTCCATGGTAGACCAATAATACCCGAATCTCATGGTTTGTCTGGCTATTGCGAACCCATTGGCATGTGTTCCATAGACACCCTCATGGACTTCTTCTAGGATCTGCCTAGCCTCGGCGCCATCCACACATCTTAATAGCACTTAATCCTTTCTTCTTTTGTATATGATCTCTCTGTCTAAGACATAGTCACAAGCTAGTCTTCTCAACGTCCTTTTGTCATTTTTGGTTGCTTGATCGGGGTATTTATGATCTTTCACGTATTGTAGTATATCGTGATACCACGGGTGATTATTTTGCTCCTCTTCTTCTACGCTGTAGCAATGGGCTGGAGCCTCATAAATGCTCATTTGTATAGGCCTCATATCCTCCTTGTTGTTTGCTCGCACCATAGAAGCCAATGTGGCTAGAGTATCAGCCAACTGATTTTCGTCTCTTGGTAGATAACTAAAAGTGATGTCATCGAACTTTTTGATCAGTTCTTGGACCAATCTTTTGTATTCGACCAACTTGGGATCTCTCGTCTCCTATTCTCCTTTAAGTTGATAAATCACCAGTGCAGAGTCTCCATATACTTCCAGCATATTAATTTTGCATTATATAGAGGCACGGATACCCATGATGCAAGCTTCATACTCTGCCATATTGTTTGTACAATCAAAATCCAGCCTACAAGTGAATGGGTAATGATCTCCGTTTGGGGACACCAGAACTGCCCCAATTCCATTGCCCATAGCATTCGATGCCCCGTCGAAGTTCAGTTTCCAAGGACGACTTTCTGGGGTACCTTCTTCAGTGGTTGCTACGTACATTAGGTCTTCATTAGGGAAATCGAAGTTCAAAGGCTCATAATCGCCGAGCTCATCGCCGTAAAATCCGCTATTGCACTTCCTTTTACCGCCTTTTGGTTTACATAAACTATGTCAAACTCGTAAAGTAAAATTTGCCATCAGCCATCCGTCCATTCAAAGTAGTTGACTCCATTAGGTATTTCAAAGGTCTAGCTTCAAGATGAGCTGTGTCGATGATACAACATGTCTTGCCTCAATCTCCAAGGTTGTCGGATCAAGGCACAACATAGTTTCTCAATTGGTGAGTACCTTATTTCACACTCAGTGAACTTTTTACTAAGGTAGTATATTGCCTTTTCTTTCTTTCTTGACTCATCATGTTGACCAAGCACACATCCCATTGAATTACCCAGTACCATTAAGTAGAGGATTAAAGGCTTATCTGGATTAGGTGGTGTCAATACCAGAGGATTGGACAGGTATTGCTTTACTTTGTCGAAGGTCTTCTGACATTCCTAGTCCCATACACCTGGATTGTGTTTTTTAAGAAGACGAAATATGGGTCACATTTCTCATTCAGTTGTGAAATGAACCGAGCAATGTAATTTAATCTTCCTAAGAAACCTCGAACTTCTTTTTGCGTGTGAGGCGGAGGCAATTCTTGTATAGCCTTGACTTTGTTTGGGTCAACCTCAATCCCCTTTTCGCTGACTATAAATCCTAGCACTTTCCCTGACCTGGCTCCAAAGGTACACTTTACCGGGTTAAGCTTTAACTGGAATTTCCTCAACCTCAAAAATAATTTCTTTAAGACTTGGACATGCTCCTTTTCAGTTCGAGACTTGGCGATCATATCGTCAACGTAAACCTCAATTTTTTTGTGCATCATGTCATGGAATAGGGTTACCATGGCTCTCTGATATGTTGCTCCGCATTCTTCAAATTTCAAATGGCATTACCTTATAGCAAAAGGTTCTCCACATGGTTATGAACATGGTTTTATCCATGTCTTCAGGAAGCATCTTTATCTGGTTGTATCTTGAGAAGCTATCCATGAATGAGAACAATGAATAACCCGCTGTATTATCCACTAAGGTGTCGATATGAGGTAACGAAAAATTGTCTTTAGGGCTAGCCTTGTTTAGATCTTTATAGTCTACACACATTCGTACTTTCCCATCTTTCTTAGGGACGGGGACGATATTGGCTACCCATTCTGAGTACTTATCCGCTTGCAAGAAACCTGCATCAAATTGCTTCTTGACATCTTCTTTTATTTTCAGCAAAACATCTGGCCTCATCCTCCGAAGTTTCTATTGGACCGATTTGTACTCTTCCTTTATGGGCAAACGGTGTACCACAATATTAGTGCTTAGCCCAGGCATGTCTTGATACGACCACGCGAAGACATCTTTGAATTCTTGGAGTAACTCAATGAGGTCTTGCTTTGTCTCTGCGGTAATACCAGCTCCGATCTTCACTTCCTTCTTTTCTTGTCCATCCTCTAGGTTCACTATTTCCACTGACTCCTTGTGAGGTAGAATTTGTTTCTCCTCTTGTTCTACCATCCTTAATAGTTCAGGAGATAGGTCACAACCTTGGTCATCTTCAAAATCCTGAAAATCTTCTGTACCCATATCTTGCTCAAAGGGACATTCTGAGTCATCGGTAGCGTTACTCAAATCATTGATATTTGGGGACCTGTTATGGAGATGAATAAAGGCTCATAGAACAAAGGAATCTAAACATATTTATTGGCATGATGTATGAAGAATGGAGATATTTAGAAGAATATCTAAAGAATAGAAGAATAATGATAATAAATGAAAATAGAAGAAAAAAAAATTACTCAAAAGATGGTGGAGATGCATTTCATTGAAAATAACGATGTCTTGTACAAAGTCATGTTTCACAAAAGGGACCCTTATTGCTTCTAGACTTAAAGCAACAAGTGTGTTCCGAGTATTACTCTAGATTAGCTCTAAAAACGCAAGGATTTCTTCCACAGTCCTATTGTTCAAAACTCTCCCAAGCATATAAGGGCTTGAAAACTTTATTCCCTAAATTCCCTCTTCGGATATGTTATTCAGACTCCTCGATATTCCTTGCCTTATTCAAGGCATCGCAACTCTCTTGCCTCTACCTCCAACTATCGTATTTACTACTTTGTCAGAGCGATTATGTTCTGAAGAATCGTCGAACTTCACAATTCCCATTTCAATGAGCTTTTCGACCAACTTTTTGAAAGTAAGGCAGTTTTCTATTGAATGTCCTATAATGTAACACCCCAAACTCGGCCAATACACCACGACCGAATGTGGCATGTTACGGGGAAAATTGTATTTGAGAGGATAGGTTTTCGTTTAAAAGTTTGATCAAAACACTTTGCTATATTTTGTACTTGTAAAAAAAATGATTATTTAAAAACTCCTATTTTATTTTGAAAACTCGGGTACTTAAAAAAACTTAGTTGAATCCATGGATAAAACCTTTTTTTTTTTCTATTTTGCATCATTTAGAAATCAAGTGATTCTTTTGTTGCTTAAAACATTCTCGAACTTAGGGTGGAAAATCTTAAGTTTGAAAAACATCCAGTTTCGCTCATCTTAAATTATAGTGGTGATACCCGATGGTAAAGTTTAAAACAATTCGCTTTGTAGTTTGAAAACCTTATCTTTCCAAGTTTTAGCCAAATTTTACCCATTAATTTGTTAAGGCATATTTAAAATCCAATACGTGCATGTAAATAACAAAAACATGAAGTTAAAAGGCCTTTTACAATCCACATAAAACCCAAATGGAAATAAATAAAATAAAGTACCAAGTTTTAAAAGTCGAGCAAATCAGATTTATTCATGGCATGAGCACCTCGAGTCCATCCCGGCCCATGTCCGCAACTAAGTGTCACCGAAATGTCAAAGGAGAAGGTGAGTCGAAGACTCAAGTGCATAAATCCCCCCCAGATATGCAACATACTAACACACATCATAACAAAGCAATACAATTAATGCACCGATCCTAACCATCCGTAACACCTTTTCTACCACGTGTGGTACCAAACCACCGGTGGTGCCAAACCACCGGTGACCCAAAGTCACGATATCCATCAATGTGGTGCCAAACCACCGGTGACCCAAAGTCACGAATAATCCATCGTGGGGCAACCCACGTGATACCAAATCACCGCGACAATCCCAGATCTCAAAAGTGGAGCCAACCCACGGTGGTGTTAAACCACGTGGATAAGTCGCTATGAGGTGCCAAACCTCGGTGTCCCAAAGACACAAGTGTGATATCAAATCACTAGTGACCGCAATACGAATCAAATGATGGGGCCAACCCATCGTGTGATACCAAATCACTAGCGCCAATCCCAGTAAAATCAACCGTGGGGCCAACCCATCGTGGTGCTAAGCCACCGACGAGACGCCGAGGTGCCAAACCTCCGTGACCCAAAGTCACAATAATCAATCTGTGGTACCAAACCACCGGAGGTGCTAAACCTCCGTGTCCCAAAGACACGGACATCATATTTCCCCCTCCTCTCATATCACCTATACATGTCATACTCGATGCAAACCATGCAAGTCATGCGAATCATGCTAACCGTGTTTCATAGTGTATCCCATAACACATACATCATAAGTCATGATACCACATATCACTAACAAAGCTCGTAATGAAATGGACTTACCGAATCCGCGCACATACCCCATTGGGTACCATATCAATCATCATACTGTTTGGTCTTACAAAGGCAATCAGGTTTATTAAACATATTACTAAGTAAAAAGTGTGTCAGTTTACACACCTGTTCAAACACAAGCTTTAATCCAAACGACCGATCTAAATCCTCGATTACCTTGCTCCTAAAATCGACCAAACATAGATTAGTTACTTATACCATTCGCCAAAACCAACTAAATCAAGAGGGTTAACGCTTAACCCTTACCTTACACTTGATTTGGTTTCCTACCAAATCCCGAACCAAGCGATGGTTCTTCCTTAAGCAAACGGCACACCCTATTAAGAAGAATTATTAATCTTTTGCAACTTTGACTAAATGAGAACTAAGAGAATAGACTTAATAACATCAACTCTTGCCACCACTTACCAACGATTAACAGAGAAAGAAGACTCCTCTTGCTTGCTTCCAAAATCCAAAGGCCCTATAACGCAATGATTAACAAAAGATTAACTCCTTTCAACCAACCCAAAATCGGCTCTTAACCAGCCAAAATCAACAAGAACAAGGGAGAGGGGAAATGGCCATTCGGCCAAACACTTACCTTCCTCTAAACCCGACTAGAACCAAGGCTAAAAGAGATTCACACCACACCAATATTCGGCCAAGAAAACCACTAGGAGAGGGGAGAGATTCGGCCAACCCTTTAAACAAGAAGGAGGAGAGGATTCGGCCTAGGAGTTAATCACACTTACGTTTGGCTTAGAATGAAAGGATGGAAGAATAGAGATGAGAAGAAATGGAGGCTACGGCAATAGGGTTTGAGAGGAGAAAAAGAAAGTTTGAGAGAACAAGTTGAGAGGGTTTCGGCACACAAAAGAAATGGAGAAAACAATTGAAGAATTCGGTTTAAAAGCAACTGTGAGTTTCGGCACAAGTGTTTTGGGAGAAAAGGATGAAAATGTGAGGAGAGGAAGGTGGCTAGTTTCGGCAACAAAAGAGATCAAGGGAAGCAAAAGCACAAAATCGGCTAGATGCCCAAAAGAAAAAGTCAGCAAGATATGGTTGCTTGAGACTTCGGTTCCCAAAGAAGAAAATGGAGAAAACTCCCTTGAAATTTTGGCTTTCTTTTGACAAAAAGAAGAATTTGGCTTAAACAAATTTGACCTAAAATGCACTCCAAATGCCAAAAGAATTTCGGCACTCCCACTCCCCCACACCAAGCCGTCCACTCCCCCCAAAATCTCCCCCAAGATTCGGCCATCACTCCCCCAAACACTCCAAGCCACAACTTCAAACTAGTTTGAACTAGTCCACCTCCACAAATCACTCTCCACCCACCATTCAAATCATTTGACTTGGTCTAAGGTAGAGTTTGAACTGCCTACAACTTCTCCCTCCATGCCACAAAATGGGAGCAAAATAGAGCACTCTGCACTTGAACACATGACCTCCCCCACAAGTGGCGCCACACACACAAGCCTCAAGTGGCGCCTATCCTTCCACTCCACCAGCTCATTCTTATGCTAAAATTCACCAAATAATATTTATAAACCCCACTCCTTCACTCCTCCCACCTAAGCCTAAAAGCAAAGATTTTTCCTACCACTCAAAGCTTACACCTAGCTTACAACTAAGCCCCAAAACATCAAAACAACAACATAGCACACCAGGCACATGCAAACAAAGCCATAATAAATAGCCCCTAACCCGGGATATTACAGTTCTACCCCTTTAAAATAATTTTGACCTCGAAATTACCTGATCAGAAGAGTTACGGGTATTGCTGTCTCATCACATCCTCGGGTTCCCATGTAGCTTCTTCCACGCCATGATTCCGCCATAGTACCTTAACCAAAGGCACAGATTTCCCAAGCAGTAACCTTCACATCCCGATCTAGAATCGCATGTGTTCTTCCTCCATGGTCAAATTGGATTTACCTCGATCTCTTCCATCGCTACCACCGCAATGGATCTCGAACGATAACGCCAAGCATCGAAACGTGAAATACGTCGTGAATCGACTTAGCTCACTGGCAACTCAAGCTAGGAAGCTCTCGGTCCCACTCGTCTCAAGACTTTATACGCCCAATAAACCTTAGACTTAGCTTGCCTCTCCTTCCTAACCTTAACACTTTCTTCCATGGCGAGACCTTCGAAAAACTTGATCTCCCACAAGAAATTCTATATCTCTCACTTAAGATCGGATAAGACTTCTACCAGTCCAAGCTTCCTTCAATCGAGCTGAATCAACTTAACCTTGTCTTCGGTCTCAACGCAACCAACTCGGGTCCCAACAACTGACGTTCACCCAACTCCGTCCAACAAGTAGGTGAGCGACACTTCCTACCATACAACGCCTCATGTGGTGCCATCTTGATGCTTGCTTGGTAACTATTATTGTAGCCGAACTCAGCTAATGGCAGAAACTCCTCCCAACTACTTCTGAAGTCCAGAACACAACCTCTCAAAGATATCCTCTAAGATCTGAATAACCCTTTCCGATCGCCCATCGATCATGGGTGAAAAGTCATGTCAAGTCAAACGCTGCACCCAGAGCCCGATGCAACGCTTTCCGAACCTTGACGTAATCTGGGATCCCTATCCGAGATGATCGACATCGCACACCGTGCGACCTCACTATCTCGACACATACGGTTTAGCCAACCTCTCAAGTGAGTAGTCAACCTCACCGAATGAAGTGAGTGATTTAGTCACCGATCCATAATTACCCAAATCAATCCTTCTTGCTTGGCGTAAGCGGTAATCTACTGACGAAATCTATGGTTATCCTTTCCCACTTCCACTGAGGAATCTTCATTGGCTGAAGCAACCCTGATGGCAACTGATGCTCAGCCTTGACCTGCTGACATGTCAGACACTTCCCTACAAACTCTATCACTTCTCTCTTCAGGCCTGGCCACCAAAACTGCTCTCTGAGATCCTTATACATCTTGCTACCTCCAGGATGCATAGCATATGGGCTGCTATGTGCATCCTAAAGAATCATCTATCTCACCAAATATTCTTCTTGAGATACAAACTCTTCCTTGAAAACACAACACTCCATCACTAGACAAATCAGAACCTTCCAACCCACCAACCTCGCACATGCAACCTCTGCACTCAAAACCTCATCCTCTAACTATTTCTCTACGATCGCTCAACCCAAGTAGGCTTAACTCAGAACTCTGCTGAATACTCCGTCGTCATACAAGCTCAAATGGGCAAACATCGCTCTTAAGTCCGAAACAACCTTACGGCTCAACGCGTCTGCCACCACATTAGCCTTGCCCGGATGATACTCAATCGAACAGTCGTAGTCCTTTAGCAACTCAACCCATCTGCACTGCCTCAAATTCAAATCCTTCGAGTCAAAAGGTACTTCAGACTTTTATGATCCGTAGACTATCGATCTCTCTCGCATACAAATAATGCCTCCAAATCTTCAAAGCGAAGACTACGGCCGCTAACTTCAAGTCGTAAGTCGGATAGTTGACCTCATGTGGCCTCACCGCCGAGATGT
The DNA here is from genome assembly GCA_025506655.1 of Gossypium rotundifolium. Taxonomy (NCBI): domain Eukaryota; kingdom Viridiplantae; phylum Streptophyta; class Magnoliopsida; order Malvales; family Malvaceae; genus Gossypium; species Gossypium rotundifolium. Next base: position 11,639,674 of record CP106730.1, on the reverse strand, counting down.
AAGCCACAACCTTTCCTTCCCGCATCAAGACACAACCCAATCCGTATGTGATGCATCGCAAGATATCGTGAATTCCTTACCGACCTCAAAGTTGAATCAAAACCGAGCTTCATCATAATCTTCTTAAGCTTGTCGAAACTTTCCTCATTGCTTCTCGGTCAAACAAATGGAATCACTTTCCTTAACAACTTGGTCATTGGTGCTGCGATCAATGAGAATCCCTCGACAAATCTTCGGTAGTATCCTGCCAAACCCAGAAAACTCCGAATCTCAGCCACTGACTTAGGCGGCTTCCAATCCAAAACTGCCTCAATCTTTCGAGGATCCACTCTAATCCCCTCAGCTGACACTACATGACCCAAGAAAGTCACCTCTCTAAGCCAGAACTCGCACTTACTAAACTTAGCATACAGCTGCTTCTCCCTCAAAATCTGCAGCACCACTCGCAAATGCGCATCATGCTCCTCTTCTGTCCTTGAGTACACCAAGATATCGTCTATGAAAACCATGACGAACTGATCCAAATACTGCTGAAACACCCTATTCATCATATCCATGAATGTCGCCAGGGTCGTTAGTCAATCCAAACGACATTACTAGAAATTCATAGTGCCCATACCGAGTACGAAATGCTATCTTGTGGATATCCGCTTCCTTTACCTTTAACTGGTGATACCCAGACCTCAAATCGATCTTCGAGAATATCGCTGCACCCTTCAGCTGATCAAACAAGTCATCTATCCGTGGCAACGGATACTTTTTTAATCGTCACTTATTCAATCAAGCGGTAGTCTATACACATCCGCATCGCACCATCTTTCTTCTTGACAAAGAGTACCGGTGCTCCCCAAGGTGAAACACTTGTCCTAATAAAGCCTCGGTCCAACAACTCCTGGATCTGAGCCTTAAGCTCCACTAACTCCTTTGGCGCCATCCTATACGGAGCAATAGACACCGTGCGCTTTGCAATAGATCTATCCCGAACTCTACCTCACGATCCGGTGCAAACCCTAAGCTCCTCAGAAACACATCAGCAAATTCCTTAACTGTCTGAACCTTCTCTATAGCAGACTCTTTAGCCTCCAAGGCATACACATGAACCACATACGCTTCACAGCCCTTTCTGACCATCCTCTCAGCCTTCAGAGCAGATACCACATTGGATAAGTAATCTCTCCTATTACCTATCATAACCACTTCATCACCCTCAACGTCTTAAGAACCATGCGCTTAGTCAGTAAATCCAACCTTACTCGGTACTTAGCCAACCACCCATCCCGAGAATCAAATCGAACTCCCCAAACAAATAGCTCCATCGATCAAGAACAAACACTACCCCTTGAAGTTCTAGGGTACATCCTTAAATGACTTATCTACAACTACAGAGTGACCTAGAGGGCTAATTATCGCCATCCGCCTAGAAGTAGTTTCAGAGTCTAAGTCCATGGTCTCTACTATGCTACTAGCAACGTAAGAATGCGTCGAACCCACATCAATCAAAGCAATAAATGGAGAACCAAAGATCAAGAACGCATTCGGTTATGACGTCCGTGCGTCGCCCCTCCTCTCGGCGCTTTGTCGTGCATACACCAATCCAGGCTATCTTGCTTCGAACTACCACACACTTCTACCGGTGCTCGCTGGTCCCCACCGTAACCATTACCTCATCTCGCCATTACCACGGTTCCTTTGCGGTGGCGGTCCATTATTCTAAACTGAGTACGGCCCGACTCTCGGGACCAATCCTAGCCAACTTACGCGACAATCCCTCACACGGTGATCCAAAGAGCCACACTCAAACACCCTTTTCCACCGGTCCAGCAACCTCCTCAATGAAATTTCCCACAACAGTTACACTGTGGCGGTCCCTGACTAGCAGCAACAAACCTACCAGACTGATTCGGCCCACTCTGTCTAGCCCTTTTCTGAGGATTACCCAATGACCCAGAAGATCCAAAACTCCTCTTATGTCCTGTCCTATCCATGCCTTGCCTTACCGACTCCTTAACACCCTCGGCTACCTTAGCCTTCTCAACCAGACAAGAAATTCACGCCCCGCAGTGGAGCAATCAAGAACCTTAATTCATCTCTCGACCATCCTCAAAACGAACACACCTCTCGTGTTCAATAGCCACAATGCCCCTAGCATACCGACTCACCTCAAGAACTCGGCCTCAGACTCAAACCACGCACTTACTCCCTTAAACTAACCTCAAAATGCCTTTCATTGCTGGCCGATGTAGCTAGCTCCAATGTACTTTTTTGATAAGCGACCTTGAAATAATCCCACGAAGATCCTCTCGCTGCGATCGTCTCCGAACCATGAGCCACCATGGTATGACTCATCCCAAGAAGCGATACTATGCCCTCGGCTTCTCCTCGCAGAGGTCTAAATCATCCATAACCCGCTCTGTCGCCTCCACCAATACTCACCGTCTTGGAGTAACACCGAAACACCTCGAATATCTCAATTGCTTGTTTGCGAGTCGCCAGCACGATTTCCTAGCTCTTGCGCCTCCACCTACTCCAAGACCCTTTCCAAAACTCGCAGATTGATCATGACATCGTGCATCATCCCTCACCGATCTTGAAACTCACCACCTCTACCGGTGGCGATAATTCAGATCTCATTCTCTCGACCCTCGACTGATCCTACGGGTTCAAAAACTGTCATCCTACCACGTCCACGTCCACGACCACGTCCACCTCGAGCACTCATGACTAAATCTTGACTTATCTAATTTAGGAGTTTTATGCACCAGTAATTATTCCACTGTCTTTAAAAGCAAAGTCTTATGAATATTAAAGAAGCTTTATTTTCGCGAGTTCATAAAATCCTATCAGTTTTAGTTTCTCTACAGTAATCCACTATTGCTAGCCATCCAATCACATCTCATCAACATCAAAATCACAAGCAATAGTAAGGGGTACTTACCTGGGCGGATTGGTGCCGGAGACTCGGTGTCATGCCCTTTTCACACCACATAAAAACACAAACACTTAAAACAAACTTTTTAAAAAAACATTTTGGGCCTCGGCCCACAGCCGAGCCTTTGAACTTGGCTCTGATACCATAATTGTAACACCCCAAACTCGGCCAATACACCACGACCGAATCTGGCATGTTACGGGGAAAATCGTATTTGAGAGGATAGGTTTTCGTTTAAAAGTTTGATCAAAACACTTTGCTATATTTTGTACTTGTAAAAAAAATGATTATTTAAAAACTCCTATTTCATTTTGAAAACTCGGGTACTAAAAAAAACTTAGTTGAATCCATGGATAAAACTTTTTTTCTATTTTGCATCATTTAGAAATCAAGTGATTCTTTTGTTGCTTAAAAACATTCTGAACTTAGGTGGAAAATCTTAAGTTTGAAAAACATCTAAGTTTCGTTCATCTTAAATTACAGTGGTGATACCCGATGGTAAAGTTTAAAACAATTCGCTTTGTAGTTTGAAAACCTTATCTTTCCAAGTTTTAGCCAAATTTTACCCATTAATTTGTTAAGGCATATTTAAAATCCAATACAAGCATGTAAATAACAAAAACATGAAGTTAAAAGGCCTTTTACAATCCACATAAAACCCAAATGGAAATAAATAAAATAAAGTACCAAGTTTTAAAAGTCAGAGCAAATCCGTATTTTTTCATGGCATGAGCACCTCGAGTCCATCCCGGCCCATGTCCGCAACTAAGTGTCACCGAAATGTCAAAGGAGAAGGTGAGTCGCAAGACTCAAGTGCATAAATCCCTCCCAGATATGCAACATACTAACACACATCATAACAAAGCAATACAATTAATGCACCCGATCCTAACCATCCATAACACCTTTTCTACCCCGTGGTACCAAACCACCGGTGGTGCCAAACCACCGGTGACCCAAAGTCACGATATCCATCAATGTGGTGCCAAACCACCGTGACCCAAAGTCACGAATAATCCATCTGTGGGGCCAACCCACGTGTGATACCAAATCACCGCGACAATCTCAGATCTCAAAAGTGGAGCCAACCCACGTGGTGTTAAACCACGTGGATAAGTCGCTATGAGGTGCCAAACCTCGGTGTCCCAAAGACACAAGTGTGATACCAAATCACCGTGACCGCAATCACGAATCAAATGATGGGGCCAACCCATCGTGTGATACCAAATCACTAGCATCAATCCCAGAAATCAACCGTGGGGCCAACCCATCGTGGTGCTAAGCCACTAGGACGAGACGCCGAGGTGCCAAACCTCCGTGACCCAAAGTCACAATAATCAATCTGTGGTACCAAACCACCGGAGGTGCTAAACCTCCGTGTCCCAAAGACACGGACATCATATTTCCTCCTCTCATATCACCTATACATGTCATACTGATGCAAACCATGCAAGTCATGCGAATCATGCCAACCAGGTTTCATAGTGTATCCCATAACACATACATCATAAGTCATGATACCACATATCACTAACAAAGCTCGTAATGAAATGGACTTACCCGAATCCGTGCACATACCCCATTGGGTACCATATCAATCATCATACTGTTTGGTCTTACAAAGGCAATCAGGTTTATTAAACATATTACTAAGTAAAAAGTGTGTCAGTTTACACACTTGTTCAAACACAAGCTTTAATCCAAACGGACCGATCTAAATCCCTCGATTACCTTGCTCCTAAAATCGACCAAACATAGATTAGTCACTTATACCATTTGGCCAAAACCAACTAAATCAAGAGGGTTAACGCTTAACCCTTACCTTACACTTGATTTGGTTTCCTACCAAATCCCGAACCAAGCGATGGTTCTTCCTTAAGTAAACGGCACACCCTATTAAGAAGAATTATTAATCTTTTGCAACTTTGACTAAACGAGAACTAAGAGAATAGACTTAATAACATCAACTCTTGCCACCACTTACCAACGATTAACAGAGAAAGAAGACTCCTCTTGCTTGTTTCCAAAATCCAAAGGCCCTATAACGCAATGATTAACAAAAGATTAACTCCTTTCAACCAACCCAAAATCGGCTCTTAACCAGCCAAAATCAACAAGAACAAGGGAGAGGGGAAATGGCCATTCGGCCAAACACTTACCTTCCTCTAAACCCGACTAGAACCAAGGCTAGAAGAGATTCACACCACACCAATATTCGGCCAAGAAAACCACTAGAAGAGGGGAGAGATTCGTCCAACCCTTTAAATAAGAAGGAGGAGAGGATTCGGCCAAGGAGTTAATCACACTTACGTTTGGCTTAGAATGAAAGGATGGAAGAATAGAGATGAGAAGAAATGGAGGCTACGGCAATAGGGTTTGAGAGGAGAAAAAGAAAGTTTAAGAGAACAAGTTGAGAGGGTTTCGGCACACAAAAGAAATGGAGAAAACAATTGAAGAATTCGGTTTAAAAGCAACTGTGAGTTTCGGCACAAGTGTTTTGGGAGAAAAGGATGAAAATGTGAGGAGAGGAAGGTGGCTAGTTTCGGCAACAAAAGAGATCAAGGGAAGCAAAAGCACAAAATCGGCTAGATGCCCAAAAGAAAAGTCGGCAAGATATGGTTGCTTGAGACTTCGATTCCCAAAGAAGAAAATGGAGAAAACTCCCTTGAAATTTCGGCTTTCTTTTGACAAAAAGAAGAATTTGGCTTAAATAAATTTGACCGAAAATGCACTCCAAATGCCAAAAGAATTTCGCACTCCCACTCCCCACACCAAGCCGCCCACTCCCCAAAATCTCCCCAAGATTCGCCATCACTCCCCAAACACTCCAAGCCACAACTTCAAACTAGTTTGAACTAGCCCACCTCCACAAATCACTCTCCACCCACCATTCAAATCATTTGACTTGGTCTAAGGCAGAGTTTGAACTACCTACAACTTCTCCCCTCCATGCCGTCAAAATGGGAGCAAAATAGGAGCACTCTGCAGCTTGAACACGTGACCTCCCCGCAAGTGGCGTCACACACACAAGCCTCAAGTGGCGCCTATCCTTCCACTCCACCAGCTCATTCTTATGCTAAAATTCACCAAATAATATTTATAAACCCCACTCCTTCACTCCTCCCACCTAAGCCTAAAAGCAAAGATTTTTCCTACCACTCAAAGCTTACACCTAGCTTACAACTAAGCCCCAAAACATCAAAACAACAACATAGCACACCAGGCACATACAAACAAAGCCATAATAAATAGCCCCTAACCTAGGATATTACAGTTCTACCCCTTTAAAATAATTTCGACCTCGAAATTACCTGATCAAAAGAGTTGTAGGTATTGCTGTCTCATCACATCCTCGGGTTCCCATGTAGCTTCTTCCACGCCATGATTCTGCCATAGTACCTTAACCAAAGGCACAGACTTCCTAAGCAGAACCTTCACATCCCGATCTAGAATCTGCACAGGTTTTTCCTCCATGGTCAAATCTGGATTTACCTCGATCTCTTCCACTGCTACCACCTGCAATGGATCTGAACGATAACGCCGAAGCATCGGAACGTGAAATACGTCGTGAATCTGACTTAGCTCTGCTGGCAACTCAAGCTAGGAAGCTACTGGTCCCACTCGTCTCAGTACCTTATACGGCCCAATAAACCTTAGACTTAGCTTGCCTCTCCTTCCGAACCTTAACACTTTCTTCCATGGCGAGACCTTCAGAAAAACTTGATCTCCCATAGCAAATTCTATATCTCTCCGCTTAAGATCGGCATAAGACTTCTGTCGGTCCGAAGCTTCCTTCAATCGAGCCTGAATCAACTTAACCTTGTCTTCGGTCTCAGCAACCAACTCGAGTCCCAACAACCGACGCTCACCCAACTCCGCCCAACAAGTAGGTGAGCGACACTTCTTACCATACAACGCCTCATATGGTGCCATCTTGATGCTTGCTTGGTAACTATTATTGTAGGCGAACTCACTAATGGCGTAAACTCCTCCCAACTACTCAAGTCCGAACACAACCTCTCAAAGATATCCTCTAAGATCTGAATAACCTTTCCGATCGCCCATCGATCATGGGTGAAAAGTCATCTCAAGTCAAAACGCTGTACCAGAGCTCGATGCAACGCTTTCGTAACCTTGACGAATCTGGGATCCCTATCCGAGATGATCGACATCGCACACCGTGACCTCACTATCTCGACACATACTGGTTTAACCAACCTCAAGTGAGTAGTCAACCTCACCGAATGAAGTGAGTGATTTAGTCGATCGATCCACAATTACCCAAATCAATCCTTCTTGCTTGGCGTGGCGGTAATCCTTCGACAAAATCCATGGTTATCCTTTCCCACTTTCATCGAGGAATCTTCATTGGTCAAGCAACCTCGATGGCAATTGATGCTCACCTTGACTCTGCGACATGTCGACACTTCCCTACAAACTCTATCACTTCTCTCTTGAGTTCGCCACCAAAATCGCTCTCTGAGATCCTTATACATCTTGCTACCTCCGGGATGCATAGCATATGGGTCGCTATGTGTGTCCTAAAGAATCATCTATCTCACCAAAGGTGTCCTTGAGATACAAACTCTTCCTTGAAAACACAAAGACTCCATCACTAGACAAATCAGAACCTTCCAACCCACCAACTCGCACATGCAACCTCTCAGGCACTCAAAACCTCATCCTCTAACTGCTTTCTCTCGATCCGCTTCAACCCAAGTAGGCTTAACTCAGAATCTCGCGAGAATACTCCCGTCGTCATACAAGCTCAAATGGGAAAACATCGCTCTTAAGTCCGAAACAACCTTACGGCTCAACGCGTCTGCCACCACATTAGCCTTGCCCGGATGATACTCAATCGAACAGTCGTAGTCCTTTAGCAACTCAACCCATCTGTGCTGCCTCAAATTCAAATCCTTCTGAGTCAAAAGGTACTTCAGACTTTTATGATCCGTGTAGACTATCGATCTCTCTCCGTACAAATAATGCCTCCAAATCTTCAAAGCGAAGACTACGGCCGCTAACTTCAAGTCGTGCGTCGGATAGTTGACCTCATGTGGCCTCAGCTGCCGAGATGCGTAAGCCACAACCTTTCCTTCCTGCATCAAGACACAACCCAATCCGTATGTGATGCATCGTAAAGATATCTTGTGAATTCCTTACCACCTCAAAGTTGAATCAAAACCGAGCTTCGTCGTAATCTTCTTAAGCTTGTCGAAACTTTCCTCTTGCTTCTCGGTCAAACAAATGGAATCACTTTCCTTAACAACTTGGTCATTGGTGCCGCGATCAATGAGAATCCTCGACAAATCTTCTAGTAGTATCCTCGCCAAACCGTAAAACTCGAATCTCAAACCATCGACTTAGGCGGCTTCAATCCAAAATCGCTTCAATCTTTCGAGGATCCACTCTAATCCCTCACCGACACTACATGACCCAAGAAAGTCACCTCTAAGCCGTAACTCGCACTTACTAAACTTAGCATACAAATGCTTCTCCCTCAAAATCTGCAGCACCACTCGCAAATGCGCATCATGCTCCTCTTCTGTCCTTGAGTACACCAAGATATCGTCTATGAAAACCATGACGAACTGATCCAAATACTACTGAAACACCCTATTCATCATATCCATGAATGCTGCTGGTGCGTTAGTCAATCCAAACGACATTACTAGAAATTCGTAGTGCCCATACCGAGTACGAAATGCTATCTTGTGGATATCCGCTTCCTTCACCTTTAACTGGTGATACCTAGACCTCAAATCGATCTTCGAGAATATCGCTGCACCCTTCAGCTGATCAAACAAGTCATCTATCCGTGGCAACAGATACTTTTTTTAATCGTCAGCTTATTCAACTGGCGGTAGTCTATACACATCCGCATCGTACCATCTTTCTTCTTGACAAAGAGTACCGGTGCTCCCCAAGGTGAAACACTTGTCCTAATAAAGCCTCGGTCCAACAACTCCTGGATCTGAGCCTTAAGCTCCACTAACTCCTTTGGCGCCATCCTATACGGAGCAATAGACACTGGTGCAGTTTCGGGTAATAGATCTATCCCGAACTCTACCTCACGATCCGGTGGCAAACCCGGAAGCTCCTCAGGAAACACATCAGCAAATTCTTTAACTGTCCGAACCTTCTCTATAGCAGACTCTTTAGCCTCCAAGGCATACACATGAACCACATACGCTTCACAGCCCTTTCTGACCATCCTCTCAAATTCCTTGAGCGAGATACCACATTGGATAAGTAATCTCTCCTATTACCTATCATAACCACTTCATCACCCTCAAGCGCCTTAAGAACCATGCGCTTAGCCGCAATCCAACCTTACCGGTACTTAGCCAACCACCCATCCCGAGAATCAAATCGAACTCCCCAAAAAGGCGCTCCATCAGATCAAGAACAAACACTACCCTTGAAGTTCTAGGGTACATCCTTAAACAACTTATCTACAACTACAGAGTGACCTGAGGGCTAATTCATCATCCGCCTAGAAGTAGTTTCGAGTCTAAGTCCATGGTCTCTACTATGCTACTAGCAACGTAAGAATCGTTGAACCCACATCAATCAAAGCAATAAATGGAGAACCAAAGATCAAGAACGCATGGGTTATGACGTCGGTGCGTCCACCTCCTCTCGTCGCCTTCTGTGCATACACCAATCTAGGTCGTCTTGCTCGAACTACCCGCACCTCTCTCGGTGCTCATGCCCCACCGTAACCATTACCTCTTCTCGCCATTACCACGGTTCCTTTGCGGTGGCGGTCCATTATTCTTGAATCGAGTACGCCCGCTCTCAAATCAATCCTAGCCAACTTATGCGGACAGTCCCTCACACGGTGATTCAAAGAGCCACACTCAAACACCCTTTTCCACCGGCCAAGAACCTCCCCAATGAAATTTCCCACAACGGTTACATCACAAGCGGTCCCCGACTAGCAAAGCAACAAACCTACCAGATCGATTTGGCCCACTGTCTAGCCCTTTTCGAGGATTACCCGATGACCCGTAAGATCCAAAACTCCTCTTATGTCTGCTCCTATCCATGCCTTGCCTTACCGACTCCTTAACACCCTCGGCTACCTTAGCCTTCTCAACCAGATAAAAATTCAAGCTCCTGCAGGGAGCAATCAAGAACCTTAATTCATCTCTCGACCATCCTTGAAACGAACACACCTCTCAAGAGCCACAATGCCCCTAGCATACCGACTCAAATTTCAAAACTCGACCTCGTACTCTCGACACGCACTTACTCCCTGAACTAACCTCAAAATGCCTTTCATTGCAGCGTCGATGTAGCTAGCTCCAATGTATTTTTTCCGATAAGACCTTTGAAATAATCCCACGTAAGATCCTCTCAGAAGATCGTCTCCAACCATGAGCCACCACCGGTATGACTCATCCCAAGAAGCGATACTATGCCCCTCGGCTTCTCCTCAAAGAAGAGGTCTAAATCATCCATAACCCGCCTGTCACCTCCAAATTAATACTCACCGTCTTTGAGCAACACCGTAAACACCTCGAATACCTCAAATTTCCCGTTTGTCGAGTCGCCAGCACGATTTCCTAGCTCTGCGCCTCCACCTACTCCACCTACCCTTTCCAAAACTCACAAGATCGCTTACGACATCGTGATCATCCCCACCGATCTTAAAACTCACCACCTTCACCGGTGGCGATAATTCAGATCTCATTCTCTCGACCTCGACCAGATCTTACGGGTTCAAAACTGCCATCCTACCACGCCCACATCCACGACCACGTCCACCTCGAGCACTCATGACAAAATCTTGACTTATCGATTTAGGAGTTTTATGCACCAAGAATTTTTCCACCGCCTTTAAAAGCAAAGTCTTATGAATATTAAAGAAGCTTTGTTTTCGCGAGTTCATAAAATCCTATCGCTTTTAGTTTCTCTACAGTAATCCACTATTGCTAGCCATCCAATCACATCTCATCAACATCAAAATCACAAGCAATAGTAAGGGGTACTTACATGGGCGGATTGGTGCCGGAGACTCGGTGTCATGCCCTTTTCACACCACATAAAAACACAAACACTTAAAACAAACTTTTAAAAAATATTTTGGACTCTACCACAGTACCAGCCTTTGAACTTGGCTCGATACCATAATTGTAACACCCCAAACTCTACCAATACACCACGACCGAATCTGCATGTTACGGAAAATCGTATTTGGGAGGATAGGTTTTCGCTTAAAAGTTTGATCAAAACACTTTGCTATATTTTGTACTTGTAAAAAATGATTATTTAAAACTCCTATTTCATTTTGAAAACTCTGTACTAAAAAAACTTAGTTGAATCCATGGACAAAACTTTTTTTTCTATTTTGCATCATTTAGAAATCAAGTGATTCTTTTGTTGCTTAAAACATTCGAACTTAGGTGGAAAATCTTAAGTTTGAAAAACATCTAAGTTTCGCTCATCTTAAATTACAAAGGTGATACCCATGGTAAAGTTTAAAACAATTCGCTTTGTAGTTTGAAAACCTTATCTTTCCAAGTTTTAGCCAAATTTTACCCATTAATTTGTTAAGGCATATTTAAAATCCAATACGTGCATGTAAATAACAAAACATGAAGTTAAAAGGCCTTTTATAATCCACATAAAACCCAAATGGAAATAAATAAAATAAAGTACCAAGTTTTAAAAGTCGAGCAAATCAGATTTATTCATGGCATGAGCACCTCGAGTCCATCCCGGCCCATGTCCGTAACTAAGTGTCACCTAAATGTCAAAGAAGAAGGTGAGTCGCAAGACTCAAGGCATAAATCCTCCCAGATATGCAACATACTAACACACATCATGACAAAGCAATACAATTAATGCACCGATCCTAACCATCCGTAACACCTTTTCTACCCCGTGGTACCAAACCACCGGTGGTGCTAAACCACCGGTGACCCAAAGTCACGATATCCATCAATGTGGTGCCAAACCACCGGTGACCCAAAGTCACGAATAATCCATCTGGGCCAACCCACGTGTGATACCAAATCACCGGCGACAATCCGTATCTCAAAAGTGGAGCCAACCCACGGTGGTGTTAAACCACGTGGATAAGTCGCCATGAGGTGTCAAACCTCCGTGTCCCAAAGACACAAGTGTGATACCAAATCACCGGTGACCGTAGTCACGAATCAAATAATGGGGCCAACCCATCGTAGGATACCAAATCACTAGCATCAATCCCAGAAATCAACCGTGGGGCCAACCCATCGTGGTGCTAAGCCAACTGACGAGACGCCGAGGTGCCAAACCTCCGTGACCCAAAGTCACAATAATCAATTTGTGGTACCAAACCACCGGAGGTGCTAAACCTCCGTGTCCCAAAGACACGGACATCATATTTCCCCTCCTCTCATATCACCTATACATGTCATAATCGATGCAAACCATGCAAGTCATGCGAATCATGCTAACCGTGTTTCATAGTGTATCCCATAACACATACATCATAAGTCATGATACCACATATCACTAACAAAGCTCGTAATGAAATGGACTTACCCGAATCCGCGCACATACCCCATTGGGTACCATATCAATCATCATACCGCTTGGTCTTACAAAGGCAATCGTGTTTATTAAACATATTTCTAAGTAAAAAGTGTGTCACCACACACTTGTTCAAACACAAGCTTTAATCCAAACGGACCGATCTAAATCCTCGATTACCTTGCTCCTAAAATCGACCAAACATAGATTAGTCACTTATACCATTTGGCCAAAACCAACTAAATCAAGAGGGTTAACGCTAACCCTTACCTTACACTTGATTTGGTTTCCTACCAAATCCCAAACCAAGCGATGGTTCTTCCTTAAAAAACGGCACACCCTATTAAGAAGAATTATTAATCTTTTGCAACTTTGACTAAACGAGAACTAAGAGAATAGACTTAATAACATCAACTCTTGCCACCACTTACCAACGATTAACAGAGAAAGAAGACTCTCTTACTTGCTTCCAAAATCCAAAGGCCCTATAACGCAATGATTAACAAAAGATTAACTCCTTTCAACCAACCCAAAATCAGACTTAACCACCAAAATCAACAAGAACAAGGGAGAGGGAAATGGCCATTCGCCAAACACTTACCTTCCTCTAAACTCGACTAGAACCAAGGCTAGAAGAGATTCACACCACACCAATATTCGCCAAGAAAACCACTAGGAGAGGGAGAGATTCGCCAACCCTTTAAACAAGAAGGAGGAGAGGATTCGGCCTAGAGTTAATCACACTTACGCTTGGCTTAGAATGAAAGGATGGAAGAATAGAGATGAGAAGAAATAGAGGCTACGACAATAGGGTTTGAGAGGAGAAAAGAAAGTTTGAGAGAACAAGTTGAGAGGGTTTCAGCACACAAAAGAAATGGAGAAAACAATTGAAGAATTCGGTTTAAAAGCAAATGTGAGTTTCGGCACAAGTGTTTTGGGAGAAAAGGATGAAAATGTGAGGAGAGGAAGGTGGCTAGTTTTGGCAACACAAGAGATCAAGGGAAGCAAAAGCACAAAATTGGCTAGATGCCCAAAAGAAAAAGTCGGCAAGATATGGTTGCTTGAGACTTCGGTTCCCAAAGAAGAAAATAGAGAAAACTCCCTTGAAATTTCGGCTTGCTTTTGACAAAAAGAAGAATTTGGCTTAAACAAATTTAACTGAAAATGCACTCCAAATGCCAAAAGAATTTCGGCACTCCCACTCCCCACACCAAGCCGCCCACCCCCAAAATCTCCCCAAGATTCGCCATCACTCCCCAAACACTCCAAGCCACAACTTCAAACTAGTTTGAACTAGTCCATCTCCACAAATCATTCTCCACCCGCCATTCAAATCATTTGACTTGGTCTAAGGCAGAGTTTGAACTGCTTACAACTTCTCCCTTCTATGCCATCAAAATGGGAGCAAAATAGGAGCACTCTGCAGCTTGAACACAGGACCTCCCCCTGCAAGTTGCGTCACACACACAAGCCTCAAGTGGCACCTATCCTGCCACTCCACCAGCTCATTCTTATGCTAAAATTCACCAAATAATATTTATAAACCCCAGCTCCTTCAGCTCCTTCCACCTAAGCCTAAAAGCAAAGATTTTTCCTACCACTCAGGCTTACACCTAGCTTACAACTAAGCCCTAAAAACATCAAAACAACAACATAGCACACCAGGCACATGCAAACAAAGCCATAATAAATAGCCCCTAACCCGGGATAATACATATAATCCCCGCATGATACTCACATTGAGCTTTTGTGTCATACCATTTGGGGTATAGAGGCTGCATTGGTTTTAAGTAGTAAGGAGACACCACATGCGCATCAAATAAATTTTGATAGAGCTCCTTATATGTCATCGGGATGGGTGTGAACTGGAGCTTTCCAGTGTTAGGCTTTGAGTTGAAATCCTGCCTAGGGGGCTCTTGATGGTCGGTAGTCACCATCCTTAGTCGGCTTCTCAGAATCGGCTCAATGGCCCTTTTCATACCTACTCGTACTACCTGCTTCCTTTTCCTTCTTCTTTGGGGCCTTCAAAGTCCGCTCTCTCCTTTCCTTTGTCTTGGCCTGAACAATCAGTTTGGCACGATCATCATCAGGGTTAAAACATGAGCCTATAGGGAAGTTTAACAAGGCCGAGGTATTAGTCTGACATTGGGGTTCGATAATGGCATGTACCCCATGCGACTGCGCGTCTAGCTGAGTCAAAATATTTATCAGGGAGTAAATGATTTTTCATCATCATCCACACCATTAACCATTGAACCACTCTTTTTTTCAAGTACTCCGGTTAGTATCTTGGTTAACTGGCCTATCATATTCATTTGATCTCGCATATCTTGTTGAATTTTAGCCAATTGTTCTTGCATCAATATTTGCCTTTGCTCTAATCTCTCCAACCTTCGGTCCATGGCTTCTAGGTTACTGAAATAACTTTACCTAATTAGGGTCTTTCTACAAATTTTAATGCATGTGATATGATGCAACGCAAATGCATGAAATGAATGCACAAATAAAGAGAGGCGTTGATTATGAATTTAATTCCATTAGAAGAACTTTTTCAGAAAATACATCTCTTTACATAAAAGGGATTGCATATACGGCTTTATCCTCATAGTCCAGGTGAAAACACCAATCCTCTTCTTCGTATCCGAATGTTATGGTCGTGCCCCGTGAACTTTCTCAATAGATACCTCTTCTAGCTCCTTGTTGCTTGGTCCAGGCCGTACCTTTTCGCTTACTTATCTTTCGCGATGTTCATAAGCTTCTTTTAGAAAATGGAGACATGATGACTCTCGAATAATCTTTGTCGGCTTGAATCCTCAGGCAAAGTCTTGTATTCTTCTGTGGGCTATCAGTCCTTTCTCGTTGTTTACCTGGACTATGTTTGAACGACCGTATTATAATCCACTTTATCAAGTAACACATTTTCTTATGATAAACTCTTCTATTTAGCAATCGAATATGAATCAACACCTCCTTTCTAAGATGATGTGGTGTGATGTAATGCAATGCAATCACAAACAAAACAAAACACGTTAGCACAGGAGAAAAAAACAAAATAGAGTACCTATCTAGGTGACCACTAGGGGTTTAACATAGTTCTACCTAAGGTGGGCTCTTAGGGTTCACTACATGTGGTTTGGTTCTAAGGTAAGGGTACCCGAACTAGCAGATTCCTCGCTCTTCACCCATTATAGGCTCATATAGATCGGGTTCAATTCAAGGGAATACATTTCCCTATGGCTGCACAGAGATGAAAATCTCGCGAAGACATAGGTACGGATGTATCCCGAAAGCGATCCACTATCCTGTACGGAGGTAAAGACCTCACGAAGGAGTAGTTTCTTACTCCCACTTAAAAGGTGTGACCACAACGGTCGTGCAATGGAATGTGCAAAGATTTCCAAAAAGCTTGAAGCAAATAGAGGAAATATGAATACAATGATGGAGATTGTAACATAAAGCAGATGAAATGCAAAGAAAGGATCGATATTAAAACCAAGTTTTCAATTTTCGACAAAAAGACAAGAAGTAATCAACTCGTGGCTTAACTCTCTTATTTTGTCCCCGGTGGAGTCGCCAAACTGTCGTAACCATTCTTTGGAAAATGAAAAAGGGGTTCGACTTTGGTTTTTAAAACGAAAAGGATGTGGAGTCACCACCGATCTTTATTTGGTGTGATCGGATCACCTTTGTTTTAATAAAACGCTTTGGTTTACTAAAACAATGTTGATGGTCTCAAAATTTCAAAATCGGGTTCGGAGTCAATTACGTGCGAGGAAGGGTTAACACCTCGCCACGCCCAAAATTGGTACCAAATTGATTAGTCGATGTCTTAATGTCGAAAATTTGAAAAGGTTTTAAAATACGGACCCGTTAAAAAATGTTTGAATAATTTGGGCTGGAATTTGAGATTTCTTTGTTCCGAGATGATACAAACATCACATCCAGCACGTTAGGACACGATGTTTTAATCTCTCGTAATCAAAGTCATCTCATGATTTACGAAGTTTGTTGAAAGGATGTTAGGTTATTTAGTAAAACGAAAAATCGAAACCCAGCACGTTAGGGCACTATTCTCCGAATTTCTAAATACAAAACATTGCCTTTATTTTAAAAACTTTAGATGAAATATGATGATTTTACAAAATGTACTTTGTTTAACAATATAGTACAAAACTAAGAAAACAAATATAGATGTAAATATAGTAAATATAAAAGTACTTATAATAATAATAATAATAATAATAATAATAATAATAATAATAATAATAATAATAATGATGATGATGATATGATAATAATAATAATAATAATAATAATAATAATATGATAATAAAAAGTAGTAATAGAAGTAAAAATAAAATAAAATAAAATAAAAATAATAATGACAAAATAATAATGATGATACTTGAAATGAAAATAAAATAATAATGATAATACGTAAAAAATAATGATGGCAATTGATAAATGAAATAATATATATAAAATAAATAAATAAAAATATATACATATAAAAAATAATATAATAGTAGTAAAAATAATGATAAAATAATGATAAAAATAGATAATAATAATAATGAAAACAAAAATAATAATAATAATTAATAAAATAATAATCTTAGTCATAATAATAGTAGAAAAATAAAATAATAACACATACAATCGTAATAATAAATAATAGTAATAGTAAATAAATAATAGTAAAAATATAATCAAAATAACAAATAATAATAATAATAATAATAATAATAATAATAATAATAAAGTTAGTGAAACAAAATAATAATAAAATATGTACATAAAAAATATAATAATGGTAATAACAATAATAATATAATAACAAAAGGACTAAAAGGATTGCAAAATAACTAAAACAGATTAAATTGCATTTAAAATGAAAGTTTGGGGTCAATTCAAATAAAATAAAAGGAAAAGGGCCTATTTGAAATGTGCGTGGGAGGAGGGAACCAAAATGGTCAATAACCCTTCCTTCAAAATGCACAACATCGAGGAGTACCAATTGAAATCAAACAAATTGTTGGGCCAAATTAAAAATAACAAGAAATAAAGTCGATCAAATAACACAACAAAAGGTAAGGACCAGAGCGTAAATTTTCCTTTTAAGGTTGGTATACGCAGATTCCCACCCCACCAAACCGCTTTTTCATTCAATGTTTTAAAACCATTTTATTTCTTATTCGCAACCCATTTTCTTCTTTTTCTTTTAAATCGTGTTTTAAAACCTTTCATCTCCCACTCACGCTCTTCCTCTCTTCCTTTCATCTTCCCGACGATCGGGCTACCTCCCATGAGCTTGCTCGTTGCCGTCATCCACCATGCATACGATGGCCGACGGTGTGCAAAGTAGGCCCTTAGACCTGCTCAAAGGCACGATCAAAGGTTCCGTCCTCAAACCTCCACAAGCCAAAACGACAAGTGCCTCTTCCCTTTTTAGCCCGATTTGATCGAGAAGTGGGTTCACGAAGGAGAGGTATACTTCTTCTTTTTATTATTAAATTTTTTTTTATGATTCATGAATAAAAAGAAAATAAAGATAAATTTGAAATAGAAATGCAATAATCAGAGAACAAGAATGAAAAAACCTCTCTAGACTTCAATAGATCTGTTTTCTTTTCTCATTCAGAATTTCCCCTTTGTACATTTGATTTTTTTGATGGGTTTGAATCCCTTTTTTATTGATTTTTTGTTCCCCCCCCTTTTTTTTTACAAATGGTTTAAATCGGCTTTTTATAGCCGATTCTTACAATCTTTTGTTGTTTATTTTTCTATTCTGTTGCGTGTCTGCCTTGATTTGCAAGAGAGCAGGTAAGGACGGTGGCAGAGCAAGTGGCGCGGCGGTGGCAGTGTTGCAGAGGCAAGTGGCTAGGGTTTTGTCTTTTCTGGTTTGTTTAATGGGCCATTCGGGTTTAATGCTGATAGGTTTTATTGGGTCTTGTATTTGGTTTGATTTTTGTAGAATGGGTCGGGCAAAATTGGGGTATGACATATATCACCTTCTTAGGTAATGACTGAAGACTTTGAAATCAATACATCGAATAAAATTAACAAGCAATATTTGAATAAGAAGATCAAATTTGATATTTATATCAGATGTAAATATCACTCTAACAATTAACAGAAAGTTTGCATTATATTAATCACCTTTGCTACAACTTCCAGTTTACTTCTAAAGGACAAAAGCATAATAATATTAATCAATCTGAATCTGTGTTAGACAATGACTAAAAACTTTGAAAGTAATATATATCCAATAAAATTAAATCTATTTTATATGTATTTAAATAAGCTCAAGTTTGAGAATTGGAGTCCTCAACTTCATAGCTATGAAATCCTACTTTTACACTTCTATCCCTACCTTCTTTTTACTCTCTGTGAAGAGAGGTATGATTAAGAGAGGTATGAATAAAACTAAATCTTGAAATTGATAAAGAGAAAGCTAATGAATGAATCCTTTAATCCATTTCATCTCTGTACATAGATTTTATAGTACTCTTATCTGACAGCTGGAGCTAACAATACTTAACTAACTAACTGAATTACTAACTCTACTAACTCTATCATGCATCCATCTTCCCAATTGGTAAGACCTGAAGAAGTTGTCGAAAATGAGAAAACAAAGTAACAGATAGTGGCTTAGTGAAAACATCAGCCACTTGATCGCAAATAGGGACCTCCCTAATTTGTAAAGACCTATCAACAACTTTCTCACGAACAAAGAAAAGATCAAGCTCCACATGTTTGAACTTGAAATGTAGCACGGGATTGGCTGCAATGGCCACCGCAATAGAACTATCACACCAAATGTTTGGGATGTCATCAGACTGAATCTATAGTTCATGAAGTAATGACATTAACCAAGTAACCTCACTTGTGGCTGCAGTAAGACTCCTATATTCTGCCTCAGTTGTGGATCGAGACACAACTTGCGGCTTTTTAGAGCACCATGCCACAGGTGTATGACCATAATACACACAATACCCATATGTAGAACGCCGATCGTCAAAATCTAGCCCCCAGTTGGTATCAGCATACCCGACCAACGATAATCGATCAGATGGAGTCAAGCGTACCACACAGATATTGCAGAATGCGTCTGAGAGCCAATATATGTACTGTGGTAGGGTTGTGCATGAACTAGCAGACCCGGTTTACAGCATAAGCAATATCCGGTCTGGTCAAGACAACATACTGAAGCGCACCAGCAAGACTTTTGTACTCAGTAGGGTCCTCCAAACAGTCTCCATCATTTTTGGACATGTAAGAAGAGCTGACCATCGGAGTAGGAGCACTTTTTTCCGTGGTCATAAAACAATGAGCAAGGATGTCATGAACATATTTCTTCTAACAAAGATGTAGACATCCTAAAACTCGAGTCACTTCTATGCCAAGAAAATAGTGCGGATCTCCCACATCCTTGAGCGAGAACTTGTTATGCAACAACTTAACAAACCAGTCGATAGATGCGGATAAATCGCCAGTAATTACAATATCATCGACATATACGAGTACAAAAAGAGTGGAGTCAGATTTTACCCGAACAAACAGAGATGCATCAGATTTGGAAGCAACAAAACCGATTGAGAGGAGAAACTATTTCAGTTTCTCAAACCAGGCACGAGGAGCTTGCCGTAGACCATACAAGGCTTTTTTTAGTTGACAAACGAAGGGTTTACCCTCGACATCAAACCGCTCATATCCCGGAAGTTGATGCATGAAACCAATTGTATCAAGATCCCCATTCAAAAAAAAGCATTGTTCACATCAACTTGCTGTAGAGACCATCCTCTGGAAACGGCAATGGCCAGAACAACACAAATAGTCGCAAGTTTGACCACTAGACTGAAGGTTTCCTTAAAATCACACCTAGGAACTTGAGAACAACCTTTTGCAACTAACCGAGCCTTTCGTCTAGCAACAAAACCATCCAAATTTTTCTTTACCTTAAAAAGCCATTTGCATCCGATTACTTTACAATTAGTAGGTCAAGGAACAAGATCCCATGTAGAGTTGCGTATCAAGGCATCAAACTCAGCCTGAGTTGCCTCATGCCACTCAGGTGTAGAAAAGGCCTCCTCAATTAAATCTAATTCCAAGGCTTCAACTATCAACGCTTTAGGCTTAAAAATTCCAGCCTTTGATCGAGTTACCATTGGATGGCTATTAAGCACTGGTACATGAGTTGTGTTTTGATCAGAAGAGAGCTCACGAACATTAGTGGAACAATTCCTACCATAAGGAGAACTCTGTGGTTCACGATCAGACCCAACCCCTGACTGTGCTGTGTCAGGAGTAGAATGGTTGGGACAGGTTACTGGTGGAGAAAACGAAGAAGATGGTTGAGCAAGCGGGGGGTCTAAAAGTCGAGATGACATGTTTCCAATTAGAGGAACAAATGTAGAAACATACTGATCTTGACCCATTGGACTTTCTGCAGATGTAGACTCAGTGGACAGAAACTGATTTTCGTCGAACACAACATGACGGAGATAACAATCTTGCCGGGTGGAAGGAGACACTGGTACCCCTTATGTTGAGCACTATATCCCAAAAAGGTAGATGGTTGAGAATGAAACTCCAACTTATGATTCATAAACGGTCGTAGATAAGGATAGCAATAGCAACCAAAAACCCTCAAATGATCGTATGTGGGTTCACAGCCGTAGAAAGCTTGAAATGGAGATATTCCTTTTAACACTAGGGTAGGCAGACGATTAATGAGGTGAACCGCACAACTGAACACATAGCCCCAATGTTCCATTGACAGATTTGCCTGAGCCAAAATAGTGAGTCCCATCTCAATAATGTGGCAATGCTTACATTTAGCCACACCATTCTGTTTAGACGTATGGGGACATGTTATTCGATAAACAATTCCGTAAGAAGCGAGAACTGACGAGAACGCGTGATATTCACCTCCCCAATCACTCTGAAATTGTTTAATTTCCTTACCAAACTGAATTTTAACAAGTTGCTGAAACTGAACAAAACACTGCACAGCTTGAGACTTTTGACGAAGAAGATAGATCCAAGTAAACCGAGTGCAAACATCAATAAAAGTCACATAATACGAAGAACTTCCACACGATACTGAAGCAGGACCCCAAAGATCAGATACAACTAGAGTAAAAGGAACAGTATATTTCATATTAGAAACAGGAAATGGTAATTTGTAAGACTTTCCTTTTTGACAGGCAGTACATATAGTATCACTACTATATTTATTTAACAAAATGCAACATTTACCTAACACAACCTTAACAACAGAAATGGAGGGATGACCTAAATGTTTATGCCATAACAAAAAATCCTTACATTCAGTAGACTTATTCTGAGTAACGGTAGAAGCAGAGGTTTCGGCTATCTAAGTAGAGAAAACGGGCACCAAAAATGATACAGTCCATCACGAATGTGGCCCATCAGCAAAGTTCTCTGGGTCAGTATGTCTTTTATAAGACAGTAGGTCGAGTGAAACTAAAAAAAAACATCATTATCATGAGCAAATTGAGAAACCGATAAGAGGTTATTCCTGATGCTTGGAACACATAAAACATTAGATAGGCGTAACAACTTTAGTCTGAGTCGGTAAGAAACTATCACCTACTGACTTAATCAAGGCGGGAGTGCCATTACCCATTAAAAGAGTAGAAGAACCTGAATAAGGAGTAGCATGATGTAGAGCAGACTGATCTCGACACATATGGTTACTCACTCTTGAGTCAGGGTACCAAGATGTAGTGCCAACCGGTACTGGGAATATATGAGCCATCATTGCCACTGGTGGACTCAAACTGAATGGTATTAGCCTAAGATCCAGAACACTCAGAGTAATTTGAGGCATTAAGATCGCCTACCCGAGGTATCCCAATGCAAGGGTCAGACCCTGTATATACTCGAGCTTTGGGTTTTTTTGACCACGAAATCGAACCATCACCCATTGGCCCAAAACTCTGCCGAATACCAAAAGGTAAATTTACCTGAACATTATTGGAAGTAGGCATGGGAGGGACCGAAGGTGCCGTTGGTCTGACAGAAGAAGGCTTACTAATAGACGGCCTGGTATTAGGAGGCCCATGAAAATAAAGCCCATCATCATTGTGGAACCCAAAATTTGGGCCATGGACATGCGGCCTAGGAACATTCGGCCTAGGTGAACACATTTGCTCACATTGAAATGATCCATGCGGCCCATGTTGATAACACCCTTGTGGCCCACAAAAGACCCATATTGAAAAGGTAATTTTCCAGAAAGACCATTATATCCGGCCCCACATCCATCATAATAGGTAGGCATTAAGACATATTGACCATCATCAAAAGAATGTTGACCATAGGATAACCTAGCAGATATAGAAGGCACCCCCCATTCACCTTGTTCAAACCGAAGGGAAAAAATTACCATAAGGCAACGGTGGCACATAAGGCGATGGTGTAGACCCAGACGGCGGCGCCTCCATGCTTCGATTGCAGTGATAGTAACACCACTAGGCATCGTGGCCGAATCTGGAGCAAATCTGTCACTGAAGTCGTGATCGAAAAACATGCCCTCGTCCATGACCAAAAGCGTGACCGCCATGATTAGAAGCTTCGACTCTTTGCGACGGCTCAGTCATCGACTCACCTTCCACCAGATTAGCATGAAGGACAACATCAAACACCGAATGAGCAAGTCTGTTCTTGCACTCCACCAGCGCATCGGCCAATCACCAAAATGAGAGAACACCGGATGAAATAGATACAGAGGAGACAATCGCCTCATACTCTAGTGGAAGACCGGCAAGCAATATTTTACCTTCTCCTCTTTCAAGATTCGCGAACCAGACGACTCTAGAAGAGCAGATAAATTTGAAATATGAGCAATATAAGAGGTAATCGAATGTGTACCTTTATTTAAGGAATGCAATTCATGACATATCCATGACTGTTTCACCCATGTATCAGTCACAAATAGACTCGTTGTCGTATTCCAAACATCACACGAGGTGTAAGAATCAGTGAAAGAAGGTAATACCGACAAGCTAATAGTCGATAGAAGCCACGACGTCAAAGCCTGTCTTGTTACATATACACCGAGGCCAAGGAATTAGGAATAAGATCCCCATCAGAACTTTGTATAAAACATGATGGTGGAGGAGTGGTGCATTCTAGAAAACCAGTCAGATCATAGCCATCTACAATCAACTTCACTTGCTTGCGCCATTGAACATAGGTTGAATTGTCAAGCTTGACAACCTCATGCTGAGGGAAACTATTCACAACACGATCACCATGAAAAGCAGTGGATCCAAGTTTGTCGGTGGTGTTAGCCATGACTCCCCAAGATCATTTGGCGAAAGATACCATGAAGAGAGGTATGAATGAAACTAAATCTTGAAATTGATAAGAGAAAGCTAATGAATGAATCATTTAACCCATTTTATCTCTGTACATAGAATTTATAATACTCTCATCTAACAATGGAGCTAACAATACTTAACTAACTAACAGAATTACTAACTCTACTAAATCTATCACTCTGTAATTGTAATCACTAGTGCAATTATAATAGCAACAAACGATGATTCTCAATGACTGGAAGCAAAGGTAAAAGCCTTGATGGAAACAGGGTAGTGGAGTAATCATAGGAGAGTTGGAGACCATTGTAAGTGGCCTGGTATTCGATGCAATGCTGGAAGTATCGTCGAGTTTGATCTTAGTCACCATGGTCTAAATGGGGCCATAACACCTCAAATAGGAGCACTTTTAAAGCTCAGGTACCTCAACCTGTCTTGCAATAGCCTTACAGGTAAGTTACCTTTTTCAATTGGAAACCTCACTCAATTGGCAGTGCTTGATGTTTCTTATAATGATATTCATTCCATTCCACCAAATATTGGAAACCTAGAGAGTATGGTTGATCTTGATCTCTTAAACAACTGGCTTATTGGTCTAATCCCATCTTCTATCAGCAACTTAACCAATCTTTCCTCGTTGTACCTTCAAGGCAACCACCTTAATGGATCCATTCCACTAGAGATTGGGAGACTAACGTATTTGGTTGCAGTCGATCTATCCTACAATAGGCTTGTTGGTCCAATCCCATCTTCTGTCAGCAACTTAACCAATCTTGCCTCGTTGGACCTTCAAATCAACCAAATTAATGGATACATTCCACAAGAAATTGGGAGACTAACGAATTTGGTTGCATTCGATCTATCCTACAATAGGCTTGTTGGTCCAATCCCATCTTCTGTCAGCAACTTAACCAATCTTGCCTTGTTGGACCTTCAAAGCAACCAACTTAATGGATCCATTCCACAAGAAATTGGGAGACTAGCGAAATTATTTGCATTGGTTCTATCCTCCAACAGGCTTGTTGGTCCAATCACATCTTCTGTCAGCGGCTTAACCAATGTTGCCTCGCTGTTCCTTCAAAGCAACAAACTTAATGGATCCATTCCACAAGAAATTGGGAGACTAGCGAAATTATTTGCATTAGTTCTATCCTCCAACAGGCTTGTTGGTCCAATCGCATCTTCTGTCAGCGGCTTAACCAATATTGCCTCGCTGTTCCTTCAAAGCAACAAACTTAATGGATCCATTCCACAAGAAATTGGGAGACTAACGAAATTGTTTGCATTGAATCTATCCTCCAACAGGCTTGTTGGTCCAATCCCATCTTCTGTCAGCTACTTAACCAATCTTGCCATGTTGTTCCTTCAAAGCAACAAACTTAATGGATCCATTCCACAAGAAATTTGGAGACTAACAAATTTGGTTGCATTGGATCTATCCTCCAGTAAGCTTGTTGGTCTAATCCCATCTTCTGTCAACGACTTAACCAATGTTGCCTCGTTGTTCCTTCAAAGCAACAAACTTAACGGATCCATTCCACAAGAAATAGGGAGACTAACGAATTTGGTTGTATTGGATCTATCCTTCAATAGGCTTTCAGGTCACATCCCATCCTCTCTGGGCCAGTTAACAAAGGTCTCTCTCTACCATAACAAGGATTTATGTGGTTCCATTCAAGGCTTCCTTCCTTGCGCTTTATCCCCAAGTGTAAATCGAGAGATAAATAGCAAAGTCAAGCGCAATATTCTGCCTGTCACTACTATTCTAGTTCCAACTTAGTTATTTTTTCTCTCAACTTTTGTATTTATGATATTCATCCTCTGCCGACAATATAGAGCTAATGCTTTGAAACATGGTCCAAGTCCAACCAAAAATGGAGATTTATTCTCTATTTGGAATTTTGATGGAAACATTGCATTTAAAGACATCATCAGAGCAACAGAGGATTTTGATATCAAATATTGCATTGGAACGGGTGGTTATGGTAGTGTTTACAGAGCAGTCTTACCAAGTGGCAAAGTTGTTGCCTTGAAAAACTCCACCGATTGGAAGCGGAGCAACCGGCTTATGACACAAGTTTCCGGAATGAGATCAAGTTTTTAACATAAATACGACACAAGAACACCGTCAAGCTCCACGAATTTTGTCTCCACATCCGTTGCATGTTCTTGATTTATGAATATATGGAAAAGGGAAGCTTGTTTTATGCCTTGAGCATTGATGAGGAAGCTGTGGAATTGGATTGGACAAAAAGAGTGAACATGGTCAAAGGTGTCGC
Source organism: Gossypium rotundifolium (assembly GCA_025506655.1). Lineage (NCBI taxonomy): Eukaryota > Viridiplantae > Streptophyta > Magnoliopsida > Malvales > Malvaceae > Gossypium > Gossypium rotundifolium. The sequence continues at coordinate 11,613,593 of CP106730.1, read as the reverse complement.
ACATGCTCTATCTTACATGCATCATGATTGCAACCCTCCAATTGTTCATCAAGACATCTCAAGCAATAACATTTTGTTGAACTTTGAATTGGAAGCTTTTACTGCTGACTTTGGGACAACAAGACTTCTTGATCCTGATTCATCTAATCAAACTGTAATTGTTGGAACGTATGGATATATTGCCCCAGGTTCTACACCTTCACTCTTTTTTCCCTTTTCTATTTGGTTTTATCCTTTCTTAATTTCAAAGGCTTATTTGTTTCGAATTACATATTAGAATAATATGAGGGAAAGTAGGAAAAACAAAATTAAGAAAGATCAAATATGAATAAAAAAATTATTTCGAGATTGAAGGATTCAAATGCAAACATACATGCAACTACAACTGAATACAAAATATAAATTAACATTTATTTAACACTTTTTTTTTAAATTACAAAACTTGCTTATTCATTGGTCGTGACCAAAAAATGCGATGTATATAGCTTTGGAGTGTTGGCGTTAGAAATATTGATGGGAAAGCATCCTGGTAAATTATTGTCAACATTATCATCATCATCAGTGGCGAAGCCAGGGGGTTGGCATGGGCCTCGGCCCCCCTAAAAGGAAAAATTTCTATTTAGGCCCTTAAATTTTTTAAAAAATTTAAATTAGTAAAGGTAAAATTCACTTTGCCCCCCCTAAAATTATAAAAATTTATATTTAATCCTTTACAAATTAGAAAGATATAAACTATAAAAAATTAAAATTTCATCTGGCCCCCCCTAAAAAGTTGTCCTGGCTTCACCCCTGATCATCATCGTCTCGTGTCCAAAATTTCATGCTAAATGAAATTTTGGACCCTCGATTGTCAGCCCCAAGAAGTCAAAAAATGATAGGAGACATCGTTTTTATTGCTGTCATTGCTTTTGCATGCTTACGCTCTAGACCCAAAGCTCGACCAACAATGAAATTAGTGTCTCAAGAGTTCTTACACATCAAGTCTCCAATTGCAATACCTCTTCATGAAATATCATTGATCGAGCTGAAGAATCATGAGATGTTTATGGGCGATGAAAATCACAAATAAATAAATGACTTGAAGTTGATGTAATAATTTAGGAACCAATGGAAAGTGATAAGTAGAATTAATCTTCACCAAGGCTAGACATTGTTATTCATAGTTGCTTTCTTGTTTTCCTATAAAATATTTTAAATTTTGGGTTCAAAGACATGACTTTTAATAAATAGAACTATGTTTTAACAATCAAGATTAATCTGTAACTTTAATTAAAATTTACACAATCTAATAAATAACATAGAAATATCAATAGAAATATTTTTAAAATTAAATATTTTAATTGATAAAAAATTAAATATAATAATAGACATAATAAAGTTAGCCAGTTGATGAATTTTGAAGTCAAAACTTAATTTAATTTAATTAATTAACTTCTCCATAACAGAGTACTTATTTGATTAAAATAATCAAATCACAAAATGAATTATATTATAAAAACAATTTTAATTCTCATATCAACTATCTTTTAAGGTTTATATTTTATTGAATATGGTTTAAATGACTTCTTTAAACAGAACCGACATTTTAATATAATTTTGAAATAAGTTAAATTTTAATTTAATTTTAGAATTAGAATTAAAAGTTTGGCTTTAAGTCATGGTGAGTGAATGATTGAAATTAGTTTAAAATTATTTTATTTTGATTAAATTCAAAATTGAAATTAGTTTGGTGAGTGAATGATTGAAAGCAATATGGTTAATTATGTATCGTCCAAGTAAAGTTTTTTAAAGCCTAATTTTGTTCATTTCAATGATGGATTTGTAGTTTTTTTTTTTTTACCAATACCAATGCTTAAAGAACTGAAATTCATTTTGAGAAGAATCTCATGTGATGGCTTGAATGGTTAAGGGTATTCATCGCTTTAAGTGTGACCTAGGTTCGAATTGAGTTAGTTGCGTTGGTTATTCGGACTTTACCCTTCTATTATTATTCACCAAAAGAAAAAAAAAAAACTCATTTTTAGAAAGATTTAAGTTTTGTTTTAGACCCATTTAAGCTCAAGTTAGTGATTAATGGTGTAGTTGATCTTCTCTTTTTTTTGCGTCTAATTGAGATTTTCATTCTTTTATATTATTGTTAGTTTTGATGTCCTAAGCTTTTGATATAACAATATTTAGGATAATTTTTTATTTACATTTCCTAAGTCATTCAATGAAAATATGATTGGAAATTTTATCAAACATTTTCAAAGCATTTCAAAGACTTGTAGAAGTGTCTAAAAACATGTTTTAAATGTGTTTTAACTGTTATTTAGGTAAATGTTCGCCTTTGAGGCTGAACTTTGAGGCATTTTAGATGGGCTCCTTGTTTTGCTAAGAAAATGCTACAACGGGCAACAATCTAAATGGATAATCTAAAGGTGGTTCAAGCACTGACTATTATTGGAGTGGAAGAATCACGTATAACTGTGCTAAGGAGGGCTCAATGAGTTACCAAATCTGGAGGACAATGGCGGATCAGATATGTACCCAAAGAATGCAACAAAATTGTGGATCGGTTAGCCAAACTTAGTTTAACGTGTAAATCAAGTTTACAGGTTTTTGACGTGGCTCCTAATGATGTCATCGAAGTTTTACAACAAGACAAAGCGAGTGACACTTTTGATTTGATGTAATTTTGTCTATTTATTTAACACAAAAAAAGTGTTTTACCTTATCTAAATGTTTTTGTTTCAATATCAAAATATTTTAAGTGTTTTATACTCAATTTATACTAGTTTGAAGAGAAGTATCGGTACCTTAACCTAATTGCATCGATACAACTATGACTGTAACGCCCCGAATTTTGGGCCTATGAATTGGCCTTTGGGCTTTGGGTCTCATAATTTTTTTTTAAGCAAGAAAATGACAAATGACATGTTGGCTTTAAGGGTTTAATAAACTTGGAGTGTCTAGGGGTGTTGGAGAAGTTCTGGGTTCAAACTTTGAGGAAAAGGATTATTTAATTAATTGTTAAAGGAACCAAGGCGGTGAGTAGATGGGCTTTTAAATAAAAGTAGGGAAAAATGGCATCAAAGAGCCTTGTGGTGGAGTGGCTAAGTGGCGCTACTTAGGGTATAGGAAGGTGGCATTATGGGCTAGCAAGGAGATCCTAGGTTCGAATCCTAGCTTAGTATTTTTAGGAGTTTAATTTTGGCCTTCTAGAAGGTTGGAAGTGGTATGATGATGGACTCTAAGGAGAGTGATCAGAAGAGAAAATTTAGGAAAAGGATTGGGGAGTTATCAGGGAGAAAAACGAGGAGAGATAAGATAGGGAAGAGTTGGAGCCAATTGGGACTTTGGGGGGTAGGCAGAGTTTCAGTTTTGTGTATAAACAAAGGGTGTCAAATTCCTTCCGTGCTATTTCGACAATTGGAATTCCCTTTGTGCTATTTCGGCAACTATAGTGCTCTGCCGAATTCTCCTTCACTTTTTCTATTCTAAACCTCGCCTCTTCCTTATGTGTTTTCTTTTCTTCTCTTTTAAAGGCTTAAATTGAATATCACTCTCTTCTTTCTCCATTGCTTGTGCTGTCCAACCTTCATCTCAATTGTTGGGAACCAGATATTCATGACTTCGAAAGCCGAAAACATTTGCTCTTGGAGCCAATTTCTTCATCGCCCCAAAACTTGTGCCGAATACTCTAGTGACCAGATATCTATCGTGCTGTCATCATTCATTTGATTTTTGATGGATCGAATCTTGGAAAAATTGGAATCTATCTTGGATCTACAAGTCTCTGTCGAAAAGTTATCCATACATTTCAGTTTTTGGGTAAGTGTTCTTAATTTTAGGATAAGTTGGCCGAATTGTCTATAGTAAGGGAAAGGGTGACTTAAGTGGATACAAGTCACCTATTATTTTATCTTTAATGATTAAATTGATGCAGATCTAGGGGATATTCCTGAGTAGTAGCTAAGGAAAGGGCTATTAGGACTGGTGGCACACGGTAAGGTTAAGTTAAGGCTTCGGTTTTTGGTAAATATTATGGTTAAGTGTGTGATTGATTGGAGGTTCGTATTGGTTGTAGGTTCAAGGCTGAGGATAGTGTAACACTCTCATTTGCCAGGTGTGTACATACACTTCACACACGACAAATCGGCAAAAGCTGAAATCCCAAAAAAATGGGAATGCCAAAAGCCGAAAGGTTGGCGCCGGCAACCACACGAGTGTACGAACATTCATGTGGGAACACTGATATGACTACTAGGACCAAGAGAGTGATCTCATAGTCTCGGGCCACTGTTTGGACAACCGGGCCAGAAGGGGCTAAATGGGCCTACCGAGCTCGTGGGCCCAAATCGGCAAGAGTTGATATGTGAAATTGAATGATGGATTGATATGGATGGTTGTATGATTTGATTATGATTGGACCTAATGAGCTACTTATACATGATTGGGCTTAATGGGCTATATGGACATGAGTGGGCTTAGTGGGCTTTATGGGATTTTAGAAATGCATGCTAGGGTTTTAATAGACTCTAGGCTTAATTCTGATGAATTCTTAAATAACATAAAACTTAATTTAATAATCAAACATGGCTGTGGACAAGTCACTAAGGTAGGGTGTGGCAATGGACATATGCATGTCTAGGATTGGATCTTGGGAGAGCTTGGTACTTAAACGGTCCTAGTGACCCACCTCCTCTTCTCTGGAATCCTACCTGGTGTGTAGTGTCTGTTCACTTTAGCCGCGAGGACTTGTTGATGGGCCAAGGTTCATAATTAAGACCCATACTATTAAGAATTACTGAAATACCTCTGTAGGGTAGAATTACCGAAATATCCTTGATTTGTGAAATAACTAAATTACGCCTATGTGTGGAATGTAAGATTTATGAATGTTACATCTACATTTGCTGCATTCATATGAAATTTTGTTTAGGTTGCATATGGGTGGGAATTATGGAACGGAGGAAGTATATGAGGATCGCATGGTTGCTTGACAATTATGGATCCACCGATGGCTTTTTAAGCCTATTATATGATTAGCAGCTTTGCTACAACGTTAGGCAGTATCGTAATCGGGCTACCCTTGATGTGTATCGGATGGGTGGGTTGATTTAGAAATCCCCATAGATGTGTTTCGGTGGGACGGAGATGATGTGTACTGGATTTATTATTTGGGGAGGGTTTTCATTGCATTGCATGTATGATGTTATTATGTTAATAATATGATATGTATGCTATTTGTTTGACGAGGTCCGTACACACTGAGTTTTCAAAAATCCACTCCCTCTTTTATTTTTCTCAAGTGATCCTCAGTGGGCGATTTGACAGATGGAGGGACTCAGAGGTGGCCAACTAGCAAGAAAATTAGATCAATTTTTCTAAATGTCTAAATTCTAGATTTTAAGTTATTTACTTGAAGTTATTTATTTTTCGGATTGTAATAAGGTTTCCCCTCTAATTATTATTCCATTACTTCCACTATGCATGGTAATTTTGAAATAGAACCTGAATTTATTTCTTTCAAGCATATTTCAAGTTTTTGAAAATAAATGTGTTTTAAGATCGAGCTTCTGCTGTCAAAGGAAATTTTGACATAGTAACAAGTAAAATAGTTTTTGGCTACACCTCGTTTTGAAAGCAAACTGGATTTTACTTAACTTTTCTCTAGAAGGGTTTTCAATGAAAATAAGGTTTTTGCAAAAACACTTCAATGTGAGACGCCAGATTCGGGCCTAACTTCTAGGTCGGGTTTGGGGTGTTACATTTAGTAGCATCAGAGCCCAATTGCAAAGCTCAGGCTGTGGGCCTTAGTATTTGGGTTAAAAACTATTTTCAAGTGAGTCAAAATAATTTAGAAATTCTTGTTGTGTGGCACACCGAGTCTCCGATGTCGAACAAAGTAAGTTCTCTTGATACTTAGTTATTTTGAATTGTTATATTGTAGATAGTAGGCTACTTTCAGAATATGCCTAGAATAAAACTAAAGCCCATAGGGAACTAAAACTGTAGAGGATTTACGACTACAATGCTTTACTTAACACTCTCATAAGACATCATCGTAAATACTGGAACTAACTAAAACTTCATAAAAATTTTAATACAGATAATGAGCGCTAGAAGAGGTGCAAGGGGCTGCGGCCGAGGTCGCTGAAGTGTTAGGGCTGAGTTGTTGGCATTAGGCTATATGTTCAATATTGAAGTAGGAGAGGCTTCGCCTCACCTGTGGCTGAAATAAGGCTGAATGATCGGGCTGCTGGAAAAGAAGCATTGTCACAAGCAATGCTGAGGATTTTCGAAAGGGTCGTTGGGCCCAATAATGGTACTGGAAATCGGGGTCAATCCGGAGCGACTTCGATCTTATGGGGCTGAGGTCTTTAAGGGTATTGCTGGTGTGGCTCCTAACGTGTCTGAATATTGGATGGAGGCCACAGAAAGGATAATAGATGACTTGGACTGCACACCGAAGCAAAAATTGAAAGGGGCAGTGTCACTGCTTAGGGAAGAAGCCTATTAGTGGTGGTTGACGGTGAAGGAGGGCACCCAACCTGAGCAAATTACTTGGGATTTTTTCAAAACTTCGTTTCAAGGGAAGTACGTATGTGCAAGCTATGTTGATGCTAGGAGGAAGGAGTTCCTGAACTTGACCCATGGGGAACAAACCTGTAGCAGAATATGAGGTGGAGTTTCAATGCCTTAGTAGGTATGCAAGAGTTATGGTGGAAACGGACTATAAGAGTTGCGTAAGGTTTAAGGATGGGTTTAGGGATAGCCTCAGGCTATTGATAGTTCCTCAAAGAGAGCGAGTTTTCTCAGAGTTGGTTGAAAAAGAAAAGGTAGCAGAGGAGGTAAAGCGCAATGAGCACCTGAATCGGGAGAAAGAGAAAAGAAGAATAAAAGGAAGGCTAAGTCTTCTGGTGCGGGGCAAAGGCCTAGAGCTAAGGTCAGAGTTGATGGGCGGTTGGAGCAGGGCCCCTTGCTGATAATCCAGGGGTGCCACCTTGTGCTGATTTTGGGAAAAGTCATGCAGGCGAGTGTTGGAAAAAGATAGGAGCTTGTCTAGCTTGTGGATCTATGGAGCATAGGATCAGGAATTGCTCTAGAATGCCGGCTCAGGTGCTAGCCGTGGGCCGGGGTAATGTTCAGCCACCAAGGGGTGATCAACTACCTCTTAGGGGCCGAGGGCAGGCCAGGGGTGATAATGGTAATGGACGTGGACGTAGAGCACCGGGTGGAGGTGCAGGTCATACTGAGGTGAGGCATCCAGCTTTGGTTTATGCTGCTTGTTTCTAGGAAGACGGGGATGCCCAAGTGTAATAATGGGTATGTTTTGTGTGGATGCGATATTTTGGGTATCGAAACTGTATGCGTGCAATGTTTATCTACTCTAGTAGGTAGGTTTTTCTTAGGTAAGTGTAAGAGAGTTCAATTAGAGTTGAAGTGTGTTAGTGTTATTAAAATCGGAGTACGCAGTGAAAGCATAATAGTGTGACTTGAGCGGTGCGATTAATAGTTAGTTTGAAATTTTGAGGACGAAATTTCTTTAAGGGGGTAGAATTGTAACGCCCCTAATTTTGGGCCTAGATGAATTGGACTTGGGGCTTTGGGTCTCATAAATTTTTCTTCAAGCAAGAAAATGACAAATGACATGTTGGCTTTAAGGGTTTAATAAACTTGGAGTGTATAGGGGTGTTGGAGAATTTTTGGGTTCGAACTTTGAGGAGAAGGATTTTTTAATTAATTATTAAAGGAACCAAGGCGGTGAGTAGATGGGCTTTTAAATAAAAATAGGGAAAAATGGCATCAAAAAGCCTTGTGGTGGAATGGCTAAGTGACGCCACTTAGGGTATAAGAAGGTGGCATTATGGTCTAGCAAAGAGATCCTAGGTTCGAATCCTAGCTTAGTATTTTTAGGAGTTTAATTTTGGCCTTCTAGAAAGTTGGAAGTGGTGTGATGATGGACTCTGAGAGTGATCAGAAGAGAAAATTTAGGAAAAGGATTGGGGAGTTATCAGGAAGAAAATGAAAAGATGAGATAGGGAAGAGTTGGAGCCGATTGGGACTTTGGGGGGTAGGCAAAGTTTCGATTTTTTGTATAGATAGGGGGTGTTGAATTCCCTCTGTGCTATTTCGGCCATTGGAATTCCCTTTGTGCTATTTCAGCAACTATAGTGCTCTACCGAATTCTCCTTCACTTTTTCTGTTCTAAACCTCGTATCTTCCTTATGTGCTTTCTTTTCTTCTCTCTTAAAGCCTTAAATTGAATATCATTCTCTTCTTTCTCCATTGCTGGTGCTGTCCCACCTTTATCTCAATTTTTGGGGACCAGATATTCGTGACTTCAAAAGTCGAAAACCTTTGCTCTTAGAGCTGATTTCTTCATCGCCCCAAAACTTGTGCTAAATACTCTAGTGACCAAATCTCTATCGTGCTGTCATCATTCCTTTGATTTTTTGGTGGATCGGATCTTGGAAAAATCAGAATCAAGCTTGGATCTACAAGTCTCTACCTAAAAGCTATCCATACGTTTCGATTTTTGGGTAAGTGTTCTTGATTTTGGGATAAGTTGGCCGAATAGTCTATACTAAGGGAAAGGGTTACTTAAGTGGATACAAGTCACCTATTATTTTGTCTTTATTAAAATTGATGCAGATCTAGGGGATATTCGTGAGTAGTAGCTAAGGAAAGGGCTATTAGGACTGGTGGCACACGGTAAGGTTAAGGTAAGGCTTCGATTTTTGGTAAATAATGTGGTTAAGTGTGTGATTGATTAGAGGTTGGTATTGATTGTATGTTCAAGGCTGAGGATAGTGTAACACTCTCATTTACCAGGTGTGTACATACACTTCACACATGACAAATCGGCAAAAGTTGAAATCCCAAAAAATCGAAATGTCAAAAAGTCGAAAAGCCAAAAAGTTGGCACTAGCAACCGCACGAGTGTGCAAACATTCGTGTGGGAACACTGATACGACTACTGGGACTAAGAGAGAGATCTCATGTCTCGGGCCACTATTTGGCCAACCGGGCCAAAAGGGGCTAAATGGGCCTACCGAGCTCGTGGGCTCAAATCGGCAAGAGTTGATATGTGAAATTGAATGATGGATTGATATGGATGGTTGTATGATTTGATTATGATTGGGCCTAATAGGCTACATATACATGATTGGGCTTAATGGGCTATATGGACATGATTGGGCTTAGTAGGCCTTATGGGATTTTAGAAATGCATGCTAGGGTTTTAATGGACTCTAGGCTTAGTTCTGATGAATTCTTAAACAACATAAAACTTAATTTAATAATCAAACATGTCTGTGGACAAGTCGCTAGGGTAGAGTGTGGCAATGGACATATGGATGCCTAGGATTGGATCTAGGGAGAGCTTGGTACTTAAGCGGTCCTAGTGACCCACCTCCTCTTCTCTGGAATCCTACCTGGTGCGTAGTGTTTGTTCACTTTAGCCGCGAGGACTTGTTGACGGGCCAAGGTTCGTAATTAAGACTCATACTATTAAGAATTACTGAAATACCTCTATAGGGTAAAATTACCGAAATACCCTTGATTTGTGAAATGACTAAAATACCCCTTATGTGTGGAATGTAAGATTTATGGATGTTACATGTACATTTGCTGCATTCATATGATATTCTGTTTAGGTTGCATATGGGGTGGGAATTAGGAACGGAGGAAGTATATGAGGATCGCATGGTTGCTTGACAACTGTGGATCCACCGATGGCTTTTTAAGCCTATTATATGATTAGCAACTTTGCTGCAATGTTAGGTAGTATCGCAACCGGGCTACCCTTGATGTGTATCGGATGGGTAGGTCGATTTAGAAATCCCCACAGATGTGTTTCGGTGGGACGAAGATGATGTGTACCGGATGGATTATTTGGGGAGGGTTTGTAGTGCATTGCATGTATGATGTTATTATGTTAATAATATGATATGTATGTTATTTGTTTGACGAGGGTCGTACACACTGAGTTTTTGAAAACTCACTCCCTCTTTTATTTTTCTCAGGTGATCCTCAGTGGGCAGTTCGACGGATGGAGGGACTCAGAGGTGGACAACTAGCAAGAAAATTAGTTTGGTTTTTCTAAATGTTTGAATTCTAGATTTTAAGTTATTTACTTGAAGTTATTTATTTTTCGGATTGTAATAAGGTTTCCCCTCTAATTATTATTCCATTACTTCTACTATGCATGGTAATTTTGAAAGGGAACCTGAATTTATTTCTTTCAAGCATATTTCAAGTTTTTGAAAATAATTGTGTTTTAAGATCGAGCTTCCGCTGTCAAAGGAAATTTTGACATGGTAACAAGTAGAATGGTTTTTGGCTACACCTCATTTTGAAAGCAAACTGGATTTTACTTAACTTTTCTCTAGAAGGGTTTTCAATGAAAACAAGGTTTCGCCAAAACACTTCAATGTGACGCGCCAAATTCAGCCTAACTTCTAGGCCGGGTTTGGGGTATTACAAGGACAATAAGCAAAATTGTGAAACCCTAATAAGAGGTATCGATACTTCTAGACTTGTACCGATACAAATCAACTTGTACCTATACCATAGGCTCCAACAACTACTATTTTCAAACACTAAAACAATAAAATTCGGTCATTCAAAAATAATTTTATAAATTTAATAATTTACTAAAACGATTGACAACGGTTACTAAAAACATTGCAAATAATTTTAAAAAACTGATTTAATTTCATTAATTAAAAATTTTAGAATAATCAATAAGTAATAAGTGCAATGGTAAAGCATAGTAAAGTAAGTTACACTCCAAAAGACGGATGCAAGTTTGAACTTTGAGAAGATATTGTTGGTAAAAATAACTATGAACTTTGAATATAAACCATAAAACGAACATAGATAACAATCGAAAATTACAATTTTACTTCAAAAATATCAATCAATAATTAGAAAAATATTATAATATTACTTAAAATGCATGACATTGCTCAAAATGGTGAAGATTAATTTAAACATTTTAATCTCAAAACAACAAAATTGCTCAAGAAGAAATTCATTTTCATTCTAAACAAACATGACATAAGTATGTATGTTCAACAAAACTCCAACAAAATGTAAGAATTATGAAAATTCAAGTATATGTTGTTTGAAATTTTAATATTGAAATTCTTGTATTTTACAATTTACCAAATCAAATCTAAAATGATTTTATAATTATACTCTAGGCACTTCAAATTATCAATAAATACTATAAATTTTCAATGTTGTCTATTTTTATCTCTAAATTCTAACTTTCAACATTATGAGCTTAACTAAGACTTTATGTAACACCTAAGACCCAGCTTAGGAGTTTAGACCGAATCTCGGAGGTTACATTGATCACCGAAGTGATCCAGGTAAAATTTTAGTTTATCCAGTTAGAAAACACCCAGATTATTATGTTACATAAAACTTCCGTTATCAAATCCCAATATTCAACGCAAAGTAGTATAATCCAAACAATTTTTTATTATTTTCAAAAAATGGGAATCGACTAAAAAATGTGATATGAAGTCGCCACCGATCCTTTATTCAAGGTGCGATCGAGTCACCTTGAGAAGGATTTTAATAAAACATTTTTGATGTATTAAACAAAAATTTTGGTCTACGAAATCTAAGGAAACAGGTTCGGAAGTCGATTATGTGCGAGGAAGGATTAGCACCCTCACAGCGCCCAAATTTGGCACCAAATTGATTGATTAATGTCCTATCGTCGAGAATTTTGAAAAGGTTTAAAAATGTAATTCCTTTTAAAGATACGGATAACTCGAATTGGAATCTAAGATTCTCTTGTTTCGAAGAAATGAAGCATCACATCCAGTACGATAGGATACAACATTTCAAACCCTCAATACTAAGATCCTCTCACGATTTCCAAAGTTTATGCATTGAGATTTTTAGAAGGATATTCAATTATTTGGACAAACAAAAATTGAAACCCAACACGATTGGGCACAATTTCTCCAATTTCCAAACACATGAATATTGCCTTATTTTCTAAAAACATGGACAAAGTTTTAGAAGGTTATTTTGTTATTTGGTCAAACAAAAAATCAAAACCCAGCACGATAGGACACGATTCCTCGAATTTCCAAACACATAAATATTGCCTTATTTTGGAAACATGGACATAATTTTAGGAGGTTATTTGGTTATTTGTTCTAACGAAAAACTGAAACCCAGCACGATAGGGCACGATTCCTCGAATTTCCAAACACACAAATACTGCCTTATTTTAAAACGTGGACATAATTTTAGAAGGTTATTTGGTTATTTGGTCGAACGAAAAACTGAAACCCAGCATGATAGGGCACGATTCCTCGAATTTCCAAACACACAAATATTGCATTGTTTTAAAATACGCTATTAAAATTGACTCCAAATACTTTTTGTTTGGTATACACGTAAATAAATGAAGCGTTTAATTAAGGCTCGAATACATTAGAGTTTGAGACATAAACAATAACGAATAGCACAAGCATAGCATTAAGCACGAGTAATATACAAACTCAACATTAATAGAATGAACGTAATTGTAGATAAAATTTATCGCACAAATATATAATAACGCATATAAGTAACAATATAAAACAAAGTATGAAATAAATCAAAATATACAATAAAATATGATCTTTTAAATTAATAAATTATATACACTAATTTTGAAATAGAAAAGACATATATATATATATATATAAAGCAATTTTAAAAGAAAATAAAGTTGTATAGATAAATTTAAAGGGCATATATATATATATATATATGAAATAATGCGAGAATCAATAATTTGTACAAAATAATAACACATAATTGTAATACAAGGAATAAAATACATTTAAATGAAGAATAAAACAAATTAAGACATTATAAATTCAATTTCCAAAACGATTTTATAAAAAAACCTTGATAATAGCTAAATTTAATACTATAAAAAGTTATGAGAATTAAAACAAAATTAAGGCTTAATCAAAATAAAATATAATTAGAAGGCTAATTTATAAATAAATAAAAAATTATTTAAGCAAAATAGAGGATCAGATTGCACTTTGTATAAGTAACAAAGGATCGAATTAGCAAATATTACAAAATTAAAACGCAGCACATGGATTAGATTAAGTCAAAATGGCACCCACATTATGGGGACCCATTAAGAAATAAAAGAAAACATATAGTAAATCTAATTGAATGGCAATACAAAAATAGAGGGACCGAACGCGTAAATATTTTGTCACTGCAGAAACGCGCGGATCTTTGGGGTATCGGGTTGGGTCGAATGGATGTGAGCAAAACGATGCCGCTTTGAGGCCACTTGAATAGGCCCTAAACGACGTCGTTTCCAAGGTTTATAAAAGGAAATTTTTTTAAAAATTTCATTATTCTTGTGTCGTTTAAAAACCAAAAGAAAGAAAAGGGGGGCCTCTACTAGGTTTTTTCTTTACCCCTGTTCACGCTGCCTCAGAGATCGGTGCTATTTGATCACCATTCCACCACTGTCAATCGGTGGATGGTGTTGTACGACGACACCCCCTTATCCCCGCTTAACTTCAAAACCCAAAAATCGCCCCGTTCTGCTCAAAATCCCCCTTCGAACTTCAATTTTGATGAAGCGAGTAGGGATCCGACAACGATATCAAAAGATAAGCGATTCCCTTTTTTATTTGTTTTGTTCTTTCGCATACAGTATGTGAGAAACAGAGAGTATAGAATAGGGAAAGAAAAACTAAAGAGAAAACCAAATCTGAAAATCACCGCTCAAAAAAATCTTTGATTTCTCTATTTCTCTATATTTTGTATGCGTAATAACAGTGAGCGTAAAAAAATACATTGAACGGCCTTTTTGTTTATATAGCCGAAACAAAATGAGAGAAGAATAATACAAATCTCTTCTTTGTGTTGTCATTTCTCTACTATTCTTTTGCAGGTACAAAAGGCGGACGTGGCGTACGGAGGCTCGCTGGCAATACGGAGGCTGTGTGGAGGCATGCGTGGTGGCGCGCATGGCGATGCGTGTGGTGGCGCGCGTGGTAATGTGCGTGGAGGCACACGTGTGGCACCAAACAGCTTCTGGAACCCTTAGGGTTTCTGGCTGTTGAAAATGTTTCGGCCATTTGGGCCGTGAATATTGGGTCTACAATTGGGTTTAGTAATGGTTTGGGCCTTTTCCCAGTTTAGGTATATAAAAAAAATGTTTGGGCTAATGTATTTGGGTTTTGGGCAATGGACTGATTAATGGATTGTTTGGATTTATTATTTTTCAATTGGTTTTTGTATTTTATTTATTTTTGTTTTAATATGGTTTATAATGGGCCCAGGCAGATTTTGGGCCCTACACAAAACATTTAATACCATAGTGTTTAAAACAGAAATTACAAGCCAAAACCATTTACATAAAACTTAGATTTTAAGAAATGCTTTATTAACCAATTAAAGAAAAAAGTGATGTTTCTGAGACCACTGACTTGCCGTGTCCAACTACAAAAAATAAAAGTGTACCTAAAAGGGAAACACTAAGAGGGGGTGAGCTACACGAGCTCAGTGTGAGTCCGAACCAAGACTAAAAATAATTCACAGAATTCAATTCAATATCGCATCAAATTTATAGATATTCACTGAGTCAAAAAGAAACTTGGAACTTACGCCCCAACAGAACATGACACTCAAGCACACCAATTCACACAAAGACTTAGCACAAATGCTGTTTAGACAAACAGAATACGTACAGATAACCTTACATGCAGAACACTTAAACGGATGAGCATGCAATGCAGTCAAGTAATGGAACCCACCCATCCAGCCAACACACCTCTTCGTCCCCCGATCACACCCCATAAGAGCTGTTTAAGCTCATCCAATCAAAACACACCACATAGGACCTCGTAGGCCCATCCAACCATACACACCATATAAAGTCATCTCGGGTTGCCCAGAAATAATGGCCCGCCACCCCATGTTGCCCGACAACGATGGCTTATGAATATGCAGTTAAACTACCAAATCACAAATATGTACGTAGCATAGCTGATGCACATGCAGTACAGTGCGATAAATTGCTGTACGAATGAGTTGCAGTATAACTGCCAAATCAAATCAGAATCAATCTCCCTTCTCTTCGCAATCCCACCCAAAGCTTTACCTTATGCAAGTGTATGTATGCATGCAACCTCACAGAGTAGTGACACATTACCTGACAGTCAGACAGAATAGATATGCGCACACACCCAGTTCCCCGGGTTCAGAATCAAACATCGATCGTAAACAACACATAAGCAAAGTACATGGTCACAGATATTGAGAGATAAACACCCCCACTAAAGCTTAGACAATGATTGGAATACACAGATACATTTTTAGATAAAAAACACACAAAAGCTAAAATTTGGTGTCTTAGGTCCACACATCCGTGTGCTCCAACTGTATGGAATAACCTAGGCCATGTGGGGGTCAAAACGCCCATGTGAAGGGAGGCACATGGCCGTGTGGCAAAGGTACACGCCTGTGTGAACCAGGGAAATGGTCGTGTGAGCAGGCCATGTAACTCACTGTCCAAATTTGCTAAAATAAAGTGCAGGGTAGACACGGCCGTGTGAGGGTCTCACATGCCCGTGTGTCCCACTAGACATAGTCGTATGTCCAGAGAACACGCCCATGTTTAATCCGTAAATCCCCAAATTAGCCACTCGACTGTGTGGCACCAAATCACTACATCCTTAATTCCCAATCACACACGCCCGTGTATCGAAGGGACACGACCGAGTGAATGTCGACAAAAATCCCTAAATAGGCCTGAAACACCCCAAACTCGGCCCACGAGCCTTGACCGGATCTGGTATGTTCCCCAGTGTAAACCGTTTCAAATTCTTTTGTTACTTAGGAAAAACTTAAGTGATTTGGAAGAAAGATCGTTTTGGGTTGGGCTTGAGTTGAAAACAAGTTTAATTCATTGTTAAAAATCCTTTACCTTAGGTGACAAAACGTTTGGGCTTTAATTTCAAAAAAAAGATAGATTTACTTGATCTTTTAATAAATAAAGGTTTGTAAGCTTAACAAAGAAAAACAGAATAAAATAATTCTACTAAGGCCTTACTACATCAAATAATTTCCCAAAATTAAAACCAAAATAAACTTTAAATTACTTAAAATAAAATAAAAGTCCAAGTCAGAATTTCTTCTTGTGCATGGCCATCCCTAAGCTTCGCCGAGCCGGTCCATCACCGATCGTCACTTGAAACATGTTCCCACAACGGGTGAGTCAAATAGACTCAATGTGTACACAAACACTAAGGCTTAACAAATTCGGGCATAACAAATCATAATCATACGTATCACAATTTCACATTTAATAATTCAAGATAATGATGCAAACCCAACCCAAACCTATATGCCATCCGTTACACTCCACCCGTACCATCCTCATACAACGTGGGGCTACTAAGTCAACCCTCCATCCGCTACACACCATCGAAGGCGATCATTTGCAATCGGCGTGCTCATCGCCCATATAAAATTCGTGGCATAGCCACGAGATAATTGTGTCATGAGACACCACATTTAGATAATGTAACCAAAGTCACCACATTCGGATAATGTGACCAAGTCACCACATTCGGATAATGTGAAGTCACCACATTCGTAGTGAGACCAAGTCATCACATTCACTTCCCCTTTCTCAAATAACTCAAATGCCCCATATTATTCATATCATGCATATCATACTTAAATTCACATTCATGTAACTTTTCACATGTTAAGTATAACATATTTCGTAATCCTAGTAGGAGTAGGAAAATGTACCTGAGTACTTTGTACCATAACATGGTACTTTAGCCACATTCTTACACTTTTAATATTAACACATATATCAAGTTTAAACCATAAATCTATTAAGATTAGTGTGGGGTACACACGGTACCTTAGCCATATTCTTACACTTTCATATTAACACATATAATGGATTAAAGATGTAAATCTATCAAGATTTAGTGTGGGGTACACACCTGATTTGCTTAGCGGTTCACTTAAATCCCGAAAAGCTTGATCTAATGCCTTAGATCTCAATTCCTACATTCGGCCAACAAGGTAATATTTAGAAAAGGCCTATTCGATTTTTGAACATTTAAAGAATAGATCTAAATACTAATCTAGGCTTTAGCCGAATATACATAGGTGCTTACCTTCCAAATCTTAAATCCCGAAACTCACCGAATAACTAGGGAACATGGGGCTTATGGTGCACCTTCGGGAAACAAATTTCACCTTCTTTGTAGTCAACACTAGCAAATCCCGAATGATCTTTCCAAATTTCGACAAACAATATACTAATGATATTAGTTCCTATGTTGCGGCTTAAAGAAGAGAATAAATTAATGGCCATAAAATTCTTACCCTTAATATTGAATTACAAAGACACCTAAGCTTGAAGCCACTTAATATATTCGGCTATGGCCTTAAAAGGCTTACTTAGGCTTTTGGAGGATTAGAAGGAAAAGAGAAGGAAGAATAAAGATGGAGGATTCACTAGAGCACAAGGTATTTCGCTTTGGCTAACAAAAGAAGAATAAAGCAGAGGAAATTCAGAGAAGAGGAGAATCTGCTTAAGAAATTGACAAAGGAAGAGTGAATTAATAATGGCCTCTTTTCCTTTTATAGCCGAATTTACTACTCAGAATCCCTTACTTGGCCACCACTCTTCTATTTTGATAACTTTATCCTTTGAATTATCACTTTATTAAAAGAATTAATCCAACAATTATCTCCTAAAAATAATGATAATTAAATCTATTATTTATCTCCTATTTAGCCAAATTCTAAAGGAAATAAAACTCCTCTTTAAGAGCCCTCATGTAATCCACCTCTCTCGCTTCTTCGTAGCAAAATAAAACTTCTTTTATTTGCTTCCTAAGTGACTTTGCTTCCTAAGTGACTCGATCCCTGGCCCAAATACACTTGCATGTGGCGCCATTTCCAGAGGCCCTAAGTGGCATCTTCAGGCCACTTTTCCAAGCCTGTTTGTGTGTCAAATTTCACATACTTTTTCTTTTAAGGCCACCTTGCCTTAATTTCCTCTTTTAAACTTTAAAACTCGACATTTCTAAGTCATTTCTAAGTTTCCAAAGATTTTCGTTTGGCTCTTTAAACTTGACATTTCCTTACATTTCTTAGTTTCCAGAAATGTTTTGTAACACCCTAAACCCGGCCTATGAGCCCTGACCGGATCTGGTATGTCACGGAGTAAAAACGCTTTGAAAGATTTTGATTTGCTGGTGAAAATTTGAAAATACTGTTAAGGTTATAAACAATGTTTGATAAAACTCAGGAGGGATTGATAAATATGGTTGTGTTGAAAACCCTTTGAAAACATTTGATCATTTAAAATTTTAAAATCATCAGTGTTATTGTTAACTTGGTGAATTTTGCTACCCGATGGTAACATCTTTGAAAACTTGTAAAAGTTACTTAATTTTGAAAATGTTGCTTTTAACCGATTCGCTTAACGTTTTATAATTTCATTTGTAATATAGTTTAAGTAAAGTGAAAACAACTACGCAGACATCCAAAATAATAAACTAGCGGCCTTATTACAACCCAAATTAAAAATTTAGAAAATGAATAAACTTGAACTGAATCAACTAAAATTTCAAATCCAAGGAACAAGCATGGCCACCTCGAGTCCTCTCCGACTCCATCTCCGCGATCTACTCATCTGCAAGATAATATGGGAAGGGGTGAGTCACCAAGACTCAGTGTATAAATCCCCCACCCGGAAGTGCATCTCATACACAAATTATTAATAGACATGCAAACATGCAACCCAACTAACCATCCGTACTCCTTTAACTACCCCGTGTGGTCAAAACCACTAGTGGTCAAAACCACTGGTGACTAGAGTCACAAATCAAGTGATGGGGCCAACCCATCGTGTGGTCAAAACCACTGATGACCATAAGTCACAATTTATCAATATGTGGTCAAAACCACTGGTGGTACCAAACCACTGGGACATAGTCACAATTTAACAACAGTGTGGTCAAAACCACTGGTGACCAAAGTTACAATAAATCTGATGGGGCCAACCCATCTTGTGGTCGAAACCACTGGTGATAGTCCATATAGAAAATCCCCCTCCTCTCAACAATCCCACCATCATCATGCTCACATAACAAATATTATAATCCCATATATCATGCATTTATGAATAGGATAGCATTCAACAGCATATGATGGCATACACAAACATACATCATAGATCACGTAATAGGGGACTTACCCGGAATCCATGCTCATGTCCACAAGCAAATCACTACCACAATGATTAAAAGGCAACATAATGGCAATGTTAACTAATAAAGTGTGTAAAGAGTTTTACACACCTGTTACTAACGAAATTCCTAGATCCCGAAGATCTGATCTACTGTGCTAGATCCTTTGACCCTATATTCAGCCAACAACAAGGTTAGTGACATAGGCCTATTCGGCCATAACAACTTAATACCAAAGGCTCATTTGCGGCACTTACCTTAAACGGATTTGGTTTCCAATCAAATCCCGAATATTCACAGCGTTAGACTATCCCCCTTCCTACAATCGGCTTTAATCACATTAATATGAGTCATAGGCCATTCGGCCACAACCATAATTCAAACAAAAGTCATTCGGCCATGTCCACTTACCCCCTTACTGACCGAATTGAAGAAGAAATCCCGAATTTGCCACTTGTGCCTTGAGTAGTCAAGATCCTACACACTATATGTCAAATTCAATTTTAATACATAAATCCCTATTCAAAGCCCTTGGCCGAAACTATATGTCACCTTACCTTGAAGAAGCAAAACCCGAAGGACACCTTCAAAGCCCCTTAGCGTCGGCTACACACAAATGATACACTATTAAGACCCCACACCTATTCGGCGAACCTCACCAAGGCCTAACCCAAGCTTTCGGCATAACAATAGAAAACTAGAGGAACTGAATACCAAATAGGAGCACTTACCACTCTTAGCTTACCATAATGATTACTTCCCGGAATCACCCTCTATGAAGAAACGGTTGAAGTAATTTGTGACCGAAGGCACTCAAATGGTGATGAGAAAGAGAGTAGAGAATGGCTATAAGGTTCGGCTACCACCTTATTTGAAAGAAATATAAAATCAAAGTTTTTAAAAGAAAGATGAGAGGAATTTCGGCAAGACACCAAATGGTTTGAAGAATTCTCTTTACTAAAAATCGGCATACACCCCTTAATCACCTTTCAAAGCCAAAATACTACTCCAAAGAGTCCTATAATCGGCCATTGCTCCCTAATATGATAACTCTTATCTTTAATTATCACACCTTTCAAATAAATAAATAAATAAAACAAAGTTTATCTCTATCAAACTAAGAGTCCTTGAGCAGGCCATTAGCTCACTCCCCCTTCACGCCAGCTTGCATAAAAAAGAAACCTATTGCTGCCCATGCTACTCGAACATGGGACCTCACTGCCGTAGCTCCTTACAACACCCCAATCCACTCTTCCACATCGACTTTCATGACCCAAAACCTCGCCATTTATTTATAAGGCCTACCTAGCCCATCACCCTACATATAATGAAAAAATAAAACTCCAAGTGCCACTCCAGCAGCTCGAACCAAGACTTGTGCCAGGCGTCACTTCCAGCCCTTAAGTGGTGCCCAACGCCACTTCTACCAACCAGCTCCTTGTGTCATGTTTCTCCTGAAATTTCCTCTTAACCCCTATCTCACCTAGCTCCCTCCTCTTAGGCACTAAAAAGAAATTTCAGCCCTAAGTCAGACCTAGCCCGGGGTTATGACTAGACCCTAGAACATGTCAAGTAATCATAGTATTCATTTCTTTTCAAGCAAGCACATGAAAACAATTAATTTGCAAACAACCCTAATTCAGGATGTTACAGTTCTACCCCCCTTAAAAATAATTTTGGCCTCGAAATTACCTGGATCAGAAGAGTTGGGGGTATTGCTGCCGCATCACATCCTCGGGTTCCCATGTGGCCTCCTCCGTACCATGGTTTCGCCATAGCACTTTTACCAAAGGTACTGACTTCCTCCTCAAAACCTTGACATCTCGATCCAAAATTTGTACTGGCTCCTCCTCGAAAGACAAGTCTGAGTTCACCTCGATTTTTGCAACCGGCACTATGTGTGATGGATCTGACTGATAGTGCCTCAGCATCGAAACATGGAAGCCATCATGGATTTGGGTCAATTCTGTCGGCAACACGTTTCAACACTGTGTACGGTCCGATGAAACTAGGGCTTAGCTTGCCCTTTCGGCCAAACCTCAGCACCTTCTTCCAAGGTGATACCTTCAAGAAGGCCTTATCCCCCACTGTATATTCAACCTCTCTGCGCTTAAGATCGGCGTAGGATTTTTGCCTGTCCGATGCCTCCTTAAGATGAGCCCAAATTACTCTGGCCTTATCCTCTGTCTTTGCCACTAACTCCGGACCCAACATCCGTCGCTCTCCCAGCTCTGTCCAACACGTAGGAGTACGGCATTTCTGACCATACAGTGCCTCATACGGTGCCATCTGAATACTCGCTTGATAACTATTGTTATAAGCAAACTCTGCCAAAGATAGGTACTCCTCCCAACTACCACTAAGTCCAAAACACAGCCCTTAACATGTCTTCCAACACTTGGATTACCTCTCGGTTGTCCATCGATTTGCGGATGAAAAGCCGTGCTGAAATTCAACTTCATGCCTAACTCCTAATGTAAAGCCTGCCAAAATCTTGACGTGAATCGGGGATCTCGATCTGAGATAATAGACACCGATACTCCATGCAACCGCACTATTTCTACTATATACAGCCTGGCTAACCTTTGAAGCGAGTAGTCAACCCTTACCGGTATGAAATGGGCCGACTTGGTCAACCGGTCTACTATCACCCAAATTGCATCTTTCTTACTGGGTGTAAGGGGAAGTCCACTTACGAAATCCATAGTAATCTCCTCCCACTTCCATCGAGGATCTTTGCCGACCGTAATGTGACTCGATGGCAATTGATGCTCAGCCTTAACTTGCTGGCAAGTTAAACACTTGCCCACCAACTCGGTTATTTCTCGCTTAAGACCCGGCCACCAAAACTATTCCCTTAAATCCCGATACATCGCTGCTTCCCGGATGCATAGCGTACGGACTACTATGAGCTTCTTTAAGGATTCGCTGCCTCAAATCATCATCCTTAGGCATACATACTCTCCCCTAAAAATGCAACACTCCATCACTACCCAAGCTGAACCCTTCAGCCTCACCATTCTGTACTTGCAACCTCCAAGTACTCAAAGCTTCATCGGTCATCTGCCTTTCTTTGACCTCATCAATCCAAGACGGCTTCACTTGCAACTCTGCCAAAAGGCTTCCGTCCTTATAGAGACTTAGGTGAGCAAACATTGCTCGCAAATTCGCTACCACCTTTCGGCTCAATGCATCAGCTACCACATTAGCCTTACCTGGATGGTATTCAATTGAGCAGTCGTAGTCCTTCAGCAACTCAATCCACCTCTGCTGCCTCAGATTTAAATCTTTCTGAGTCAAGAGGTACTTCAGACTCTTGTGATCCATGTACACTACCGACTTCTCCCCATACAGGTAGTGCCTCCAAATCTTCAAGGCAAAAACCACAGCAGCCAATTCCAAATCATGTGTCGGATAGTTACCTTCGTGAGGCCTCAACTGCCGTGATGCATAAGCGACCACCTTCCCTTCTTGCATCAACACACACCCTAAACCAGTATGCGATGCATCACAATACACAGTGAATTCCTTTCCTGCCTCAGGCTGAATCAAGACTGGTGCTTCTGTCAAAATCCTCTTCAGCTTATCAAAACTCTCTTGCTGCTTCTCAGACCACACAAATGGAACTCCTTTCCTCAGTAGCTTAGTCAACGGTGCTGTGATTAAGGAGAAATTTTCCACGAATCTCCTATAATATCCTGCCAATCCTAGAAAACTCTGAATTTTCGTAACTGACTTTGGTGGTTTCCATTCCAAAACTGCCTCGATCTTACGGGGATCCACCCTGATTCCCTCGGCTGAAATAACATGCCCTAGAAAAGTTACCTCCTTAAGCCAAAACTCACACTTGCTGAATTTGGCGTACAAGCTTTCTCCTTAGAACCTGTAAAACCATATGAAGATTTGCGTCATGTTCCTCCTCAGACTTCGAGTACACCAAAATGTCGTCTATGAATACCACGACGAACTGATCCAGATAGGGTTGGAAAACCCGATTCATCATGTCCATAAACGCGGCTGGTGCATTTGTCAACCCAAAAGGCATTACCAAAAATTCGTAGTGCCCATACCGAGTACGGAATGCCGTCTTGTGGATATCAGCCTCCTTCACCTTAAGCTGATGGTATCCTGACCTAAGGTCAATCTTAGAGAACACTGATGCACCCTTGAGTTAATCGAACAAATCATCAATCCTGGGCAAAGGGTACCTATTCTTTATTGTCAGCTTGTTCAGCTGTCGATAGTCTATGCACATTCTCATCGTTCCATCCTTCTTCTTGACAAAAAGCACTGGATCTCCCCAAGGCGATACACTTGGTCGGATGAACCCTTTATCCAACAATTCCTGGATCTGCGCCTTCAACTCTACCAATTCTTTCGGTGCCATCCGATACGGAGCTATAGATACTGGCGCGATTCCAGGTAACAAGTCTATACCAAATTCAACCTCACGGTCCAGAGGTAGACCCAGAAGTTCCTCTGGAAACACATCAATATAATCCCTTACGGTCCGGACATCTCTCACAGCTGCACCCTTAGCTTCCAAAGCACAGACATGTACTACATATGCTTCACAACCCTTCTTAACCATCTTTTCCGCCTTTAATGTCGAAACCAGATTAGATAGGTAATCTCTCCTTTTACCTATCATCACCACCTCATCACCTTCCACGGTCTTTATTACCATGCGCTTAGCTGCGCAATCTAGACTAGCCTGATACTTTACTAGCCAATCCATCTTGAGGATTAGGTCAAACTCCCGAAATGGTAGCTCTATCAAGTTAGCCAAGAACACGACCCCTTGGAGTTCTAGGGGTACATTCTTATAGAGCTTACTTACTTCTACAGAGTGACCTAGAGGGCTTAATATAGTCATCTTCCTAGAAGTAAGCTCAGAGTCTAGGTGCAGAGTTTCCACTACGCTACTAGCAATGTATGAGTGAGTTGAGCCAATGTCAATTAAGGTACTATAGGGTACACCAAAGATCAAGAACATACCGGTTATGACATCCGGTGCGTCGCCCTCCTCTTGACGCCTCGAGGCATAGACCAAACCAGGTTGCCTAGCCTCAGTACCACTGGTACCTCCCCTCGGTGCCTCACGACCTCTGCCAGCACCATTACCTCCTCTTCCTACACCACGACCTCTCGGTGGCTATTGGTTATCCCTCCTATTCCGTGCACGATCCTGACCCTCTGACCTCAGCCTAGCTGCCTTTTTCGGATAGTCCCTAACTCGATGTTCCATGGACCCACACTCGAAGCATCTGCGATTACCACTCCAACACTCCCCCGTATGAGACTTCCCATACCGTGCACACCGTGGCGGCCATTGAGGATTAGTAGCAGTAGGCCTAGCAGCTTGATCTGACCCACCATACCTCGTCCTCTTCTGCTGATTACCAGAAAACCTCGAAGATCCGGAGTTCCTCTTATTCCAACTCCTATCCTAATTCCGTCTAACAGACTGTCTTACCCCTTCAGTAACCTTAGACTTCTCCATTAAGACAGTGAACTCTCGGTCCTGTTGTGGAGCTATCATCATCCTCAGCTCATCTCTCAGCCCATCTTCGAATCTGACACAACGTTCATGCTCGGTACCCACAATACCACGAGCATAACTGCTCAACCGGAGAAATTCAGCCTTGTACTCTGCCACTGTCTTATTACCCTGAACCAGGTTCAAGAAAGCCTTTCGCTGTGCATCCACGTAGCTAGTTCCTATGTACTTCTTTTGGTAGGTAGCTTTAAAGAACTCCCATGTGAGGTCCTCCGCTATCGCTCCATCCCTTACGGTGAGCCACCACTGATATGACTCATCCCGAAGTAGAGAGATTATACCCTTCAACTTCTCCACAGCTGTAAAATCCAGGTCGCCCATGATCCTCTCAGTTGATTCCAACCAATACTCCGCCGCACTGGGTGCCACTCCAGAAACTCCTCTAAACACTTCTGCTCCGTTAGCCCGGAGTCGTTCAACCACGAATTTATGGGCTCCTGCACCCGCGCCTGCCTCGGTAACTCGTTCCAACACTCGTAGTACAGCTTGGGATACTACATCGTTACCACTAGTCTGATCTTGGAACTCAGTTTCTGTCGCCGACAGACTCGGCATCACATTTCTAGACCCATGACCAGACCCTGCTGGCTCCGACAAGGTCATCCTACCCCTACCACGGCCATACGGCAGACGTCCATGACCTCTTGTACTCATTCTTCTCGTTCTAATTTATCTGATTAAGAATTTTATGTATTATTAATACTGTTTACTGTTTACCCACGAGCAATTTTATGAGAAATAATTTTCGAAGTGATTCTTTCAAATCGAATCTACCTATAGTTCCAGTTTTAGGCTTATCTCCTAGTTCCAAGTACATCCATCACACAAACAACATTTTCGTCCTTTCACTACCCGGGGGTATTTTCGTAATTTTAACCTACAAGGGTATTTTTTGTAATTTTTCAAAAATAGAAGTTCTCGGATGATTTTGTTAAAAATTATTTTGGAACTCTTAAATTCTTGAGGTATTTTGAAAAATTTTAAAATTCGGGGGTATTTCGGTGATTTTGAAGCTCAGGGGTATTTTGGTAATAAACCAGGGTAACTTTTAAAGTTTGACGTTTTCGGGGTATTTTCAAATGTTGTAAGACTTTGAGGGCTCTTTTTGAGAATTCGTTTTCCAAGTTGATGGTGTAGCAAAAATTTTGAAAATCAAGGTCATTTTGGTAATTTTGTAGGTTAGGGGCAATTTTGTAATTTTCCCAAAATCATGATATTTTCGATATTTTGTAATTTAAGGTTTTTGGGCACTTTATATGTAATGGAAATTTTGATTAAAACTGTGGGTATTTTGGGAATTTCATAAACTAGGGGCATTTTTGTAATTTCACCACTAAGGGTATTTTAGTAATTCTACAAATCGAAATTTTTTTTTCAGGAAAATGTTGTAAAACCATAGTTCTCACACATTAAAATTTTTTAAGAGTTTTTAAAACTAGTGTTTTTATGAAAATACGGCTAATTCCCTTTCGGGTTTTAGTTAGGGTTTAGCCCATGAATAAGTCCCCCTGGTTAGGGTGAACCGAAGCTACGCACCAGGTAGGATTCGAGTGGAGAGGAGGTGAGTCATGCAGACTGCTTAAATACCAAGCTTCCACTGAATACCAATCCTAGACATGCGCACCGTGGTTACCACATCCTAACTCGGCGAATTAGACATAGGTTTGTTTTAATTAAGCGATTAAGTCTTATGTAGTAGTTGGGGTAGACTAGTCCTAGAGTTCAAGTACCTATCATTCTATTCTACGTTCCCAAGTTACCTATTTACCCTTATCAAGTATTCACAGAACAGTCAGAGGTACTTACCTGGGCGGATAGGTGCCGGAGACTCGATGCCATGCTGTTCAGACTGAAAACCATTTCCATAATAACTCACAAAGGCCTACAAAAATGTTTTGGGCCCTGGGCCCCCACAGCCGAGTTTTGAACCGGGCTCTGATACCAAAAATGTAACACCCCAAACCCGGCCTATGAGCCCTGACCGGATCTGGTATGTCACGGAGTAAAAATGCTTTGAAAGATTTTGATTTGCTGGTGAAAATTTGAAAATACTATTAAGGTTATAAACAGTGTTTGATAAAACTCAGGAGGGATTGATAAATATGGTTGTGTTGAAAACCCTTTGAAAACATTTGATCATTTAAAATTTTAAAATCATCAGTGTTATTGTTAACTTGGTGAATTTTG
This sequence comes from Gossypium rotundifolium, assembly GCA_025506655.1. Classification (NCBI taxonomy): domain Eukaryota; kingdom Viridiplantae; phylum Streptophyta; class Magnoliopsida; order Malvales; family Malvaceae; genus Gossypium; species Gossypium rotundifolium. The sequence goes on along the minus strand of CP106730.1, from coordinate 11,586,581 downwards.
CTACCCGATGGTAACATCTTTGAAAACTTGTAAAAGTTACTTAATTTTGAAAATGTTGCTATTAACAGATTCGCTTAACGTTTTATAATTTCATTTGTAATATAGTTTAAGTAAAGTGAAAACAACTACGTAAACATCCAAAATAATAAACGGGCGGCCTTATTACAACCCAAATTAAAAATTTAGAAAATGAATAAACTTGAACTGAATCAACTAAAATTTCAAATCCAAGGAACAAGCATGGCCACCTCGAGTCCTCTCCGGCTCCATCTCCGCGATCTACTCATCTGCAAGATAATATGGGAAGGGGTGAGTCACCAAGACTCAGTGTATAAATCCCCCACCCGGAAGTGCAACTCATACACAAATTATTAATAGACATGCAAACATGCAACCCAACTAACCATCCGTACTCCTTTAACTACCCCGTGTGGTCAAAACCACTGGTGGTCAAAACCACTAGTGACTAGAGTCACAAATCAAGTGATGGGGCCAACCCATCGTGTGGTCAAAACCACTGATGACCATAAGTCACAATTTATCAATATGTGGTCAAAACCACTGGTGGTACCAAACCACTGGGACTTAGTCACAATTTAACGACAGTGTGCTCAAAACCACTGGTGACCGAAGTCACAATAAATCTGATGGGGCCAACCCATCTTGTGGTCAAAACCACTTGTGACAGTCCATAGAGAAAATCCCCCTCTTCTCAACAATCCCACCATCATCATGCTCACATAACAAATATCATAATCCTATATATCATGCATTTATGAATAGCATAGCATTCAGCAGCATATGATGGCATACACAAACATACATCATAGATCACGTAATAGGGGACTTACCCGGAATCCATGCTCATGTCCATAAGCAAATCACTACCACAATGATTAAAAGGCAACATAATGGCAATGTTAACTAATAAAGTGTGTAAAGAGTTTTACACACCTGTTACTAACAAAATTCCTAGATCCCGAAGATTCGATCTACTGTGCTAGATCTTTTGACCCTATATTCGGCCAACAATAAGGTTAGTGACATAGGCCTATTCGGCCATAACAACTTAATACCAAAGGCTCATTTGCGGCACTTACCTTAAACGGATTTGGTTTCCAATCAAATCCCGAATATTCACAGCGTTAGACTGTCCCCCTTCCTACAATCGGCTTTAATCACATTAATATGAGTCATAGGCCATTCAGCCACAACCATAATTCAAACAAAAGTCATTCGGCCATGTCCACTTACCCCCTTACTGACCGATTTGAAGAAGAAATCCCGAATTTGCCACTTGTTCCTTGAGTAGTCAAGATCCTACACACTATATGTCAGATTCGATTTTAATCCATAAATCCCTATTCAAAGCCCTTGGCCGAAACTATATGTCACCTTACCTTGAAGAAACGAAACCCAAGGACACCTTCAAAGCCCTTTAGCATCGGCTACACACAAAAGATACACTATTAAGACCCCACACCTATTCGGCCAACCTCACTAAGGCCTAACCCAAGCTTTGGGCATAACAATAGAAAAGTAGAGGAACCGAATACCAAATAGGAGCACTTACCACTCTTGGCTTACCACAACGATTACTTCCCGGAATCACCCTCTACGAAGAAACGGTTGGAGTAATTTGTGACCGAAGGCACTCAAATGGTGATGAGAAAGAGAGTAGAGAATGGCTATAAGGTTCGGCTACCACCTTATTTGAAAGAAATATAAAATAAAAGTTTTTAAAAGAAAGATGAGAGGAATTTCGGCAAGGCACCAAATGGATTGAAGAATTCTCTTTACTAAAAATTGGCATACACCCCTTAATCACCTTTCAAAGCCAAAAATACTACTCCAAAGAGTCCTATAATCGACCCCTAATATGATAACTCTTATCTTTAATTATCACACCTTTCAAATAAATAAATAAATAAAACAAAGTTTATCTTTATCAAACTAAGAGTCCTTGAGTAGGCCATTAGCTCACTCCCCTTTCACGCCAGCTTGCATAAAAAAGAAACCTATTGCTGCCCATGCTACTCGAACATGGGACCTCACTGCCGCAGCTCCTTACAATGCCCCAAGCCACTCTTCCACATCGATTTTCATCTCCCAAAACCTCACCATTTATTTATAAGGCCTACCTAGCCCATCACCCTACATATAACGAAAAAATAAAACTCCAAGCGCCACTCCAGCAGCTCGAACCAAGACCTGCGCCAGGCGTCACTTCCAGCCCTAAAGTGGTGCCCAACGCCACTTCTACCGACCAGCTCTTTGTGTCATGTTTCTCCTAAAATTTCCTCTTACCCCTATCTCACCTAGCTCCCTCCTCTTAGGCACTAAAAAGAAATTTCAGCCCTAAGTCAGACCTAGCCCGGGGTTATGACTAGACCCTAGAACATGTCAAGCAATCATAGTATTCATTTCTTTTCAAGCAAGCACATGAAAACAATTAATTTGCAAACAACCCCTAATTCAGGATGTTACATGTTCACTTTCCTCTTTTGAATCATTTCTAAATCATTTTCCTAGTTTCCATAAATGTTCACTTTCCTCTTTTTGAAACTTAACATTTCTAAAACATTTCTTACATTTCCAGGACATTTCCACACATTTCCATACATTTCCATACATTTCCATACATTTCCTTACATTTTCATACATTTCCTTACATTTCCATACATTTCCATACATTTCCTTACATTTCCAAGGTTCTAAAATGCACACCACATATCACAAGAAACATGCTATTAAGCAAAATGCACACAATGGGATTGAACCTCTTCCCTCAAAGTACTTCACTTGTTGCCATAACCCTTGCACCTTAGGTGGCGTCCTTGCCACTTTTCCACATCACTTCTTGTTTTTAACTTAAAACCAATAATTATCCAAAGCTTTCTCTTCCATCCTAGGATTTTAAAACCCTTAATTCACTTCCAAACATTGCCAAAACCTACTACTCATGAATTATGCACAAACGCATAACCCCTAATCTAGGATGTTACAGCTTCTACCCTCCTTAAAAATAATTTTGTCCTCGAAATTACTTACTAACAATGTACAATCCTTCTCACCACACTATGCTTACGCTGCAAGACTCGATCTTAATAGAACCATCATACTTTCCAGGGCACAATCTCTAAGTTCACGTCCCTTAGAACTCATTTCTAACGTCGCGATTTAATCTGATTAAGAAGTTTTATGCATTAGTTCTTTATTCCACTGATTAACCGCGAAGAAGTTTTATGAAAAGAATTTTAGGAGTGGTTCTTTCGTATTCATACATGCACACAGTCTTCATATTCATACATCCATCAATCAATTATGAACTTCCGTTCATTCAGAGAAATGTTGTAGTTTTCATTGTTGTTGTTTTTCTATTACCCAGGGGTATTTGCGTAATTTGTCCTACAGGGGTATTTTTCATAATTTGTCAAATAGGGTTCCTTGGTAATTTTGTCAAAAAGTATTTCGAAAATTTTAAAGTCCCGGGGCTCTTCGGTAAATTTGGAAATTCTAGGGGTATTTCGATAATTTTAGACCTTGGGGGTATTTTAGTAATTTTTCCACAAACCGGGGTAATTTGTAAAATTTTAATAAATCAGGGATATTTCAGAAGTTGCAAAACTTTGAGGGTTCTTTTTGAGAATTGTACTTTCCAAAACGATGAAGTTGCAAAAATTTTGGAAATCAGGGTCATTTTGGAAATTTTGTAAGTTAGGGGCAATTTTGTAGTTTTTCAAAAGTCAAGGTATTTTTGATAGTTTGCAAATTAGGGTTTTTGGACATTTATAAAATAATGAAATTTGGGCAAAACTGTTGAGTAGTTGGACATTTTATAAACCAAAGGCATTTCTATAATTTTACCACTAGGGGTATTTTTGTAGTTTTATAAATCAGAAATTTTTCGGAAAATTGTGTAGAAAAGATAGTTTCCACGAATTAAAGAAAAAAGATTTTAAGAGGTTTTTTTTTTAAATTAGAGGTCTTATTAAAAAACACGGCTAGTTCCCTTTCGGGTTTTAGTTATTGTGTTTAGCCCGTGTATAGGTCCTCTTGGTTAGGGTGAACCGAGGCTACGCACTAGGTAGGATTCGAGTGGGTAGGAGGTGAGTCACTAGGACCACTTAAATACCAAGCTCCCACCTAAACCAATCCTAGACATGCGCACCATGGTTACCACACCCTAACTCAGCGACTTAACCACAGGTTTGTTTAGTAGGCATTAAAGTCTTATGTTTTTGTTGGGGTACACTAGCCCTAGGGTTCAAGTACTTAATCTCTATTCTATGTTCCATTTCTACCATTCTACAAATCATAATATAAATCACACAAAAGATCGGAGTACTTACCGTGGATCATGGTCGAGACTTAGTGGGCCATGCCGAAAAAAACCTAAAATTTTTCGAAAATTCTTTTTGGGCTTACTTTGGAAACGTTTTGGCCTTAAACCCAAGGCCGAGAGTTTAAAACTGGGCTCTGATACCAAACTGAAACATCCCAAACCCGACCCACGAGCCTTGACTGGATCTGGTATGTTCCCCGGTGTAAACCGTTTCAAATTCTTTTGTTACTTAGGAAAAACTTGAGTGATTTGGAAGAAACATCGTTTTGGGTTGGGCTTGAGTTGAAAACAAGTTTAATTCATTGTTAAAAATCCTTTACTTTAGGTGACAAAATGTTTGGGCTTGGTTTTTAAAAAAAAAATACTTTACTTAATCTTTTAATAAATATAAAGATTGTATGCTCAATAAATAAAAGTAAAATAAACGCTACTACTACTTTATTACATCAAATAATTTCCCAAAATTAAAACCAAAATAAACTTTAAATTACTTAAAATAAAATAAAAGTCCAAGTCTTAAATTTCTTCTTGTGTATGGCCATCCCTAAGCTTCTAGAACCGGTCCATCATCGATCATCAAGCAAACATGTTTCCACAACAGGGTGAGTCAAGCAGACTCAATGTGTACACAAACACTAAGGCTTAACAAATTCAGCATAACAAATCATAATCATACGTATCACAATTTCACATTTAATGATTCAAGATAATGATGCAAACCCGAACCCAAACCTATATGCCATCCGCTACACTCCACCCGTACCATCCCGCGCACACCGTGGGGACTACTAAGTCAACCCTCCATCCGCTACACACCATCGAAGGCGATCCTTTGCGAATGACGTGCTCATCGTCCATATAAAATTCGTGGCATAGCCACGAGATAATTGTGTCATGAGACACCACATTGAGATAATGTAACCAAAGTTACCAGATTCGATAATGTGACCAAGTCACCACATTGATAATGTGACCAAGTCACCACATTCGAGATAGTGAGACCAAGTCATCACATTTACTTCCCTTTCTCAAATAACCCGAATGCCCCATATTATTCATATCATGCATATCATACTTAAATTCACATTCATGTCACTTTTCACATGTTAAGTATAACATATTTCGTAATCCTAGTAGGAGTAGGAAAACGCGTGCACAGTACTTTGTACCATAACATGGTACTTTAGCCACATTCTTACACTTTTCATATTAACACATATATCAAGTTTAAGCCTTTAATCTATTAAGATTAGTGTGGGGTACACACGGTACCTTAGCCATATTCTTACACTTTCATATTAACACATATAATGGATTAAAGCCGTAAATCTATCAAGATTTAGTGTGGGGTACACACCTGATTTGCTTAGCGGTTTACTTAAATCCCGAAAAGCTTGATCTAATGCCTTAGATCTCAATTCCTACATTCGGCCAACAAGGTAATATTTAGAAAAGGCCTATTCAGCCATAAAACCAAATCCTAGTAGGATTTGTACACTTAAAACCTACCTTGTTGCCGATTGTCTTAAGAATCAAGTCCCGAAACTTTGTCTTATTCCTTCTTGCATTCGCCAAACATTAAATCATACCACAGGTTAGTTTGACTTTTGAACATTTAAAGAATAGATCTAAATACTAATCTAGGCTTTAGCCAGAATATACATAGGTGCTTACCTTCCAAATCTTAAATCCAAAACTCACCGAATAACTAGGGAACATGGGGCTTATGGTGCACCTTCTGAAGCAATTTCACCTTCCTTGTAGTCAACACTAGCAAATCCGAATGATCTTTCCAAATTTTGGTAAACAAGATACTAATGATATTAGTTCCTATGTTGCGCTTAAAGAAGAGAATAAATTAATGGCCATAAAATTCTTACCCTTAATATTGAATTCGATGACACCTAAGCTTGAAGCCACTTGATATATTCGCTATGGCCTTAAAAGGCTTACTTAGGCTTTTGGAGGATTAGAAGGAAAAGAGAAGGAAGAATAAAGATGGAGGATTCGGCTAGAGCACAAGGTATTTCGCTTTGGCTAACAAAAGAAGAATAAAAGCGTAGGAAATTCGGTGAGAGAGAGAATCGCTTAAGAAATTCGGCAAAGGAAGAGTGAATGAATGAATGGCCTCTTTTCCTTTTATAGCCGAATTTACTACTCAGAATCCCTTACTTGGCCACCATTCTTCTATTTTGATAACTTTATCCTTTGAATTATCACTTTATTAAAAGAATTAATCCAACAATTATCTCCTAAAAATAATGATAATTAAATCTATTATTTATCTCCTATTTAGCCGAAATTCTAAAGGAAATAAAACTCCTCTTTTAAGAGCCCTCATGCCGTCCACCTCTCTGCTCTTTGTGGCAAAATAAAACTTCTTTTATTTGCTTCCTAAGTGACTCGATCCTGCCCAAATACACTTGCATGTGGCGCCATTTCGAGAGGCCCTAAGTGGCATCTTGAGCCACTTTTCCAAGCTTTGTTGTGTGTCAAATTTCACATACTTTTCTCTTAAGGCCACCTTGCCTTAATTTCCTCTTTTAAACTTTAAAACTCGACATTTCTAAGTCATTTCTAAGTTTCCAAAAATTTTCGTTTGGCTATTTAAACTTGACATTTCCTTACATTTCCTAGTTTCCAGAAATGTTCACTTTCCTCTTTTGAATCATTTCTAAATCATTTTCCAAGTTTGCATAAATGTTCACTTTCCTCTTTTGAATCATTTCTAAATCATTTTCCTAGTTTCCATAAATGTTCACTTTCCTCTTTTTAACTTAGCATTTCCAAAATGTTCACTTTCCTCTTTTAACTTAACATTTCCAAGTTTTCAAAATGTTCACTTTCCTCTTTTTGAAACTTAACATTTCTAAATCATTTCATTTCCGGACATTTCCATACATTTCCATACATTTCCATACATTTCCTTACATTTCCATACATTTCCATACATTTCCATTTTCCTTACATTTCCAAGGTTCTAAAATGCACACCACATATCACAAGAAACATGTTATTAAGCAAAATGCACACAATGGGATTCAACCTCTTCCCTCAAAGTACTTCACTTGTTGCCATAACCCTTGCACCTTAGGTGGCGTCCCTTGCCACTTTTCCACATCACTTCTTATTTTAACTTAAAACCAATAATTGTCCAAAGCTTTCTTTCCATCCTAGGATTTTAAAACCCTTAATTCACTTCAAAACACCGCCAAAACCTACTACTCATGAATTATGCACAAACGCATAACCCCTAATCTAGGATGTTACGTTCTACCCTCCTTAAAAATAATTTCGTCCTCAAAATTACTTACTAACAATCGTACAATCCTTCTCACCGCACTATGCTTACATGCAAGACTTTGATCTTAATAGAACCATCATACTTTCCAAGCACAATCTCTAAGTTCACGTCCCTTAGAACTCATTTCTAGCGTCGCGATTTAATCTGATTAAGAAGTTTTATGCATTAGTTCTTTATTCCACTGATTAACCGCGAAGAAGTTTTATGAAAAGAATTTTAGGAGTGGTTCTTTCGTATTCATACATGCACACAGTCTTCATATTCATACATCCATCAATCAATTATGAACTTCCGTTCATTCAGAGAAATGTTGTAGTTCTCATTGTTGTTGTTTTTCTACTACCTAGGGGTATTTGCGTAATTTGTCCTACAGGGGTATTTTTTGTAATTTGTCAAATAGGGTTCCTTGGTAATTTTTTCAAAAAGTATTTCGAAAATTTTAAAGTCCCAGGGCTCTTCGGTAAATTTGGAAATTCTAGGGGTATTTCGGTAATTTTAGACCTTGGGGGTATTTTAGTAATTTTTCCACAAACCGGGGTAATTTGTAAAATTTTAATAAATCAGGGATATTTCAGAAGTTGCAAAACTTTGAGGGTTCTTTTTGAGAATTGTACTTTCCAAAACGATGAAGTTGCAAAAATTTTAGAAATCAGGGTCATTTTGGAAATTTTGTAAGTTATGGGTAATTTTGTAGTTTTTCAAAAGTAAAGGTATTTTTGATAGTTTGCAAATTAGGGTTTTTGGACATTTATAAAATAATGAAATTTTGGCAAAACTGTTGAGTAGTTGGACATTTTATAAACCAAAGGCATTTCTGTAATTTTACCACTAGGGGTATTTTTGTAGTTTTATAAATCAGAAATTTTTCGAAAAATTGTGTAGAAAAGATAGTTTCCACGAATTAAAGAAAAAATATTTTAAGAGTTTTTTTTTAAATTAGGGTTCTTATTAAAAAACATGGCTAGTTCCCTTTCGGGTTTTAGTTATTGGGTTTAGCCCGTGTATAAGTCCTCTTGGTTAGGGTGAACCGAGGCTACGCACCAGGTAGGATTCGAGTGGGTAGGAGGTGAGTCACTAGGACTGCTTAAATACCAAGCTCCCACCGAAACCAATCCTAGACATGCGCACCATGGTTACCACACCCTAACTCAGCGACTTAACCACAGGTTTGTTTAGTAGGCATTAAAGTCTTATGTTTTTGTTGGGGTACACTAGCCCTAGGGTTCAAGTACTTAATCTCTATTCTAGGTTCCATTTCTACCCTTCTACAAATCATAATATAAATCACACAAAAGATCGGAGTACTTACCTGGTGGACTGCGGGTCAGAGACTTAGTGGGCCATGCCAGAAAAACCTGAAAATTTTTCAGAAAATTCCTTTTTGGGCTTACTTTGGAAAACGTTTTGGGCCTTAAACCCAAGGCTGAGAGGTTAAAACTAGGCTCTGATACCAAACTGAAACACCCCAAACCTAGCCTACGAGCCTTGACCAGATCTGGTATGTTCCCCGGTGTAAACCGTTTCAAATTCTTTTGTTACTTAGGAAAAACTTGAGTGATTTGGAAGAAACATCGTTTTGGGTTGGGCTTGAGTTGAAAACAAGTTTAACTCATTGTTAAAAATCCTTTACTTTAGGTGACAAAACGTTTAGGCTTTGTTTTTTAAAAAATATTTTACTTAATCTTTTAATAAATATAAAGATTGTATGCTCAATAAATAAAAGTAAAGTAAATGCTACTACGGCCTTATTACATCAAATAATTTCCCAATATTAAAACCAAAATAAACTTTAAATTACTTAAAATAAAATAAAAGTCCAAGTCATAAATTTCTTGATGTGCATGGCCATCCCTAAGCTTCTGCCGAGCTCGGTCCATCACTGATCGTCACCTGAAACATGTTCCCAGCACGGGTGAGTCAAACAGACTCAATGTGTACACAAACACTAAGGCTTAACAAATTCGGGCATAACAAATCATAATCATACGTATCACAATTTCACATTTAATGATTCAAGATAATGATGCAAACCCGAACCCAAACCTATATGCCATCCGCTACACTCCACCGTGCATCACCTCGCACACCGTGGGGACTACTAAATCACCCTCCATCCGCTACACACCAATGAAGGCATTGCAATGACGGCGTGCTCATCGTCCATATAAAATTCGTGGCATAGCCACGGATAATTGTGTCATGAGACACCACATTCGATAATGTAACCAAAGTTACCACATTCGGATAATGTGACCGAAGTCACCACATTCAGATAATGTGATCAAGTCACCACATTCAGATAGTGAGACCGAAGTCATCACATTCACTTCCCCTTTCTCAAATAACCCGAATGCCCCATATTATTCATATCATGCATATCATACTTAAATTCACATTCATGTCACTTTTCACATGTTAAGTATAACATATTTCGTAATCCTAGTAGGAGTAGGAAAACGTACCTGAGTACTTTGTACCATAACATGGTACTTTAGCCACATTCTTACACTTTTCATATTAACACATATATCAAGTTTAAACCGTAAATCTATTAAGATTAGTGTGGGGTACACACGGTACCTTAGCCATATTCTTACACTTTCATATTAACACATATAATGGATTAAAGCCGTAAATCTATCAAGATTTAGTGTGGGGTACACACCTGATTTGCTTAGCGGTTCACTTCAATCTCGAAAAGCTTGATCTAATGCCTTAGATCTCAATTCCTACATTTGGCCAACAAGTTAATATTTAGAAAAGGCCTATTCGGCCATAAAACCAAATCCTAGTAGGATTTGTACACCTAAAACCTACCTTGTTGCCGATTGTCTTAAGAATCAAGTCCCAAAACTTTGTCGTATTCCTTCTTGCATTCGGCCAAACATTAAATCATACCACAAAGTTAGTTTGACTTTTGAACATTTAAAGAACAGATCTAAATACTAATCTAGGCTTTAGCCGAATATACATAGGTGCTTACCTTCCAAATCTTAAATCCCGAAACTCACCGAATAACTAGGGAACATGGGGCTTATGGTGCACCTTCGGGAAACGAATTTCACCTTCCTTGTAGTCAACACTAGCAAATCCCAAATGATCTTTCCAAATTTCGGCAAACAAGATACTAATGATATTAGTTCCTATGTTGCGGCTTAAAGAAGAGAATAAATTAATGGCCATAAAATTCTTACCCTTAATATTGAATTCGACAGCACCTAAGCTTGAAGCCACTTGATATATTCGGCTATGGCCTTAAAAGGCTTACTTCCGGCTTTTGGAGGGATTAGAAGGAAAAGAGAAGGAAGAATAAAGATGGAGGATTCGGCTAGAGCACAAGGTATTTCGGCTTTGGCTAACAAAAGAAGAATAAAATCAGAGGAAATTCGAGAGAGGAGAATCGCTTAAGAAATTCTAAGAAAGGAAGAGTGAATGAATGAATGGCCTCTTTTCCTTTTATAGCCGAATTTACTACTCGTAATCCCTTACTTGGCCACCATTCTTCTATTTTGATAACTTTATCCTTTGAATTATCACTTTATTAAAAGAATTAATCCAACAATTATCTCCTAAAATAATGATAATTAAATCTATTATTTATCTCCTATTTAGCCGAAATTCTAAAGGAAATAAAACTCCTCTTTAAGAGCCCTCATGCCGTCCACCTCTCTGCTCTTTGTGGCAAAATAAAACTTCTTTTATTTGCTTCCTAAGTGACTCGATCCTGGTCCAAATACACTTGCATGTGGCGCCATTTCAGAGGCCCTAAGTGGCATCTTGAGCCACTTTTCCAAGCCGATTTGTGTGTCAAATTTCACATACTTTTTCTCTTAAGGCCACCTTGCCTTAATTTCCTCTTTTAAACTTTAAAACTCGACATTTCTAAGTCATTTCTAAGTTTCCAAAAATTTTCGTTTGGCTCTTTAAACTTGACATTTCCATACATTTCCTAGTTTCCAGAAATGTTCACTTTCCTCTTTTGAATCATTTCTAAATCATTTTCCAAGTTTCCATAAATGTTCACTTTCCTCTTTTGAATCATTTCTAAATCATTTTCCTAGATTCCATAAATGTTCACTTTCCTCTTTTAACTTAGCATTTCCAAAATGTTCACTTTCCTCTTTTAACTTAACATTTCCAAGTTTCCAAAATGTTCACTTTCCTCTTTTTGAAACTTAACATTTCTAAATCATTTCTTACATTTCCAGGACATTTCCATACATTTCCATACATTTCCATACATTTCCTTACATTTCCATACATTTCCATACATTTCCTTACATTTCCAAGGTTCTAAAAATGCACACCACATATCACAAGAAACATGCTATTAAGCAAAAATGCACACAATGGGATTCAACCTCTTCCTCAAAGTACTTCACTTGTTGCCATAACCCTTGCACCTTAGGTGGCGCCCTTGCCACTTTTCCACATCACTTCTTATTTTTAACTTAAAACCAATAATTGTCCAAAGCTTTCTCTTCCATCCTAGGATTTTAAAACCCTTAATTCACTTCCAAACACCGCCAAAACCTACTACTCATGAATTATGCACAAACGCATAACCCCTAATCTAGGATGTTACGCTTCTACCCTCCTTAAAAATAATTTCGTCCTCAAAATTACTTACTAACATCGTACAATCCTTCTCACCGACTATGCTTACTTCTGCGACTCGATCTTAATAGAACCATCATATTTTCCAGCACAATCTCTAAGTTCACGTCCTTAGAACTCATTTCTAACGTCGCGATTTAATCGATTAAGAAGTTTTATGCATTAGTTCTTTATTCCACTGATTAACCGCGAAGAAGTTTTATGAAAAGAATTTTAGGAGTGGTTCTTTCGTATTCATACATGCACACAGTCTTCATATTCATACATCCATCAATCAATTATGAACTTCCGTTCATTCAAAGAAATGTTGTAGTTCTCATTGTTGTTGTTTTTCTACTGCCCAGGGGTATTTGCGTAATTTGTCCTACAGTGGTATTTTTGTAATTTGTCAAATAGGGTTCCTTGGTAATTTTGTCAAAAAGTATTTGAAAATTTTAAAGTCCTGGGCTCTTGATGAAATTTGGAAATTCTAGGGGTATTTCGGTAATTTTGGACCTTGGGGGTATTTTAGTAATTTTTCCACAAACCGGGGTAATTTGTAAAATTTTAATAAATCAGGGATATTTCAAAAGTTGTAAAACTTTGAGGGTTCTTTTTGAGAATTGTACTTTCCAAAACGATGAAGTTGCAAAAATTTTGGAAATCAGGGTCATTTTGGAAATTTTGTAAGTTGGGGGTAATTTTGTAGTTTTTCAAAAGTCAAGGTATTTTTGATAGTTTGCAAATTAGGGTTTTTGGACATTTATAAAATAATGAAATTTTGGCAAAACTGTTGAGTAGTTGGACATTTTATAAACCAAGGGCATTTCTGTAATTTTACCACTAGGGGTATTTTTGTAGTTCTATAAATCAGAAATTTTTCAGAAAATTGTGTAGAAAAGATAGTTTTCACGAATTAAAGAAAAAAAATTTTAAGAGTTTTTTTTTAAATTAGGGTTCTTATTAAAAAACATGGCTAGTTCCCTTTCGGGTTTTAGTTATTGGGTTTAGCCTGTGTATAAGTCCTCTTGGTTAGGGTGAACCAAGGCTACGCACCAGGTAGGATTCGAGTGGGTAGGAGGTGAGTCACTAGGACTGCTTAAATACCAAGCTCCCACCGAAACCAATCCTAGACATGCGCACCAAGGTTACCACACCCTAACTCAGCGACTTAACCACAGGTTTGTTTAGTAGGCATTTAAGTCTTATGTTTTTGTTGGGGTACACTAGCCCTAGGGTTCAAGTACTTAATCTCTATTCTAGGTTCCATTTCTACCCTTCTACAAATCATAATATAAATCGCACAAAAGATCAGATGCTTACCGGTGGATCAATTGGTCGAGACTTAGTGGGCCATGCCAGAAAAACCTGAAAATTTTTCAGAAAATTCCTTTTTGGGCTTACTTTGGAAAATGTTTTGGGCCTTAAACCCAAGGCCGAGAGTTTAAAACTGGGCTCTGATACCAAACTGAAACACCCCAAACCCGGCCTATGAGCCTTGACCGGATCTCGTATGTTCCCCGGTGTAAACCGTTTCAAATTCTTTTGTTACTTAGGAAAAACTTGAGTGATTTGGAAGAAACATCGTTTTGGGTTGGGCTTGAGTTGAAAACAAGTTTAATTCATTGTTAAAAATCCTTTACTTTAGGTGACAAAATGTTTAGGCTTTGTTTTTAAAAAAAAATATATTTTACTTAATCTTTTAATAAATATAAAGATTGTATGCTCAATAAATAAAAGTAAAGTAAACGCTACTACGGCCTTATTACATCAAATAATTTCCCAATATTAAAACCAAAATAAACTTTAAATTACTTAAAATAAAATAAAAGTCCAAGTCGTAATTTCTTGATGTGCATGGCCATCCCTAAGCTTCTTAGAGCCCGGTCCATCACCGATCGTCACGAAACATGTTCCCATAACGGGTGAGTCAAGCAGACTCAATGTGTACACAAACACTAAGGCTTAACAAATTCGAGCATAACAAATCATAATCATACGTATCACAATTTCACATTTAATGATTCAAGATAATGATGCAAACCCAACCCAAACCTATATGCCATCCGCTACACTCCACCGCACCATCCTCGCACACCGTGGGGACTACTAAGTCGACCCTCCATCCGCTACACACCAACGAAGCGATAAGCAGCGATCGGCGTGCTCATCGCCTATATAAAATTCGTGGCATAGCCACGGATAATTGTGTCATGAGACACCACATTCAGATAATGTAACCAAAGTTACCACATTCGATAATGTGACCGAAGTCACTACATTCATATAATGTGACCAAGTCACCACATTCGAGATAGTGAGACCAAGTCATCACATTCACTTCCCTTTCTCAAATAACCCAATGCCCCATATTATTCATATCATGCATATCATACTTAAATTCACATTCATGTCACTTTTCACATGTTAAGTATAACATATTTCGTAATCCTAGTAGGAGTAGGAAAACGTGCACAGTACTTTGTACCATAACATGGTACTTTAGCCACATTCTTACACTTTTCATATTAACACATATATCAAGTTTAAACCGTAAATCTATTAAGATTAGTGTGGGTAATTTTACGGTACCTTAGCCATATTCTTACACTTTCATATTAACACATATAATGGATTAAAGCCGTAAATCTATCAAGATTTAGTGTGGGGTACACACCTGATTTGCTTAGCGGTTCACTTAAATCCCGAAAAGCTTGATCTAATGCCTTAGATCTCAATTCCTACATTCGGCCAACAAGGTAATATTTAGAAAAGGCCTATTCGGCCATAAAACCAAATCCTAGTAGGATTTGTACACCTAAAACCTACCTTGTTGCCGATTGTCTTAAGAATCAAGTCCCGAAACTTTGTCGTATTCCTTCTTGCATTTGGCCAAACATTAAATCATAACACAGGTTAGTTTCGGCTTTTGAACATTTAAAGAACAGATCTAAATACTAATCTAGGCTTTAGCCGAATATACATAGGTGCTTACCTTCCAAATCTTAAATCCCGAAACTCACCGAATAACTAGGGAACATGGGGCTTATGGTGCACCTTCGGGAAACGAATTTCACCTTCCTTGTAGTCAACACTAGCAAATCCTGAATGATCTTTCCAAATTTCAGCAAACAAGATACTAATGATATTAGTTCCTATGTTGCGGCTTAAAGAAGAGAATAAATTAATGGCCATAAAATTCTTACCCTTAATATTGAATTCGACAGCCCCTAAGCTTGAAGCCACTTGATATATTCGGCTATGTCCTTAAAAGTCTTACTTCCGGCTTTTGGAGGGATTAGAAGGAAAAGAGAAGGAAGAATAAAGATGAAGGATTCGGCTAGAGCACAAGGTATTTCGGCTTTGGCTAACAAAAAGAAGAATAAAACTGTAAGAAATTCGACAGAGAGAGGAGAATCTGCTTAAAAAATTCGGCAAAGGAAGAGTGAATGAATGAATGGCCTCTTTTCCTTTTATAGCCGAATTTACTACTCAGAATCCCTTACTTGGCCACCACTCTTCTATTTTGATAACTTTATCCTTTGAATTATCACTTTATTAAAAGAATTAATCCAACAATTATCTCCTAAAATAATGATAATTAAATCTATTATTTATCTCCTATTTAGTGAAATTCTAAAGGAAATAAAACTCCTCTTTTAAGAGCCCTCATGCCGTCCACCTCTCTACTCTTTGTGGTAAAATAAAACTTCTTTTATTTGCTTTCTAAGTGACTCGATCCCTGGCCCAAATACACTTGCATGTGGCGCCATTTCCAGAGGCCCTAAGTGGCATCTTCAGGCCACTTTTCCAAGCCTGTTTGTGTGTCAAATTTCACATACTTTTTCTCTTAAGGCCACATTGCCTTAATTTCCTCTTTTAAACTTTAAAACTCGACATTTCTAAGTCATTTCTAAGTTTCCAAAAATTTTCGTTTGGCTCTTTAAACTTGACATTTCCTTACATTTCCTAGTTTCCAGAAATGTTCACTTTCCACTTTTGAATCATTTCTAAATCATTTTACTAGTTTCCATAAATGTTCACTTTCCTCTTTTGAATCATTTCTAAATCATTTTCCTAGTTTCCATAAATGTTCACTTTCCTCTTTTTAACTTAGCATTTCCAAAATGTTCACTTTCCTCTTTTAACTTAACATTTCCAAGTTTCCAAAATGTTTACTTTCCTCTTTTTGAAACTTAACATTTCTAAATCATTTCTTATATTTCCAGGACATTTCCATACCTTTCCATACATTTCCATACATTTCCTTACATTTCCATACATTTCCATACATTTCCTTACATTTCCAAGGTTCTAAAAATGCACACCACATATCACAGTAAACATGCTATTAAGCAAAAATGCACACAATGGGATTCGAACCTCTTCCCTCAAAGTACTTCACTTGTTGCCATAACCCTTGCACCTTAGGTGGCGTCCCTTGCCACTTTTCCACATCACTTCTTGTTTTTAACTTAAAAACCAATAATTGTCCAAAGCTTTCTCTCCTATCCTAAGATTTTAAAAACCCTTAATTCACTTCCAAACACTGCCAAAACCTACTACTCATGAATTATGCACAAACGCATAACCCCTAATCTAGGATGTTACAAGGCCACACGGCCGTGTAGCTAGGCCATGTGGCACTCTAATTAGCCCGAATCCCTAATTCCCAAAAGCACACTACCGTGTGAATTGACACACTCTCGTGTGAATTCTTGTGTGGTCATGAAACCACCTAAAATAGCCCCAAAAATGCCGTCTTAGCGACCCAAACAGTCCCCAACCTTAGCCACAACAAGTGTATATCAGAAAGTGGAGTTTCCCCACACTTTCGACGACTAAAAACCTAAAACCAATAGGTTAGCACACAATTAAGGAAAATCGAAACAAAAAGTTTGCAAAACAAAATAAGCCAATAAAATAGTGAAGATAAGGTTCGAATCCCACAACTGGTTGGCAATCGAAAAAAATGATAGAGAAGCCAAATTTCACAATCCACAAGAACACCGTTTCCAAAAAGAAAAAGTAAAAGAACTTCGAGAAAAAGAAAAAGAAAACCCATGGAGAAAGAAAGGAAAAACGTCCAGCACCAAAAATAAAAGTTAAAATAAAAATAAAATAATTGTTTATAGCTATAACTATTAACTAAAAACAAAACAAAATAAAAGGCTCTTCAAAAATGTGCACCCAAAGACTCAAACCTATACCCAGAGGTACTCTAACACACAACTAACCACCAAACCAGTAAGCCTATTCTGACACTTAAATGCACAACTTAACACAATAGCACAATCTCCTTATTGCCCCTAACCATAAAACTCAAAACTTCTAATCTTAAAAATCTGGGGTGTTACACATTATCAATTAACTATCTAAGGCATGGGTCAACTATCAACTTACTTAGGCTAGAATTTTAGCAAGAATTAAAGGAAAACAAAAGAAGAAGAATGAAATCTCCCTTACCTTAAGAATTGAAACCGGCAATAGGGAAAACAACCAAATGTTTCTTATTATTTGTTTTTAATGTAAGGAAAAAGATGAAAATAGCTATCTTATACCATTTCTTTACTTATTATTAAAATATAAATTTTGTTAGTATATTATTATGGGATATTATCTTTTAGCAATTTGATTCCTAGTAGGATATTATTATGAGATATTATCTCTTAGAAATTTGATTCATAATGGGATATTATAGGATATTATTATGGAATATTATTTTTTAGCAATTTGATTCCTACGTAACTACTATTGTATATATATATACCGTTGAGGTCTATCAATAAAAATCAAGAGAGATTACCCTATTCTTGTCATGGCATCTGAGCAAGGTTTTTGAAAAAAAAAAATCTTTCATCATTGTAAATGGTTGGCAGTGAGTCTTTTCCTGCTTCACCACCACCAGGGGAGGCAACACTTCCTGGTTTTACCGCTGAGCAATGGCAGTCTCTTTTGGTAATGTTCAATAATAAACAATCGACTTCCACTCAATTGAATGGTAAGTCCAAGAATAATTTGATTATTGATACAGGGTGTTCGAATCATGTTACAAGTGACTTCTATGGTTGAAAAATGTGAAATATATTGCAGTATGTTCCATAGAACTCTCTCTAATGGCCAAACAGTAGCGTCTACCCAAGAAAAAATGGTTAAATTGACAACAAAAATTCACTTAAAACATATTCTTTACGTTCCTAAATTAAACTGCAATTTAATTTCGGATTCCCAGTTAAATGATGATATGAATTGTTTTGTCCAAATTTTTACTAACATTCAAGTGAGCTGATTGGAGTGGATGAGAGCTGATAGGAGCACATCAAAGTCAAAACATATAGACTTTAAGTTCTTGGTTTTTAAAGTACAAGTTTAAAGTGGTTAGGTGCCTATAAAATATATTAGGACAAACTCCATAATAGCAAACCTACTTATTAAAGGACTACACCCAAGGTTTTTCATGAGCACACTGCTTATATGGGTGTAATGTCATTTAAGGATTTTTTTTTTAGTGAGAGTTTGTACTTTTTAATTTTTTTATGTTATAAACACATTTCAGTTATTTCAGTTTATGGATATTAAGTTTACTTTTTGCAAAAATAAAGTTTATTTGGTTTATTCAATATTTGATTTTGGTAATGTTTGATCTCATTAAGGTTTAAGAAAGACCAACTGGAAAAAGACATGTTTAAATCATATTCCATGTAATTTCCATGCTACATATCCATACTTGATCTACATCATTTGGTTGTGTTAATATACGTGATCAGGGATGGATTTAGTTACGATACATGTAACGAAAGTCACCTTGGTTCTATGTTAACATAATTAATGGATGAGATTGTTTGGAATACCTTTTGGATATGATAGTAAAGTTTTGAGCTAATAAGGTTATATAATGACATGTCATTATAGAGTAATTAGTATATATATATATATGGTCCAAGTAAGAGATTGTTGAAAATATAGACATCACATATATAATAAGGGTAATTACATGTTATTATTTTCTATCATAATAGGTTAACCCATATTAAAAGCGATCAAATTTGGTTTAGGCTTATTGAGCTTAATTATTAAATAAAGTATGGGTCAAATATGTGTAGATACTCTAGTAACTAATTTCTAATTAATGATAAATTGATTAGAAATTAGGGTTAATGCGCAAAAGTTATATATTAGGATTATGGTCCCCAAATTACACACAAACTAACTTTTCTAATATCTTATTTTTAGAAAAAGAGAGAGTCATCTTCCCTAAATTACTTGTGTGCTAATTTGGACGATTAAAATTACAAGATCTGTAGATTTTAAGAAATTGATGAATTTAGGTACGTTTCCGCATCTAGTTTTGTTCTTTATTTATTATTGATGATTTGACATGGCAGATCCTAATTTATGGTTTATTAAGTTTTATATCATATATTATTTTTAAGGTTTTAATAATGAAAATTTTAATTTACTTGTTTTCGCTTCAAGATTTTCCAAATTAATTTTCAAATTTGAATGGTTTGAAACATCAACCAATGAAGACATAACTTGTAACGCCCTGAATAATTTATTCCTAGTTCTGTAAATTCTGACACAAATGTGTATCTACTCTAGTGGTTAAGTGTTCTGGGTGTGCGTGTGAGGTCTTGGGTTCAAATCTCTCTTTTGCCAATTTTTTTATTTTTAGATCCAAGACTTAACCTTGTTAAGTGGGCTTATTTAAAATTGTCTGTTAATCCATATTAGAATGAGCCTACTAATTCAAGTGGTAAGGGAGTTAGTGTGTTGGAGGTTCTGTGTTCAAATCCCTGTGCGAGCATAAATGTTATTTTGCTTCGGTTGTAGGATAGAGGTTCGATGGAATCGAAACTCTAAAGTTGTTGGATGAGAATCCAGTTGTGAGTTAATGGGGTAGTTTGTTAGTGGGATAATGGGGAGAGTTGGGATATTGTTTTATTATTTTTTACTTTATTTTTATTTTTCTCTCTTCTAATTTCCCCTCTATTTATGACGTTCCCCTTGTTCCTCCTCCATTCTCTTTTGTTTCTCTCTAATTTTTGCTTTTCCTCTTTTGGGTTCTCATCATCACTTCAATAAAATCGTTGCTTCTTGTCTGATTTTGGTAAGTGGGGATTTTATAGTGGTTATGACCTTTGTGTGACTGTCTCTGTCTTTTTAGTTTTGGCATGGTGGTGTGGTTGGAAGTTTTTGATCGTTAAGGATTCTTCTTTCCTAGGAAAAGGTGTTGAATCAGTGAACATTGCTTCAACTACATAAACTGTGTGTGTAGCTATTTTCGTTGGTGGTAAGTTTGATTGTGCTACTCAGTTTTATGTTAATGAGAGCATAAATTGGTGGCTAATAGGTCATTGGAATGTTATCTTTAGGTTCTGGTGGGCTCGAGATTACTATAGCATCTAAACGAATCAGGTGTGTACTCAAAATGCAGAAAAACAAGCTTCAGCGAAAGCTGAAAAACCACACTGTCGACACCATACGGGCATGTGCTTGGCCATGTGCAAGACACGACCGTGTGTTTGACAAGGGCATGGCCGTGCGCAAGACACGACCGTGTGGTGGTGTGAGTGTGGCCATGTGGGCTACACGAGCTTGGCCAAGTTAAGTGTGTTGGGCTAGGCCGTGTGGGCCATACGGGCATGTGGGCCTACACAGGCATATGGGACCATAATTCTAAATTTTTTCCTAGGGTCACACTGGTGGTTTTGATCGATGTGGACCTACCACAGGGTCAGTAAGGGCTAACCAAACCCTAATGTTATGTGAACTGATAATTTGATATTCGCTTTTAGCAGGACACTGTTATACATGTCGATTATTCTGTTAGGTATATATATGGGACATTTATATCTGAGCATGTTATGCATGATAATATTGTGTCTATTATTTACGTATCTGTGATTGGGGTGGGTTTTGTAAATGTGGAGGAAGTGATCTGTACGGCAATACTTCGCCTATATTCTGGCAACTTGGCTACATATTATCTGTAACGTGTCGCATCGACACTATGTGGTGTACGGGGATGAGTCGGTGTTTTTAACCCCACATGGTGTGATGGGATGGTCGGAGATAGTGTGTATAGGATGGAGGTAGGATCTTGAATATCTGTACTACTTATCTGAATCTGATATCTATATCTGAAATGGACATAAGTCTGGATTTGTATCTGACTGCATATGAGATTACCGTTTGTATTGCGTGTCTATTTCTGTTAGGTTACACACTGAGTTTACGAAAACTCACATCTATTTTTCTGTTTTGTTCAGGTAATCCATAGACGTAGTCGAATCGGTGCAGCGGAGTCTCGCGGTAACCACTAGACTATGGACTAACTTTAATAAAGATTTCTTATAAATAAGGTTTATTTGTAGGAGTTTTGTAATATTTGAACTCTCCGGACTGTTTGAATTAATTTTGGGATTTGGATTTTTTGTTTAAAACTTTATTTGCGATGATTACCTAAAAACATGGTTTTGACTAAAACAAATGTTTTCTAAAAATACAAATGGGATTTTCAAATATAATGATTTCATGACTTCCACTATAAATTACGTTTTGGCAAATAAATGAATTAAATAACACTTTCGATAATAGATATAAACGAATATGAATTATAAAACCTGAATGATTTAACGAAACAACTTAGTTTTCAAAACCCTTCTTCGTGACACCTCTAAATTTGGCCATAACGTCGAGGCTGAGTTTGAGGTGTTACATAGCTAACGAAGATTGGGACCCAACCAAATTATTATTGTGGCAGAAAATAATGGAATTCTTTCTTCCAAAGTCATGTTCACTTCTAGTGACATATAGCAAAAACAGGCTTGCTCTGTAAGGCTAATGGATTGATGTGGAAATCTTCGCCTTCAACCTTCATTCTCAATTTAAATTTTCTATAGAATTGTTATATAGAATTTTTCTAGAATTATTATACAAAATTTTCTATTTTTTAAATAAATTTATTTTTTATAATTTTAATATCGGATCAAAATTAAATTAACAAAAAAGTATCGTCCCTATGACCACTGTTTGGTTGCGGGGATAAAAAAGCACCCCAATAAGGTTATCCGTAAGGATTCCGCCAAGAAATACCTATATAATCTTATGTATATATTTTTATTATTATATAAATTATAATTTGCTTATTTGATGATAATTCTGCATTTGAAACACTTATAGGTGAGTTATTGTCAATTCTATTATCGTCATCATCTTCTGCTCAAAATTTTACACTGCACTTCTATGGCTATGGTTGCTTTTACAAGCTTACAGCCAAACTCAAGTCTCATCCAACAAATTAATGTCTTAAGAAATTGTCTATATAAAATCTCAAATTGTGATTTCTTTCAATGAAATATCTCCAATTGTTGTTATAGATATGTATCTCCAATCACTTTATAAATTTGATTTCAAGGGTGTCATTTGTTAAACTAGTTTTAATGTTACGATAATGATACCAGAAAAAGACACACGATTGATTATTTCTCTAGTTTATATACAGTAGATGATTATTTGGTGGGTAATTTCCCTCTGCGAGGACGTTTTAGAAGGCTAGAGGCCCATGTAGTGAATTGCTAGTCGAAGTTAGTATGGAAGAGGTTCGCCACTCTGTTTTCAATATGAGCCCCCTTAAGGCACCTATGATGGATGGTATCCATGCCAAATTCTACCAAGCTAATTGGGAGTTAGCAGGGGACTGTTTTTAAACTAGTCAAGCACGTATTCTCAGGAAGGAGCTTGGATCCTAGAATTAACAGGACTCTTCTGGTTCTCATCGCCAAGATTACTAGTGTGGAGACTATAAGTCAATTTAAGCCCATTAGTCTATGTAATTTTTTGTACAAAATTATTAATAAAATTATTGTTTTTCAACTTTTGCAAGTTATGCAAACATTGGTTAAACAAAATCAATCAAGTTTCATCGCTTCGCAGAATATTTCGGATAGCATAATCATTGCCTAGGAAACAATTCACATCATGAAGAACATAAAAGGTAGAAAAGGGTGGATGGTTGTCAAGGTGGACCTTGTAAAGGCATATGACCGGATTCGTTGGGATTTCCTCAATCATACTTTGAAAGATGTTGGTTTGCTTAGAACAATTGTGAGTACTATCATGCAGTGTGTCTCTTCATCTTCGATGCAACTATTTTAGAACGACTCTTTCTCAAAAGGTTTCATCCGTCAATAGGAGTGAGGCAAGGAAATATTCTTTCTCCCTATCTATTCATTCTTGGCATGGAAAGACTAGGACATCTAATTGAGGCAGTAATTGAATAAGGGTCTTGAGAACCAATTATGATCTTACGTTGAAGTTCGCGTATTTCCCACCTATTTTTTACCGATGATATTTTGTTATTTGCAAAGCGACTGAGCAAAGTACGGAATGCCTTGAGCAGATTTTGGATAGATTCTGTTTTTTCTCTAGCCACAACATTAATAGACAAAAGACCCTTCTATTTTTCTCTAACAATGTGAAAAAAAGGTAGCTACAAACCTTTGTGCCAATTTGGGTTTCTCTAGAGTCAATGACTTGGGGAAATATCTTGGCATGCCTTTCTTTCATCGTAAGGTTGGGAGTAACATCTTCCAATTTATTCTAGATAAGGTGCAAAACCATTTAAATGGATGGGAGGCTCGTAAGTTGTCATTTGCTGGAAGGCTCACCTTAGTGAAGTCTGTTTTACTTTCAATTCCCAATTAATTTATGGTTACAGCCCGAATTCCAATTACAATATGCAAGGAAATTGAGAAGATTGCTTGGGGCTTTCTATGAGGTTCCTTTAATGAAGGTAAAAAAGTGTCTCTAGTAAGTTGGGAAGACTGTGCTTCAATCTAGTGACTATTGCAAATGTGTTGTGGGTAAGGGTACTCAAGAACAAATACAATGTCCATGGGATTATTTAAGAGATTTTACACCATAAAATTGTTCTTATGTATGGCAATCCATTGCAAATGTTTGGAGTGAGGTGAAGTGAAGTCTTATCTAGATCATTCAGGATGAAATGATGGTTAGTTTCTAGAACAATGTCTGGTTGCATGATTTGGGTCTATTAAAAATCCATTACATTGGAACTAGTCCTCTCAATGAAACCATTCGTGTTTCTAACTTAGTGGAAATGAAAGGAGAATGGAATTCCAATAGCTTCTAATAGTTTTCCCTAGTAGTGTGGTAAATTGAATAAAAGCTTACAATCCTCCATTAAGGGGGTTCAGGGACAGATCCTAGTTCTTGGAAATGGATGGTTGCTGGAAAATTCTCCCTCAAAGAGGCTTACAAGCATCTTTGTTGTACCACCAGTCGAAATAAATCTTGAATGATGAAGTTATTATGAAGACGAAGACTCCCCAAAGGGTAGGAACCTTTTTGTGAACAAACTAGTGACAAATGAGGGCGCACACGGAGAGGTATGACTTTTTCCCCTTTTTGAGAACAATAAGGAAAGGCAATAATGGAATCAGCAATTCATGCTGTGAAAGATTATAGTTTAGCTTAGTTTGTGTGGAAGTCTTTAGTACCAATGACCAGTTGGAATATTTTCTTTAATTTACATGTTGGGCTTTGGGTACACTAGAATATCATGAATGAAGGGAATCTAAGTATTGATGGAAGTGAATGGCCAACTTTTTTCTCAATTGTGACATGGTTTCTTTGGAAAAATTGTAATGAATTCATTTTCAATAATACTAGTAGAAGTAGCCATGAACTCATTTGCCTCGACTCTTGCTTGGTAATATGGAATAGTTGGCCTATTTTTATAGAATGGAACAAGGGTGGCAGTGTCCACTACACCAAAGCAGACTTTTAGCGGCATTTTTAGTGGCGTTTTAAACAAAAATGCCACCAAGATTACACAATAGTGGCGTTTGAAGGAAAATGCAGCAACAAAGCGATCAATAGCGGCGTTTTTAAATAAACGCTAAAACGATATATAGCGCAAGATTCGAGAAAACGCCGCTAAATCTCCGACGTATAGCGGCACTTTTAAGAAAACGCCACTAAATCTCAGACATATAGCGGCGCTTTTTATAAAACACCGCTAATGCTTGGACCTTTAGCGGCACTTTCTACCAAACGCCAGAAAATATTTTTTATTTCAAAACAAAAACGACGACGTTTTAATTGCAATGTTAAAATGGGAAAAAATTAGTGGCCTTTGTTACAAAAATGCCGCTAAATGTGATCTTTAGCGGCGTTTTTAACAAAACGCCACTAATTTGTTTCTTTCAAAACAGAAACGACGCTGTTTTAATTACAATGTAAAAATGTGATAAATTTAGCGGCGTTTTTTAAAAAAAATGCCGCTAAAGTCTGACTTATAGCGGCGTTTGTTATAAAAACGCCGCTAAAGGTGATCTTTAGTGGCATTTTTAACAAAAACGCCACAACATAATTTTTATTTCAAAAACAAAAACGATGTCGTTTTCATGTAAATATAAAAAGTGTTAAAAATTTAATCTTTAGTGTTTTAGTGGTTTAGAGTTTTTTATTTAAGGTTTAGTATTTGTGGTTATAGGGTTTATATATTTATATAAGGGTTTATGATTGAGGGTTTTATAGTTTAGGGTTTAGAGTTTATAAAGGTATGTGGTTTAAGGTTTTGGATTTAAGATGTTTTAGGGTTTAGTTTGGGGTTATGTATTTAGAGTTTTATATGGTTTAAGGGTTTAAGGCTTATAGTTTAAGGTTTAGAGTTAAGGGTTAAGGGTTGATAGTTTAGGAGTTATGATATAGGGTTTAGGGTTTAAGGTATATGACCCTCAATTCCAAAACCAAAATCCTTGAAATCAGTTTCTTCTAATTCAAATCCCTAGAATCCTATAAACCGGAAGCTGTTGGATCTAACGTAACCATCGTTTAATCCTTCCTTTTATTGTATTGAAACTGTCTTTCCATAACCCTGAATGGTATATGTATCCATTACCCCAATGTTTATTTCTTTAAAATAGGTTCCAATTTTTATCCTTAATTTATATATTAAATAATTTATTATATAATTGTAAAATAGATAATATGAATTATAATATTAAAATTATTATATATATAGTTTGGGGTTTGGGATTATGTATTAGATATTATTAGGGTTTGAAGTTTAGATTTGGGGTTATATCTTTGAATTGGGCTTAAGTTTTTAATTTATATATTAAATAATTTATTATATAACCGTAAAAGAGATATTATGAAATATTTTATATAAAAATTATTTTATTATTAACACTAATACTATTATGACTGATATATTTTAAATTTATAAATATTAAAAATAAGTAATTGGATTAATTAATAATAGTATAAAATATATATAGATTAAATTATATTAAAAATTACCGGCGTTTTATAAAAAAAGGCCACAAAACCCATCAATAGATTCAAAGACAGCGTCGTTTGAAAATTTGTTGTATGAATTAGTGGCGTTTGTGAATAAAACGCCACAAAATATATCAAGATAATGCAAAACAATAGTTTAAACATTTTTTCTTGGCGGTTCAGTAAAAACTCCACAAATATCTCAAGTATTAGTGGCGCTAGTCATAAAACGGCGCTATAAGTCTATATTTAGTGGCATTTGCTTAAAAAACGCCGCAAATATATATTTTCATTAAGCTTCACGACATCGTTTTTGTGGCACAGTTAGTATCGTTAGTGGCGTTTAACAGAAAATGCCGCAAAAAAGTATGTATTACCGGCGCTTTCTAAGAAAACACCGTAAAATTGGTCCATGTTATTACTGGCGTTTTAGCCCAAAACGCCATAATATGGAAGAAAAATGACTGCATTTTTTCTGGAAATTTTTAGTGGCGTTTATTGGAAAACGCCGCAATAGGGTTAAATGTTCTATTGAAACAGTGTCTTTCTCGTTCCATCCAGTTTAATTGCCTAAGACTATTCTGTTCCCCCATTTTCTAATTTCCCGAAATCCCTAATCCCTAATCCCCTTTCGCGTTTCCCCTCCCAATCCCTAAATTTTCTTCAATTTACAGTGCAAGTACTTCCCAATCTCCTAAATTGGTTTCTGTTGCTTTGATTTCCATTCTCTTCCTGTTTTCTTATTTCTTGAATCCCCAATCGCCAAATCTTTCTTTGATTTCTGTTTCTATTGCTTGGTGCTGGTTCATTTCGACTCTGAAACAGCATTTAGATTCAAGAGAAGAAGATGAAGAAGAAGCTAATTGCGTAAGACTATTCTGTTCCCCCATTTTCTAATTTCCCGAAATCCCTAATCCCTAATCCCCTTTCGCGTTTCCCCTCCCAATCCCCAAATCTTTGTTCGATTTTTGGTGCAAAATACTTCCCCAATCTCCCTAAATCTGTTTCTATTGCTTTGATTTCCAGTCTCTTCCTGTTTTCTTATTTCTTGAATCCCCAATCCCCAAATCTTTCTGCGATTTCTATTTCTGTTGCTTTGTTATGGTTCATTCCGACTACGAAAATGCTTTCTCATCAAGAGAAGAAGATGAAGAACAATCTCTTAATAAATCTTGCGGTTTAATCGATTTGAGGTAAGTTTTAAGGCACAAATCTCTTCTTGAATAATTTCGAGGTAGAAATATTTCTACAATCTATTTCATTTCGCTGATGGTTTTATCTGAATAGTTTCGTTGAATAATTTTGTACAATCTATTTCTTTAATAATTTGAGTTAGACAGAAGCTCTTAATAATTTACATTGATGTTATTCATTGATGTTTTTATCTGAAATTTTGTTCAATCTATTTCTTTTTCGGTCAATTTCGAGGCACAAATTCTCGACTGAGTATTTAATAGTTTATTTTTATTTTGTTTACTCAAATATTTATTAGGGGTTAATTTTAGTCAACGCTTTCCCTTTTTTGCAGCTTAGGAAGAGGAATCGAGTTTTCTTGTTGATCGAGGAACCTAGTGTTTCATCCTTAAGAGGTATGTTACTGATTCGATCTTAAATACGGTTGCTATTGAAAAATTTTTTAGGAATTAGAGTTTAGTTCTTGAATTGAAAGTGAAGCTGGTATCTTCATTGAGTTAGTTTAAGAATCTTTAAGAACTGGATTTGGATTATCCCCTCTCCAATAATTTTAAGATGAAAATTGCATAGTCTAAGACTTAATTCCATCCATAAGTTTCTTATTTGTCATAAGAAAGCATTGAAGCCTTTGCTTGGTTGAGGGGACTGGTGTGTTTTTAATTCTTTAAATAATCGAAAAGAAAGGAGATTGGATGTTTTAAGGCAAATCCACGTTGATTTCATGTCTTTGGTGTGCTTTTAGGGTTGCAAAAATTGACTCGGATATAAGCTTAATGCATGCCATTAGTTAGTTTTTTCATGCTATCTTTTTCTTGCTATCTATTGATTCTTTGTGATGTTATTTGTTATTGGCCATTTATACTTCAAAAAGTATACTTAGGTTATATATGTTTCTTCTTTTCCATTTATTAATTTCTAAAGCTCAATGGTGCAAACCCTTTCATTCATTCTCATTGGATGGGATTTAGGGTTTTTGGTACTTATAATGAAAACCAATGGGTTCGGTAGCTCTTTTGTCCTTTGAGTTTGATTTACGCTTAGCAACTATTGTATATTCATTTCCTCAAGGGGATAAAATTTTATATTCTTATTCGACTTAGTTGCATGTTAATTCTCAACTAAACAGATTTGTTAATTTATCGACATCTTATGGTGCTAAATAGTTCAAGTCAATCATCAAAACTTGAACAATAACAGGGGAAAAAGCGTCTATTGTTTCAGGAGAGTTAAGAAGCGGTACATAAAGCAAGTAAACTTTTTATAGGTTTCTATGCTTTCATCATTTTCAGTCGTAATATTGCTAACTTATATTTAAATTGTAATAATTGAATATTATTTGCTAAGTTATATTTGTGGTTTATGTTAAACCCTAAACACTAAACCCTAAAACCAAAAACACTAAACCTTAAAACTCAAAACCCAACCTTCAAAACCCTAAAACTTTGAAACCCTAAAACCTTAAACCCTAAACCCTAAAATCCTAAACCCTAAACCCTAAACCCTAAACCTTAAACCCTAAACCTTAAACCCTAAACCTTAAACCCTAAACCCTAAAACTTAAACCCTAAACATTAAACCCTAAATCTTAAACCATAAACCCTAAACCCTAAACCCTAAACCATAAACCATAAACCCCAAACCCTAAAACCCTAAAACCCTTAAACCCTAAACTTAAAATCCCAAACATTAAATCCCAAACCACAAATCCCAAGACTTAAACCCCAAACCCAAATAAACCTTAAACCTTAAACCTTTAAAATCACAAACCTTAAACCTTAAACCCTAAACCCTAAAATAGTAAACCTTAAACTCTAAACCATAAACCTTAAAACTTTAAAACTACCCTAAACCTTAAACATTAAACCCAAAAACCCTAAATCCTAAACATTAAACCCTAAACGATTAGCTTTCATAACTAACATAATTTTAAGTTAAGATCAAACTTCATAACTTACATAATTCTTATATAGAAAAAAAAAGGATTCAAAGTATATAGGCTGGAAACCTGACGGGTTGCCTTATATCTCACAGTCAAATATAATGGATCCTCCCTAGGTGTAACAATGCCACGTATGATGAATCTAAACGAATACAAAAATTATCTAATTTTAATATCAAATTTCATAATTGACATAATTTTCCTTTAAGATCAAACTTCATAACTTACATAATACTTGTATATAAAAAAAGGATTCAAAGTATATAGGCTGGAAACCTGACGGGTTGCCTTATATCTCACAGTCAGATATAATGGATCCTCCCTAGGTGTAACAATGCCACGTATGATGAATCTAAATGAATACCAAATTAAATTTCGAAATAATATAACATTTATTAAATACATAATTAGCTAATAACATTTATTAACAATGCCCTAAACCCTAAATCGTAAACTTTAAAACCATAAAACCCTAAAACTCTAAACCTTAAAACCTTAAATCATAAACCTTAAACCTTAAATATTAAACCTTAAAATTATAAAACCTTAAAACCCTAAACCTTAAAACCCTAAATCATAAACCATAAACCCTAAACCATAAACCATAAACCATAAGCCCCAAACCTTAAAAATGCAACCCCTAAACCCTAAACCCTTCAACACTTAAACTTTAAAATTATAACCCTTAAACCTTAAACCCTTAAACCCTTAAACCTTAAACCCCTAAGCCTTAACCTTAAACCTCTAACCCCTAACCCCTAACCCCTAACCCTTAACCTCTAAACCCCTAACCCTCAACCCCTAACCCTTAACCCCTAACCCTTAAACTTTTAAACCTCTAAACCCTTAAACCCTAAACCTTTAAAACCTTAACCCTTAAACCCTAAACCTTAAACCTTTAAACCCTTAAATTTTAAACCCTTAACCCTTAACCCTTAAACCCTAACCACTAAACCCTAAACTCTAAACCCATAAACCTTAAACCCTAACCCTTAACCCTTAACCCCTAACATATAACCCTTAACCCCTAATTTTAAGTTAATATCAAACTCCATAACTTACATAATACTTGTATAATTTTAAGAAAAAGATTCAAAGTATATAGGCTAGAAACCTAATGGGTTGCCTTATATCTCAATGTCAGATATAATGGATCCTCCCTAGGTGTAACAATGCCACGTATGATGGATCTAAAAGAATACATAACTTACCTAATTTTAAGATCAAATTTCATAAATTACATAAGTTGACGATTAAATTTCATAACTTACATAATTTTCCCTTAAGATAAAACTTCATAACTTACATAATACTTGTATAATTTAAAAAAAAAGATTCAAAGTATATAGGCTGGAAACCTGACGGGTTGCCTTATATCTCACTGTTAGATATAACGGATCCTCCCTAGGTGTAACAATGCCACGTATGATGGATCTAAACGAAATACCAAATTAAATATTAAAATAATATAACATTTATTAAACCTTTAAACCCTAAACCATTAAAACCTTAAAACCTTAAAACCCTAACCTTTAAACCCTAAACCCTAAACCCTTAACCCTTAAATCTTAAACCCTTAACCCTAACCCCTAACCTCTAATCCCTAAACCTTAAACCCTAAACCCATAAACCTTAAACACTAACCCCTAACCCTTAACCCCTAACCTATAACCCTTAACCCTTAATTTTAAGTTAATATCAAACTTCATAACTTACATAATACTTGTATAGATAAAAGAAAAAGATTCAAAGTATATAGGCTAGAAACCTGACGGGTTGCCTTATATCTCACTGTTAGATATAACGGATCCTCCCTAGGTGTAACAATGCCACGTATGATGGATTTAAAAGAAATAACAAATTAAATATCGAAATAATATAATATTTATTAAACCCTTAAACCCTAAACCCTTAAAACCCTAAAACCTTAAAACTCTAAAACCCTAGACATTAACCCCTAAGCCCTAAACCTTAAATCCTTAAACCTTTGAATCTTAAACCCCTAAACCCTAAACCCTAAGCTCTAAACCCAAAACCCAAAACCCTAACCCCTAACCCTTAACCCCTAATTTTAAGTTAATATCAAACTTCATAACTTACATAATACTTGTATAATTTTAAGAAAAAGATTCAAAGTATATAGGCTGGAAACCTGACGGGTTGCCTTATATCTCAATGTCAGATATAATGGATCCTCCCTAGGTGTAACAATGCCACGTATGATGGATCTAAAAGAATACATAACTTACCTAATTTTAAGATAAAATTTCATAAATTACATAAGTTGACGATTAAATTTCATAACTTACATAATTTTCCTTAAGATCAAACTTCATAACTTACATAATACTTGTATAATTTAAAAAAAGATTCAAAGTATATATCTTTGAAACACGACGGGTTGCCTTATATCTCATCATTAGATATAACGGATCCTCCTAGGTGTAACAATGCCACGTATGATGGATCTAAATGAAATACCAAATTAAATATAAAAATAATATAACATTTATTAAACCCTTAAACCCTAAACCCATAAAACCTTAAAACTCTAAAACCTTAAAACCCTAGACCTTAACCCTTAAGCCCTAAACCCTAAACCCTTAAACCTTTAAATCTTAAACCCCTAACCCTTAAACCCAAACCCCTAAACCTTAAACCCTAAGCCCTAAACCCTAAACCCAAAACCCTAACCCTAACCCTTAACCCCTAACCTATAACCCTTAACCCCTAATTTTAAGTTAATATCAAACTTCATAACTTACATAATACTTGTATAATTTTAAGAAAACGATTCAAAGTATATAGGCTGGAAACCTAACGGGTTGCCTTATATCTCAATGTCAGATATAATGGATCCTCCCTAGGTGTAACAATGCCACGTATGATGGATCTAAAAGAATACATAACTTACCTAATTTTAAGATAAAATTTCATAAATTACATAAGTTGACGATTAAATTTCATAACTTACATAATTTTCCCTTAAGATCAAACTTCATAACTTACATAATACTTGTATAATTTAAAAAAAGATTCAAAGTATATAGGTCGAAACTTTGACGGGTTGCCTTATATCTCACTTATTAGATATAATGGATCCCCCTAGGTGTAACAATGCCACGTATGATGGATCTTAAAGAATACATAACTTACCTAATTTTAAGATCAAATTTCATAAATTACATAAGTTGACGATTAAATTTCATAACTTACATAATTTTCCTTAAGATCAAACTTCATAACTTACATAATACTTGTATAATTTAAAAAAATGATTCAAAGTATATAGGTTTGAAACTTTGACGGGTTACCTTATATCTCACTGTTAGATATAATGGATCCTCCCTAGGTGTAACAATGCCACGTATGATGGATCTTAAAGAATACATAACTTACCTAATTTTAAGATCAAATTTCATAAATTACATATGTACGAAGCCCAAATTGCCCGGGCCCATATTAATCCCAACCAAAACCAAGCCCTCCTAACCCATTAACCAGCTAAAACCCAGCAGCCCTCTAGAACCTACCCAGTTATAGACCCAACCCAACAAAGGCCCAATTTAGACCAACCCTAATCCGAAAAGAAAACAGAAAGAAACCCTAGGCGCCGCCAGGTCTTCTGACCCCTGACACCCACTTGCTCTGGCCCCTGCCGAAGCCACCTACTCCACCGCCCTTGCACTGTCATCGTCCCAGTACCTGCATGCCATTAAAACGAAAGGACATGATAGATCAAGTGGATAAAAAAAAGATCGGTTATAAAAATCGATCTAACTTCATTTGTACGGGACTTTTTTTTTCTTTCGCTTATAAAAAAAACAAACAGATTCAAACAAACAGAGGAAAGATCAGAAATTAGTGGGCATCAAAAACGCAAAAGAAAATCTAAAAAGGTAAACAGAAATCGAAAATGAAAATTTTTATCGTTTTGATTTTTTATTTCCACCTTCTTTTGTTTTAACGCACACACATATGCATATTGTGTAAAGAAAAGAAAGATAAAAAAATAAAAAAATAAAAGCTTTTACCTTTTTTGGCCACCGTGGGCGGTGGCCGAAGCGGCGACGACGGCGAAGTCTGGAGCGGCGATGACGGTAAAGTTCGGAGCGACGGTGGCTCGCCGGAGTTCTTCCCCCCTCAGGTTCTGTAGAGAAAAAGGGGAGAGAAGAGTTTTTTTTTTAAAAAGGAGAGATGGAATGATTTTTTTTAGAATTTCGGGCTTTTTATAGCCCCCTGAAACGACGTCGTTTTGGGGGCTGGCCTTTAACCCCAAAACGATGTCGTTTCACCTGGTCCGACCCAAACCCGACCCGCTCCAGAAAGGATCCGCGTGTTTTTTAAGCCAAAGGGGAAATTGCGCTACTGGCCCTTCCGCATTTTGTGTTTTAAAATCAAGTCTTTAGTTATTGCATTATTGACCCAGAAATTTCATGCGGTTTGCGACTCAGTCCCGCAGTAAACGCTGCGTTTTGAGAGGGCAGGGAAAATTTCCCTTTGGGTCCTTTCCCTTTTGTTTTATTTCAAATTGACCCCAAAATCCCATTTTTTAATTCAATTTGATCCTTTTTAGTTAATTTGTGATTTTGGTTCTTTGCCATTATTTAGTATATTATTATTACTGTATTGTTTATTACTTTATTATTATTGTTATTGTTATTATTGTTATTATTAATATTGTTATTATTATTATCATTATTAAATATATTATTATCACCATTCTTTATACTATTATTACTATCATTATATTTTCTTTATAATATATATTACTATTATTTTGTTTGCTAATCTATATTTTATTATCATCATCGTTTTGTTATTATTATTATTTGTATGTTATTATTATTACTCTTATATATATTTTACTATCATTCGTTTACTATTATTTTTATATTATTACCATTGTTACTACCGTCATTTTCATTAGCATCACTATATTATTTTTTACCTATTATTATTTTTCCTTTATGTTATTATTATCAATATCTTTATCGCTTGTCGAACTAATCTTCCTCGATGTCTCAGTTTCATAACGACCAACATCTCATTAGTGATTCGAGAAAATCGAGCCCTAACTTCTTCGGGTTCAATTTTCTCGTTTAAACTAAACAACGGGATACCCCTTTTAAACCGCAATACGAGTTTTAAATAAGATACTTGTTCTCAAAAATTCGAAATGTCATGCCCTAACTTACTGGACTCGACATCTAGATACTTCGAGACAAGCTCTTTTTTCCTAAAATGGAGGCAATGTCCCTAATTTGGCTTTTCGAGAAACAAGCCCTAACTTATGGTTCGACTTCTCGTTAGACAAATGACGGAGATCCTCTTCAAATAAAAAACCAAGTTTTTAAAGGTGAGCTTAGTTTCGGAAGTTTAAAGTATTGTGCCCTAACTTACTGGACATGATGCTTTATCTCTTTGAAAATAAGATAACCTTAACGTCCCTTCTAATTCCTTCAATTTTGTGGAAATAAAAAGTATCGATTTTTTGAATCATTTCAAAGTTTTCAACCTTAGGACATCGATCAATCAATTTGGTACCGATTTTGGGCGTATAGAGGGTGCTAACCCCTCCTCGTGCATAACCGACTCCCGAACTCGTTTTCTAGATTTCGAAGACCAAAATCATTGTCTTGATAAATCAAACTGTTTATCAAAAACAACTATTTTACGAGGTGGCCCGATCACACCTCATCAAAAAAGGTTGGTGGTGACTCCCTTCTTTTTCGTTTTTAAAACCCGAGTCGACCATGTCATTTTTTGTTTTATCAAAAAATGGTTACGACATCTTGGCGACTCCACTGGGGACTCAAGGGTCAGGCCATAGATTGATTGATTTTTGTCCTTTTGATTAAAATGGTTTTAGAAAATCATGCTTCTTTTAATGCACTTTCAATATTGGTCTCGTAAATACTTTGGCATTGCATTGCATGACCGCTGTGGTCACACCTTTAAGTGGGAGTGAGAAGCTATGCCTTCGTGAGGTTTTCACCTCCGCATAGCTAGTGGACTACTTTCGGGATACATCTGTACCTATGTCTTCGTGAAGTTTTCACTTCCGCATGGCCATAGGGAAATGTATTCCCCTGAACTGAACTCTGTCTGTATGAGCCTATAATGGGTGGGGATCGAGGAATCTGTTGGTTTGGGTACCTCAAACTTTAGAACTAAATCGCATATAGCAAACCCTAGGAGCCTACCTTAGGTAGAGCTATGTCAAACTTTAGTGGTCACCTAGATAGGTGTTTGTTTATTTTACTTGCTTTATATTCCATGGTACTAACTTGTTGTGTTTCATTCTTTTGTACATATCATTTCATATTTTAAGAGGCATCGATTCACGGTCAGTTTCTGAGTTAGAGAGCTGGTTATGGAAAGTGAATTCCTTGATAAAGTAGAAAACAATGCGGCCGCCCGCACATGGTCAGAGCCAAACCAATTAGAAAAATGGACTAAAAGCTAGAATAGCTGAGCTTGGGCGGTCTCTACACCACTATCGAAGTCAAAACCCAGAAAGCCAACTGAAGTCAAGCCTGAACAGAATCGAGGAAATGAAGGGTAAGGTTGAAGAGCTAGAATCGGCATTACACAGTAGTGAGCTCTGGATTGAGCTTCTGAAAACGAGAGAAAGACATTGGGAGGAGGAGCTTCGCCATTCTTACGAGCAAATTAGAAGTCGGAACTACCTCATGGGTGAAGTGATAATCCAGATTCGAGAGGTAGCTGATCACCTACAGACTTTGGTCATGAAGTGACATATTGAGCGTGAGATTTGAGCTACCACCGGGTCATGATCAAGAGCTAATCTCCTTACTTGGGAAAATCAAAACCTTAGGCCTTAGGGCGAAAGCATATTTGTAATCTACTTTATGTAAAAGGTTTTGCCTTCTAATAAAGTTTTCTAAGATGAAGTTGATCAGAATCGATGTCTTCTTCCTGCATTCATGCATTTGCATTGCATCACATCATATACATTTAAGTCCATAAAGAGAGCCTAATTAGTTAAAATTAATAGAGAGAGAGAAAAAGAAAATCTAAAAACTGAGAACCATTACAGTACACGTGCCAAGACAAAGAAAATGGGTCAAAGATTTGAACAATTCCAGAAAGACCTGCAAGACCAGATGCAAGAGCAAATGGCAAAACTCCAACAAGAGATGAGGGATCAGATGTTGGAGGCTCAAAAGAGCACGATGGCTCAAATGGCCCAAATGTTGAGTGGGGCAATAGACAAAGGAAAAGGTCACATGGCAATTACAGGAGAAGAAAGCGAAGGCATTCCTTTGGGTTTTACCCCACCACATGCGCTAACACAGCCTGAAGAGTATCCTCAAAGGCCATCTGTCACGATTAGGCCTCAACAGGGGTAAGCTGATACTAGACTGCCCACGAACTTTCAAAGCTGCTCGGTACTAGCCGGAGATAGTCCACTAACCACTGTGGTCCCCGGTGAAATGGCAAAATAGACCAAGCAAGAATCGACACCAAGGCAACTTGAGGACCGTTGCAAGTGGTTAGAAGAAAGTTTAAAGAAATGGAGATCTACTCTCATCACGGGGTAGATGCTAAGGACTTAAGTTTGATCCCAGACTTGGTACTTTCGCCAAAGTTCAAAATGCCTGAATTTGAAAAATACAATGGGACTACTTTCCCCGAGGCTTACATAACTATATTTTTTCGGAGAATGACTAGGTACGTTAACAATGACCAGCTGCTAATTCATTACTTCCGGAGACGATCATGCGAGCAAACATCTAAATGGTATAATCAGTTGAGCCATACCGAAATTAGTTCTTGGAGAGACCTAGACCAAGCCTTTATGAATCAATACAATCATGTCACGGACATGGCACCGGATAGAATTACTTTGCAAAGCATGGAAAAAAGACAAAATGAGAGTTTCAGACAATACGCGCAAAGGTGGAGGGAGGTTGCCATGCAGGTCCAACCACCCCTCTTAGAAAAAGAAACTACCATCTCTTCATCAACACCCTGAAGGCTCCTTTCATAACCCATATGATCGGGAGTACCACTAAGAGCTTCGCCGATATGGTAATGGCAGGGGAAATGATCGAACATGCGATCAGATGCAGCAAGATTGAAGCAGGGGAAACCACTAGAAGGCCTGCTCCTAGAAAAAAGGATGACGAGGTGAACAATACAAACATGGGGGACCCAAAGTTAATTATCGTTAATCAGTATCAAGGTTCATCAAGGAAAGAATCTCGCACAAGGAAAAACATTGAAAAACTCCAATTTACGTCAATCCTTATAACGTATAAGGAGTTGTATCAAAGTTTATTTGA
The DNA here is from genome assembly GCA_025506655.1 of Gossypium rotundifolium. Lineage (NCBI taxonomy): Eukaryota > Viridiplantae > Streptophyta > Magnoliopsida > Malvales > Malvaceae > Gossypium > Gossypium rotundifolium. Next base: position 11,548,578 of record CP106730.1, on the reverse strand, counting down.
TGCACACGTTGTGTCCCCCCAATATCCAAAATCGATGCAACCTCCATACCCAAAATGGTATGACCCAAACACTCAGTGTGAGTACCACGCTGGGACCATTCGATAGAAAATTGCCTTACTTTTAAGAAATTGGTGGAAAATCTCATCAACATGGGTATTGTGAAGTTCGATGACGGAGCAGTGGTAATTGAAACTAGGGGCAGGAGAGTTACGTTTCCTTAAAGAAGTCATTAGAAACCTAGAAATCAGGGGATCAGAATGCCAATGGTGTACCCAAAGAAAATCGAGGAATAAAAGTTTTCCGAGCATCTGCCTTTATGTACTTGGGAGTGTTTTGAACAATGAGACTGTGGAAGAAACATGTATTTTTAAAGCTAATCTAGAGTAATGTTCAAAACACACTTGTTGCTTTAAGCCTAGAGGCAATAAGAGCCCTTTTGCGAAGTAGGCTTGTGTCCAGAATTTTTATTTCAATCAAATGCATCTTTCTAAGTAAATATTTTTGTTCTTTACATTTTATTCTGTACATTTTTTTCAATTTTTATTCATGACCATGTCATACGAATAATCATCCTTAGGATCATTTATTAGATTTTCTGCCCACAATGGGCCCCCAGATATCAATGACATGAGCGTACATTACTAACTCCCTTTTAGTGAGATATGTATCTAGAGGATCTAAAGGCTTTGAAGATATCAAAGATTGCAACTTACTTCCCAATGATAGATCCTACCTTATGAAGTGTCGTGAGACGCTATGAACTAACGAAGGAGATGAAGATGGAAGCGTAGCTCTTCACGGGAATAAGGCAAGGCATCGTTGAGCTATTTTCAGGAATTCAAGATGTTTTCGCACGATCATATCAAGGCATGCCAAACTACTAAAACATGGGTATGCTGTTAAGGTTGGGGTTTAAAGAACCCATGTTTTACAACAGCCTAGCTAATCAAGAGGTTCAAGCTATTGGTTCACCAAGAAAGGGAAATTGCATCTGTTATACCATAAAATGCCAAATCGAGGAAGGCTGTGCCTCATCTATTCTCCCTATATGAAGCATGGATGTTAACAAGCCAGTCTCCTCAAAAGCTTTTTGCCAACATCGATTCATATTCATGGTCGTTGGTTACCTCACTGAGAGGGTGAAGGTCACTTCATATGCCAAAATTACCAAGTCGGGAGTCATCAAATTCAAAAAAAACATTCAAGATTTTTTTTGAAAAAATGGCTGAGACTTGTAAAGGTTGGCATAGAGAAGTTACCATTTACCCTTTAGGTTCCCTGAACGTTGGCCATGACTTTTGCCGGGGCATCTTTCCCATTGGTTCGTGAAAGGGAAACAATTGTTGGAAGATAAGATTCCTTTTCTCCAAGCTTGGATTGAATTAGATGAAGCAGAATGCCTCCAGTGAGCTTGATTGAAAGTACTCAGCATGGTCAAATGTACCAAAAATGGACACGGGCTTATGACAAAAAGGTTCGCTCAAGAGAATTTCAGGAAGAGGACCTAACATTAAGAAAGATTCTTCTTATCCAAAAGAACTCCAAAGAAAAATTAAATGCCTTATACAGCAAAGAAGGCCTGTTCTAGGGAAAAATGGGTGTTAACCAAGATGGATGGCAAGGACCTGCCCAATCCGGTGAGTTCAGATTCAATAAAAAAGTTTTCCAAAAGAAAAAAAGAAAAAAAACAAAACAAAACAAAAAAACACAAAAAAACACAAAGAACGAAAAACACAAAAAAAAAAAAGAGAAAAAAGAAAAAAGGAGAGGCCAAGGCGAAAACCTACAAAGGGCACTTTGAGACCAAAGGGTAATTGAGTTGAAAACCCAAGAAGGGCAGCTCAAAATTTTGATCGAAAGTAGGGCATATAGTAGTCTTGCTACACTCGAAGAAGTATGTTACGTCTTGGGGCATCGACAAAGTACTCTGGATCCCCTAAACACATATTAAGCTCAAAATGGTCCTCAAGAAGCTGGAATAGAGAAGCTCAAGCTGCGATATCTGGGGCACTTAGTTTCCATTTTACCCATTTTTGTTACTTGTGGTTATTTTATTCCTTTCAAAACACCACCGATAAACTTCCTTCTTAATTGCATTTGCTAGCTTTGATTAACTTGTTTGTTTCGAGCTATGCTCCCAATCAATTTCTTTTTTGTCCATTGTTAGAATCTTTTTCAGGCATTTTGCATTGAAATAACGATTAGTGGACTAATAATACTTTCATAAAAGGAGTTTTGCATATTACTCTGGAAGCTTCTGAATAATACAAGGACTTGAAACAAGACTATTGTTTAAAACTCACTTAGCTTAAGGTTTGGAAATATTGGAGAAAGATGATTATCTCTTTGGACCTTTTATTGGTTGAACAAAAAGACAAGACATTTCACCGGTGATACAACCTTGACAAATAACGAGCAATGTCAACCCAACTGTACAAAGGGATCATTCTCGGGAAAAGAAAAATCATGCTCTGCATTCATGCATATATCAGGCATATACATCTGGTCATGACACCCAGAGAATGGAAGGTGTAGTAGACCAAATTGATTGAATAAGTTACGAATTCTATACCCTGAGTCATAGTGGGGTGGTTGAGATGATACAAATCCTACACCTTGAAGTTGCAGTAGGATGGATGGGAGGAAACAAACATTATTCTCCTAAAGTTGCAGTGAGAGGTACAAACTTTATATCCCAGAAGGTACAGTGGAAGGGACTCTGAAATCACAGCGGGGCAAGCTTGTTGAGCAGAATATGATTGTTCCTTTGGATTTTCTGTCAAAGATACCAGCTGAACGAAGAAGCATGATAACACATCACTGATAGAACCTTAATGAACTACGAGCAATGACGACCCCAAGCATTTAAAAAGGGATCATTTCATTTTACATTCATACATCATTTCAAAGCACGTTTAGTTAGGAGCATTCGACTCATTGCATCCTAATCATCATAAAAGACCATTCTCATGACATTCTGCATTCATGCAAATGTCATCCATTGTCATTTAGCTAGGAGCATTCAATTTATTCTGACTCATTGCATCCTAATCATTGTAAAAAGACCATTTCTCATGACATTCTGCATTCATGAAAGTGTCATCCATAACACATGTAGTTAGGAGGCTTTGAGTCATTCTGATCATAGCATCCTCACCATTTACATAAGCATAAGCACATAAAATTAATTCTACAGGACAGGTTCCTCAAAGAACAGTGTAGCAATATTAAAGTTCAGATTTTGTTCCTTAGAGATGATAGTGGAGCAGACTGAAGATTGAAGTCTTCCTGAAGATAGTAAGGAAGCAAATTAGAAAGTTTAGATTTTGTTCCCTAGAAAAGGATAGTGGAGCAGACTGAAGATTGAAGTCTTCCTGAAGATAGTAAGGAAGCAAATTGGGAAGTTCTGAATTCTTATTTCCTCGAAGTTCCTGTAGAGTAGGTCGAGATTACAAATCCCATCTCCCTAAGTTAACAATGAGGATAAATTCTTATTTCTTTGAAGTTTCAGTAGAGAAGATGGAGATTACAAATCTCTTCTCCACAATTCTTATTTTCTCGAAGTTCTGTGGAGTAGGTTGAGATTACAAATCCGTCTCCACGAGTTAACAATGAGGATAAATTCTTATTTCTTTGAAGTTTCAGTAGAGAAGATGGAGATTACAAATCTCTTCTCCCTGAATTCTTATTTCCTCAAAGTTCCCGTGGAGTAGGTTGAGATTACAAATCCCGTCTCCCTGAGTTAACAATGAGGATAAATTCTTATTTCTTTGAAGTTTCGGTAGAGAAGATGGAGATTACGAATCTCTTCTCCCTGAATTCCCATTTCCTCGAAGTTCCTATGGAGTAGGTTGAGATTACAAATCTCGTCTCCCTGAGTTAACAATGAGGATAAATTCTTATTTCTATGAAGTTTCAGTAGAGAAGATGGAGATTACAAATCTCTTCTCCCTGAATTCTTATTTTCTCAAAGTTTCAGTGGAGTAGGTTGAGATTACAAATCCCGTCTCCCTGAGTTAACAATGAGGTTAAACTCTTGTTTCTTTGAAGTTTCAGTAGAGAAGATGGAGATTACAAATCTCTTCTCCCTGAATTCTTATTTCCTCAAAGTTCCTGTGGAGTAGGTTGAGATTACAAATCCCGTCTCCTTGAGTTAACAATGAGGATAAATTCTTATTTCTTTGAAGTTTCAGTAGAGAAGATGGAGATTACAAATCTCTTCTCCCTGAATTCTTATTTCCTCGAAGTTCTTGTAGAGTAGGTTGAGATTACAAATCCCATCTCCTTGAGTTAACAATGAGGATAAATCCTTATTTCTTTGAAGTTTCAGTAGAAAAGATGAAGTTGCAAATCTCTTTTCCCTGAATTCTTATTTTCTCAAAGTTCCGGTGGAGTAGGTTGAGATTACAAATCCCGCCTCCCTGAGTTAACAATGAGGATCAGCCCTTATTTCAGTAGAGAAAATAGAGTCTCCTTGAGTTTGTAGTAGAGCAAGTCGAAGATATCAGTCTGGTGGTCCTTGAGTTTGCAGGGATCAGATTGAAGATAGCAGATTTGACCTTCTTGAAGTTGCAGGAAGCAAATCGAAGAGATCAGTCTGGCGTTCCTGATGTTGTAGGGAGCAGATTGAAGAAACAGATCTTGTCTCCCTGAGTTTGCAGTGAAGCAGATCGAAGATAGCAGATTTGACATTCCTGAAGTTGCAGGAAGCAGATCGAAGATTCAGTCTGGTGATCCTTGAGTTTGCAGGGATCAGATTGAGGATAGCAGCTTTGACATTCCTGAAGTTGCAAGAGGCAAATCGAAGATCGAAGATCTTATCTTCCTAAAGTTGCAGTAGAGCAGATCACTACAAATCTCATTTTTCAAGGTCACAGTGAAGTGGATCAAAGCAACAAGATATGGTGGACAGGAGCGACGCTACCTGAAGAAGAGCACCTGAGAAGTCAAGACTCGGCGAGACCGGGCAACATTGGGCTTCTTTAAGTCTTTGCTCTATTCTCGTTACTCGACAATGAGCAAAGAGGGGCAGCTGTACGAAGCCCAAATTGCCCGAGCCCATATCAGTCCCAACCAAAACCAAACCCTCCTAACCTATTAACTAGCTAAAACCCAGCAGCCCACTAGAACCTACCCAGTTATAGACCCAACCCAACAAAGGCCCAATCTAGACCAACCCTAATCGAAAAAGAAAAAGAAAAGAAACCTTAGGCGCCACGTGTCTTGACCCTCGACACCCACTTGCTCGCCCTGCGCCAAGCCACCTGCTCCACCGCCCTTGCACTGTCACCATCCCAGTACCTGCATGCCATTAAAATGAAAGGACATGATAGATCAAGTGGATAGAAAAAGATCGGTTATAAAAATCGATCTAACTTCATTTGTACGGGACTTTTTTTTTCTTTCGCTTATAAAAAAAAACAGATTCAAACAAACAAAGCAAATATCAGAAATTAGTGGGCATCAAAAACGCAAAAGAAAATCTAAAAAGGTAAACAGAAATCGAAAAGGAAAATTTATACCGTTTTTGGATTTTTTGTTTCCACCTTCTTTTGTTTTAACGCACACACATATGCATATTGTATAAAGAAAATAAAGATAAAAAAATAAAAAAATAAAAGCTTTTACCTTTTTCGGCCACCGTGGGCGGTGGCCGGAGCGGCGGCGATGGCGAAGTCTGGAGCGGCGGCGACTCGCCGGAGTTCTTCCCCCCCTCAGGTTCTGCAGAGAAAAGGGGAGAGAAGAGTTTGTTTTTTTAAAAAAGGAGAGATGGAATGATTTTTTTTCAGAATTTTGGGCTTTTTATAGCACCCTGAAACGACGTCGTTTTGGGGGCTAGCCTTTAACCCCAAAACGACGTCGTTTCACCTGGTCCGACCCGAACCTGACCCACTCCAGAAAGGATCCGCGTGTTTTTTAAGCCAAAGGGGAAATTGCGCTACTGGCCCTTCCGCATTTTGTGTTTTTAAAATCAAGTCTTTAGTTATTGCATTATTGACCCAGAAATTTTATGCGGTTTGCGACTCGGTCCCGCAGTAAACGCTGTGTTTTAAGAGGGCAGGGAAAATTTCCCTTTGGGTCCCCCATATAATTCGCGCGTTTTAATCCGGTCCTTTCCCTTTTGTTTTATTTCAAATTGACCCCAAAATCCCATTTTTTAATTCAATTTGATCATTTTTAGTTAATTTGTGATTTTGGTTCTTTGCCATTATTTATATATTATTATTGTTTGTTTACTTTATTATTATTGTTATTTTATTATTGTTATTATTAATATTGTTATTATTATTATCATTATTAAATATATTATTATCACCATTCTTTATACTATTATTACTATCATTATATTTTCTTTATAATATATATTACTATTATTTTGTTTGCTAATCTATATTTTATTATCATCATCGTTTTGTTATTATTATTGTTTGTATGTTATTATTATTACTCTTATATATATTTTACTATCATTCGTTTACTATTATTTTTATATTATTACCATTGTTACTACCGTCATCTTCATTAGCATCACTATATTATTTTTTACCTATTATTATTTTTCCTTTACTGTTATTATTATCAATATCTTTATCGCTTGTCGAACTAATCTTCCTCGATGTCTACAGTTTTCATAACGACCAACATCCGTATTAGTGATTCGAGAAAATCGAGCCCTAACTTACTGGGTTCTAGATTTTCTCGTTTAAACTAAACAATGGGATACCCCTTTTAAACCACAATACGAGTTTTAAATAAGATACTTGTTCTTGAAATTGAAATGTCGCGCCCTAACTTACTAGACTCGACATCTAGATACTTCGAGACAAGCTCCTTTTTCCTAAAATGGAAGCAATGTCCTTAATTTGGCTTTTCGAGGAAACAAGCCCTAACTTACTGGGTTCTGACTTCTCGTTAGACAAATGACGGGAGATCCTCTTCAAATAAAAAACCAAGTTTTAAAAGGTGAGCTTAGTTTCGGGAGTTTAAAGTATTGTGCCCTAACTTACTGGATATGATGCTTTATCTCTTTGAAAATAAGATAACCTTAACGTCCCTTCTAATTCCTTCAATTTTGTGGAAATAAAAAGTATCGCTTTTTCGAATCATTTCAAAGTTTTCAACCTTAGGACATCGATCAATCAATTTGGTACCGATTTTGGGCGTATCGAGGGTGCTAACCCTTCCTCGTGCATAACTGACTCCCGAACTCGTTTTCTAGATTTCGAAGACCAAAATCGTTGTTTTGATAAATCAAACTGTTTATCAAAAACAACTATTTTACGAGGTGGCCCGATCACACCTCATCAAAAAAGGTTGGTGGCGACTCCCTTATTTTTCGTTTTCAAAACCCGAGTCGACCACGTCGTTTTCTGTTTTATCAAAAAATGGTTACGACAACATAAGTTGACGATTAAATTTCATAACTTACATAATTTTCCCTTAAGATCAAACTTCATAACTTACATAATACTTGTATAATTTAAAAAAAAAAAGATTCAAAGTATATAGGTTTGAAACTTTGACGGGTTGCCTTATATCTCACTTATTAGATATAATGGATCCTCCCTAGGTGTAACAATGCCACGTATGATGGATCTTAAAGAATACATAACTTACCTAATTTTAAGATCAAATTTCATAAATTACATAAGTTGACGATTAAATTTCATAACTTACATAATTTTCCTTAAGATCAAACTTTATAACTTACATAATACTTGTATAATTTAAAAAATGATTCAAAGTATATAGGTTTGAAACTCGACGGGTTGCCTTATATCTCACAATTAGATATAATGGGTCCTCCTAGGTGTAACAATGCCACGTATGATGGATCTTATAGAATACATAACTTACCTAATTTTAAGATCAAATTCCATAGCATTATTTACATAAATTATTAATTAACAATTTAGCCGTATAATTTATTGTCAACTTTAGACTTCAAAAACTACTGAAATGGATAGGAGTTGGATGAAATTGTCAAGGGTAAGCAACGGCTATCGAAATGGAGTAGAAACTTTTTGAATTTTGCATTTCAAAATGCAAGCTAAGAGAATATGATTCTTTGCCCGTGTAAGAAGTGTTGCAATATTAACTGGCATTATCGTGAAGTGGTCTACAAACATCTAGTTGTTGATGGCTTTGTCCGGGGTACAAAATATGGTTTTTCATGGCGAGTCTACATCTAGTGGAGCATCTTCATCGATGAATCTGGGTATCCTCATAGTGCTTTCAATCGAATGTTAGTGATGATAACATGGAAAATATGTTGCGGGATGCTTTTAATATCTTGCAGATGATGGTTTGGTCATTTCCACGACTTGGGTGCAACCGATGATCATAATTTTGGAGGAAATACTTTCATCGAAGGGGAAAGAAGTGTACCGAATGAATAGCCAAATGAAGAAGCGGCGAGGTTCTACATGTTACTTGGTGAAATGAATGAAGAAGCGTATGAGGGATCAAAATTTTCCAAACTGTCATTCTCAGATTTGTCTTTTCACTTGAAATGTTTGGGGTGGACCGGAAACTCGTTGACAATCTTTGTTAGAGTTTCTGCAAGAAATGTTCCCGTTTGCAAAAATCCCTCGATCTTCCAAATACATGAAGAAATTGATAAAGGATTTGGGCCTTGGATACAACAAAATTCACAGTTGCCCAAATGACTGCATGTTGTATTAGGCGACGCATAAACCAACAAAGGTTGTCATGTATCGACCAATCTGTTGGATTAATAGAAATATAGAGGACGATAACGAGGATGAACATGGTACACATCAAAGAAGCGACCGATTAAGATTTTACGGTATTTTCCCCTAATACCGAGGCTTCAACGACTTTTCATGTCGTCAAAGATAGCCGAATCAATGACGTGGCACCGTGATGGACGAACCGATGATGGGTTGTTAAGGCATCCTGCAGATTCTTTAGCTTGGAAATGTTTTGACTCCAAATTTCCAAGCTTTGCAAGCGATCCTCGGAGTGTGAGGCTTGGGCTAGCATCCGATGGATTTAACCTTTACAAACTTATGAGCACAACGTCTGATGCTTGGCACGTGGTGCTTGTTCCCTACAATTTGCCTCCATGGGTTTGCATGAAACAATCTTCTTTTATCTTGTCTATGATTATACCTGGAGAGAAAGGGCCGGGGAATGATATTGACATCTATTTGCAGCCACTTGTTGACGAGTTAAAACAACTATGGGCTGGTGTTCAGACATTCGATGCAATGAGAAAAGAGAACTTTAATTTACGTGCGGCATTAATGTGGACTATTAACGACTTTTCGGCTTATGCTAATTTATCTGGTTGGAGTACCAAGGGACGTTATGCTTGTCCGCGTTGTCTTTGCTTGTGAGATGTTCGCAATGGTTATATAATGGGAAGAAGTTTTCTTACATGGGGCATCGTCAGTGGTTACCGAAAAATCATACATTTAGATTTCAGAGTGCTCAGTTTGATGGTACTAAAGAGTTTAGATTAGCTCCTTCGCAGACCGGTGGATCCGAAATATTATTAATGTTAAAAGATATGAATTTTATTTATGGGAAGATGAATCAACCGGCAAACCCGCATAGAAATAAAAGATATAGGGATGAATCGATGAAATCGAGAAGATGATCCTAATGAGGCGGACTTGTGGAAAAAAAAGTATTTTTTTGAGTTGCCTTATTAGGAGCATCGATTTTACGCTATAACCTTGATGTCATGCACATAGAGAAAATGTCTGCGAGAACATCATTGGGACTATTTTGAATGTCGATGGAAAATCGAAGATAATCTTCAGAGTCGACTTGATTTAGTCCACATGGGAATTCGGCGTGAGCTTCATCCCGAGCACTTCCGAATATGAAATATCGGTTGTCGCCTGCTATTTTTTCAATGTCGAAGATGGAGAAAGAAGTGTTACATGCGGTGTTGAAGGATATAAAGGTCCCGGATGCGTATGCATCAAATATATCGCGATGTGTGAGTCTTAAGGATCGAAGATTATATGGCTTAAAATCGCATGACTATCACATATTGATGCAAGACTTACTACCAGTTGCTATGCGGTGTTGTATGTCGAAAAAGGTGATGGCTCCTGTAATTGAACTGTCAAATATAATGAAAGGCATTTGTGGTAAAGTTTTGAATGTTCAAGAACTTGAGAGACTACAAGATCGAGCCGCATTAACTTTATGCAATCTGGAGAAGATATTCCCGCCTTCCTTCTTCACTATCATGGTGCACTTGTTAATTCATCTCCCGCGTGAAGCACTTCTTGGTGGACCTTTTTATCGATGGATGTATCCCATTGAAAGGTATTACTTTATTTGCAAAATATTCCTTCATTCACTAAATGCCTTTATTTCCAACTTTTGATAATGTTGTATATTGTGTTTAGGTTCCTTTCCAAATTGAAGTCATCTTGTCGTAATAAGCGTTATCCTAAGGATCAATTGTCGAGGCTACTTGGCGAGAGGAATGTGTGACTTTCTTCGAGGTATTTGGAAGATGTTGAAACAAGAATGAATAGACCAAGTAGAAATGATGGGCTCATGAGATCATAATTTGGTGAAACTTATTTATTTCAAAGTTTTGGAGAACCGATCGGTGAAGTCGAAATTACAGAATTAGACGATAGATCGTGGGTCCAAGCACATCGATACATTCTTTTTCATCATGATTCAATGGAACCATTTTGGAAGTATGTTCTACAATTTGATAAATACTCATCAATTATGATTTGTTTGTCTTCTAACGAAGTAAAACCTTTTTTACCGTAGTGAGTACAAACAAATATTGAGAGCTCGTTCACGATCTCGAAGATTAAATCGACGAGAAATTAATAAGTTGTTAATGAGAATCATTCCATGAATGGTTAAGCCAAATGGTATGCAATTTAAATTTTCATTGACAAGTAATAATATTTTCTCATAACATTCATAATTACTCGATTTACTTTCGACTCAATAGGTTTGGAGTCGAATGAAGTAAATAATGACGTTAAATGGCTTTCACAAGGTCCAAATGAATAGTTAAAGATATAGTGGCTTCCTCATCAACGGATCTGATTTCATACAAGGTATCGCGAGAGATTGAGGAGAACCCAAAATTGCGGAATTGTTGTTAATTCTTCGATTACAAGTTATGCTAGTGCTAGGGACGATGTCCGGTCAAGGGAATTTGGAATATTATGGACTTATTATCGACATCATTGAGTTGGATTATTACGGCAAATGCAAAGTTGTCTTATTTCGAGGTGATTGGGCTGATGTGAATACGGCTCATGAAATTAAAAGCGATCAATATGGCTTTACAATGGTGAATTTCTCTCGATTAATTCACACCGAGAACAAGCGATGGACGAGCCGTATGTGTTTTCTTCTCAAGTTAAACAAGTTTTTACTCGGAAAATCTAATTGATGAGGGTTGGTACGTTGTACTTGAAACACCCTAGAGACTTCTTCGACATTGGCGGTGGAAGTAGAGATGACATAGTCGAAAGATCGAAACTTTGCCTTTTCGAACAAGACTTAACTAAAATATCCCTAGTACTAGTCAACAATTTCAATGGGTTCGTCAAGATGTGGACGAAGATATTTACGAAATATGATGTAGTAAGATTTAACGATTTATTATTTATATGTAATATTATAATTTTCATGTTGGTCATGTTATATAATTTAACTATTTTAAATGTCCTATTATTGTTGTTATTTGTTACTAAAATTTTGAACTATTTTATGTGTATTGCAGGAAAAATGCCTAGAAGACGATTACGAGATTTAAATATTGTCCGCGAAACTCCAAATCCAGAAGAAGCTAATAGTAGTGAACAGCAAACAGTTGTTGGATCTTCTACTCTACCGGACATAGATGACGAGCCTGGAGAATTTGAAAGTAATGTTAAGTTTATTTTACATGCATGTTGAATTTTATTATTGATTCATTTTTCAATTTTAATATAATAATATATCATTTTTCAATTTGAAGGTGGTGGGACGCCTTGAGAGGTCGGGGACGTACATTACTTAAAGATTTATACGACTTAGAGCCTACCGATCGTGTTAAAGTAAGGAGAAACAATCATGGCCAGCCTGTTGGATCTGAAGCTCGACTGTTAGGAGGCTATTTGGGCATTTTAGCACGAAATCCCAATATGTTGCCCATTAACTACGAATCATGGCATCACATGCCTGATGCCAACAAAAATCGAGCTCTCGAAAATATTAAGGAAATAAAACGTGAATGTAATTTATAATACTTTAATTTAATTTTCATTTATATTAACTTTTATACTTTTTTTCTTGAGGTAGATTTAATTTAGAGGTCTCATGACTATGTTAAGAAGACATTGGGTAAAAATGGAGAGACAATAAAAGCACGCTCAAAAAACAATATTTTAAGAAAGACATAAGCCTCGACGAAAAATTAAGAAATGTTCCACCGGGAATGTTGAGGTACCAATGGGAAGATCAAGTTAGATTTTGGAATTCAAAAAAAGGAGAGGTATTACGTACTTCTAAAATCGTATAAATTATTTGGTTTATAGTATTTACTATATATATAATTCAAATTGCATTATGTAGGACCGTGAGCGAGTTGGAATAAGCGTGATGTAAATGTAAATTCACGCATTACCAGCGGGTTCTAGAAGTTTTGCTTGTGTAGCTGACGCCGAGGTATTATAATTTATTAATTCAGTCAAATATTAATTACTTTATACTATTAAATTATATTTTTTCTGCTAAAATGTAGGAAACTTATTGGTCAAAAAGTTAGACGCGTCCGACTTTTGACATTACGATAGAAAGAATGATGGATCTCCGATGACATCCAAAGTCGCAGAAATTTTGGTATATTTACTTAATAAAATTTTATTTTTATAAATATTTCTACCGTTTAATTGTAATAGTTTAATTCATCGTTTATAGTTTTAAATTTATAATGTTAAATTATGTTGCATTCTTTCTTATTTATATATTTCATTTCTAACTCTTTCATTGATTTATTAGGATAAACTAAAGGAGAAGAAGGCCGAGTATGAAGCGGTTGCTTGATGATAGTTCTGTTAATCTTGAGGAGATTGAAAATGTAATTATTATAGATGTTTTGGGTCCCGAAGGTACGATTGCTTGATCGATAGTTACGCTAATCTTTAGTATATTTTAATAGAATTATCACCGATGTTTTTGGTCTTGAAAGGTATGGTCGGGTTCGATTTAAAGGATCCGTGTTACCCGACTCAATATTTTGATCCGCCTTCCGATAGTACATGCCTTCCGGGTCAATCTCATCTTTGAAGTTCGAGGCTACAAAACCGGATAGCTCGGATGCAAGAGAACACGGTTGAGCAGAGGCAACAAATTGCTAATGTTCAAAGAAAATATGAAGAACTCCAAGAATGACTTAGAGCGGATCGAAAGCTAAGCAATGAAGAAGGGAGGCAACAAAGAAGAATGAGAGAGGCGGCGGCTGCGAGGGAGGCAAAGGCAACATCGATGCTAGCGAGAGCGAACAAAAAATACGAAGACTCCAAAGACCAAACTTGACATATGATGCGAGATGTTTCAAGAATGATCGTAAACCGCCATCTTAGACATTTAGTTTCTCGTTGTAAGAAGTTTTGACATTATTACATTTAACATTATTGTTACAATATTTTCGATTATCATTCATTTAATTTATTAAATTTCAAGTATCATTTAGAATTAATGTATTGATTGTGATTTTATGCTAAATTTGTTGTTTTACGTTGGAATATTGGTTGGTTTTAGTGCGGGAGGGTATAATATTGAAAAATTGTACTTTTTGAAATATGTACAAATTAGCGGCGTTTGTACAAAAGCCACTAAATTTTTTGGGAAAGCGCTAAATATCAAGAAATAAAAAAGGCCCCTGACTTTTAGCGACGTTTTTGAAAGCGCGCTAAAGGCCTTTTTTTAGTGGCGTCATAAACGCCTCTAAAAGTCGACTGGTCTTTAGCGACTTTTAGCGGCATAAATGCCGCAAAAGGCCATGACTTTCTCATTTTTGTTGTATTGGCCATGGTCTTTAGCGGCGCTTTATCTAAACCTCTTAAAAAAGCATGCCGCAAAACTTTTTGTATTGGCGCTTTTTGTATAAACGCCGCTTTTTTATGCCCAAAAATCGCCGCTAAAAGTCTGCTAAAAAAAGTTTCTTTGTAGTGGTCCTAAGTCAGGCTGGATCAAGATTAATATTGATGGATCGGTATCAATGAGCAATACCAAAGTAGTAATAGGAGGAGTCATGAGAGATTCAAATGGGAATTGGTTAACGGGTTTTGATATGGTAACAGGAGTGTCCGATGTTTTATAAATTAAGGCACGAGCGGTTGTTGAAGGCTTGAAGTTGGCTTGGTCAAAAAGTTTCACTCATGGAGAGGTTAATTGTGATAATGTAATATTAATAAATACTATTCGATATGGATTCATATCAATTAGTAACATTGTAGAAGTCTGATTAATACATGAATGGTACACTAAAGACTGGAAAGTAAACTTTAGACATGTTTTGAGAGAAAGTAACAAAGTAGCTGATTGTTTGGCCAAGGTAGCAGTAAAGAAGTTAAATCAATTAGTACTTCTCACAGATCCACCACAGTATGTTACGAGACTGCTAGAGGAAGATGTAATTATTCTCTATTTTAATTTTCTAAATTACATGCGAAATATTTTAAAATATAAAAATATTATAATATTTTGCAATAAACTATTATTAATTACTTGTGGTGCAATAACTTTAAAATATATAATTCTTAATTTAATTGTAAGTTGATTTTATATAAATTCATATTTTTTACTTTCTTAATAAGTTATAAAAATTGAAAATTGCAATTATAAAATTTACACTTATATTTTATTACCAATTTTATTTTTATGTTATATATCATTTATTATTTTATGCAATAATATTTTGTATCTTGTATAATTCAACTTAGCTATTATAAAATTATGGTAAATAATTGATGACTTATTCCTACGTTATAAATCATGTATTATTTCAACTTAGCTATTATAAATTATATTAGAAAGATTAAATGTATAATACTATTTTTGGTTATAAATTTTATCCAATGTTATGAATAAATTATATAGACCATTTGGGAGGTTTGAACTCGGTTATTCGACTATTAAAATTATCAATTTGATTATTAATATTAATGATACAAATTACCCAACCGTTAAAGACAAAGAATTGTGACCCAGTGTTAGTAACATGACATTTATTAAATGATATATAGTGTTACCAATTCATTGAATGTCGCACATAGCATTGCCTACATTCTATTATAATTTTAAACAAAATATTTTTTATAATTAGGACCAAAATGATAAATTTTATAAATATTTTAAAGGTTAAATTTGTTGAATCTTCTGGATTTAGGATCAAATACATACAATATATAAACATTGATGTACAACCCCAATTTTGCCCGAGCTTGCAAGCCTATTTTAACCCAAGCCTAATACAACCTACCCAGACCCAAAATTAAAACCCAAACAACAAACCCACTAAAAATCAATAAACCCACTGATGACCCAACCCATTTACCTAGCCCACTAACTAATCAGCCCAATTACAATAACCTAAACCCTAGCCCATTTCAAAAAATTAAACAAAAAAGAAAGACACACAAGTAGCAAACCCTAGGTGCGCCGCACCTAGGCATCGACTCGACTCGACATTACGACGCCACTGCACCACGCCCACCGCCTCGTCACATCTCCACCGCCCACTCCACTTGGACCTGCAAACAATAAAAGAAGAAGTGACAGAAAGCTTGTAAACAATGGCTATAAAAGCCATTTCTAAACCGATTGTGAAAGGGGGGACTTTTTTTTAATACAATACGAGCATTTTCGAACACAAAAAAAAGATTTGAAAGCACACAAAAAAAGGGATTTCAAACGCAACAAGAAGTCCGAATACAAGAAGGAAGACATTAAACAAAACAACGAGATTCAAACACAAAAAGGCGGAATAAGAAAGCATCGAAAACACTAAAAAAAAACCTTAAGAATCAAAGACAGAGGCCCAAGGAGGTGACTTTTTCCTTCCTTTCTATCTTTAGATTTTTCTTTTTTCTTTTCGGCCTACATGTGTATATAATATATTATTAAAGAATAAAAAAAAAACACACTTTTACCTTTTCCGGCCACCGTTCGCGGTTTTGCCTTTTATAGGCGCACGAAACGGCGCCGTTTTGGCCGGCGTCCTTAAGCCCCAAAACGACGTCGTTTCGCCCCTATAACCCGCGTTGACCCGACCCGTCAGGAGGATCCACGTGTTTTTGTTTTTGGGTCTAATTATGCAAATGGCCCTTCCGTTTTTTTGCCCTTTTTAATTAAGTTTTTATGTTTTCAAATTTGACCCCACAATTTACTCCGGTTCACAATCTTGTCCTCCCTCTCTTCTGCTGCGTTTTGGCGAAGGGCTTATTACCTCTTTGGTCCCTCCAGTCCCTAATCTTTCTTTTATTTTAAATTCACCCTAAAATTTTGTTTTTAATTTAATTTAGTCCTTTTATTATTTTCACTATTTTTAACTTAGCTAAAACTTCCTATTATTATTATTATTATTATTATTATTATTATTATTATTATTATTATTATTATTATTATTTGTGTGTAAATAGGTCCCTAATCTTTCTTTTATTTTAAATTCACCTAAAATTTTGTTTTTAATTTAATTTAGTCCCTTTTATTATTTTCACTATTTTTAACTTAGCTAAAACTTCCTATTATTATTATTATTATTATTATTATTATTATTATTATTATTATTATTATTATTATTATTATTATTATTATTATTACCACTTGTATTTTATTATTGTTAATTTTATTATTTATTTTTATACTTTCTATTATAGTTTTCATTATTTTTCTTAATATGTTGTTATTTTCTATTTAAGTTATTATTATTATCATTATTAATATTTATATCAACACATTGTTATTATTTTCATTATTATCATTATTTTATTTTAATACTATTATTATTATAATCATCGTCATCACTTTATGTTCGTCATTATTTTGTTATTGTTATTATTTTTAACATCTTTTTATTATCTTTATTTTATTATTACTACACTACTACTATTTTATTTTCATTATCATTATTATTATTACTATTATTATTATCATTACCATTATATTGTTAGCATATTATTATTGTTTTCTTTTCGTCGTAATTATCCTTCCTGATATCTCAGTTTTTATAGCAATCGACATCCCGTATTAGCAATTCGAGTGAGTCGAGCCCTAACTTACTGGGTTCCGATTTTTCTTGTTTAAGCTAAACAACGGGATATCCCTTTCAAAAATCGCGAATTCAAGTTTCAAATCGACATTCCGTATTAGCAATTCGAGTGAATCGAGCCCTAACTTACTGGGTTTCGATTTTTCTCGTTTAAGCTAAACAACGGGATGTCCCTTTTAAAATCGCAATTCAAATTTTAAACAAAACACTTAATCCCGGGAATTTGAAATGTCGCGCCCTAACTTACTGGACTCGACATCTAGATACTTCGGATAAGTTTTTTAATATAGGGGCAATATTCCTAATTTGGACCTTCGAGAAAACGAGCCCTAACTTACTGGGTTCTGATTTCTCGTTTAACAAATGAAAGGAGATCCTCTTCAAATATAAAGCCAAGTTTTAAAAGACGAGCTTAGTTTTGGGAATCTAAAGTATTGCGCCTAACTTCTTCGTAAGAAAAACTTGATGATTTTGAATAAAATAGATTAACTTTATCTCTTCGAAAATAAGAGAGTCTTAATGTCCCTTCGATCCCTTCAAGTTTTGGAAATCAAAAGTATCTATTTTGAATCATTTCAAAGTTTTCAACATTAGGACATCGATCAATCAATTTGGTACCAATTTTGGGCGTGTCGAGGTGCTAACCCTTTCTCGTCATGTAATCGACTCCCAAACTCATTTTACGGATTTTGTAGACCAAAATCGTTGTTTTGATAAATCAAAAAACTTTTTTATTAAAAACAACTATTTTACGAGTGGCCCGATCACACCTCATCAAAAAGCCTAACTTCTGGACATAAAGCTTTACCTCTTCGAAAATAAGAGAGTCTTAATGTCCCTTTCGATCCCTTCAAGTTTTGGAAATCAAAAGTATCTATTTTGAATCATTTCAAAGTTTTCAACATTAGGACATCGATCAATCAATTTGGTACCAATTTTGGGCGTGTCGAGGTGCTAACCCTTTCTCGTCATGTCGACTCCCAAACTCGTTTACGGATTTTGTAGACCAAAATCGTTGTTTTGATAAATCAAGCTGTTTATTAAAAACAACTATTTTACGAGGTGGCCCGATCACACCTCATCAAAAAGGGTTGGTGGCGACTCCTTTCTTTTTCATTTTCAAAACCCGAGTCGACCGCGTCGTTTTCTGTTTTATCAAAAAAATGGTTACGACAATTGAAAGGTTAAATTTGTTATTAGACCAATAATACAAAGTCGATATTAGACCAATCTTTATAGCATTGCTTTTCCTGGACCCATTTATATACAGACGTAGGCAAAAGTTAGATAAAGACTAGCAAAGCAAAGACTTTGAACTTTCAAGTTAATAGTGGTGGATTAATCAATCCCACGCAATTGAGTCATGATTTAGAAAACGGAGGTCTTGGGAGGGTAATCACTGGATGTCACTGTTGTTTATGTTTGAGATGATTAAATTATAATTTTTATTTATAATAATCTTATAAATTTTCTAATTTCTTTTATATTTTTTGATAATTTTCTGTACTTTTATATTTTTAATAATTTTTATAATTGTTTTTAATTTTAATAAAATTTAAATATTTTTTATATTTTTAATATTTTTAATTATCTTTTATCATTTTCCATCATGTGCCACAACCATAACACGTGATAAAAGAAAATAACTTTAACTTTTAAAAATTATATTTACATTTTTCTGTATTTTTATATTTTGCAATAATTTTTATTATTTAAAATACTTTTTCTATATTTTTCTATTTTTGATAATTTATTTCTAAACTTTAAATATTTTTCTATACATTTATAATTTTTATAAGCTTTTATTATTTTCTCCACAATGTGACACAAACACGACACATGATGAAGATAATCGGAAAAATAAATAAATAATGAGTCATTAAATTAATTGTCAAAGATTTTTTCGATCGTTTTAATTGTTCAAGTACTCAATTGAATGAAAAAAAACTTAATATTATTTTTAAAAATTGAAAGACTTTTATACCTTAATCTGAAATTTTACTTTTTTTTCAATTAAGTAAAATTTGAGCTTAACATTTTTAGAAAATTTTAATATATTCTAATCCAAGTTACAAAAATATCAAGGATAATGATTATGTGTGTCTGAAAACATAAAAGGTAAATATAATTTTGGGTTAATTTAATGTCTCGTATATTTTTTATGTCACATTTGTATTTAAGTTAATTTAAACTTATATAATTCATGATTGATAAAAATGTTAATTTGCATATTTTTTGTGTTTAATTTGGTTTATTGTTGAACTAAGCCCTGCTAATTTACTGCTTTTATGATCTAATCTTGTCAGGGATGCAATTGGTCAAAAACAAGCTAAAAAGGGCCAAATTGAAAGACAATCATTGAATTGGGGCCAAATCAAAAAGATGGAGAAAGCCAAAGATTTATCAGATTTTGTTGACTTTGTAAAAGCCAAAAATAGGAAGATATTATTTTATTTTATTTATTTTATTTTATTTTATTTTTTTAGTTTAGGCTATTTTTAGTAAACCCCATGTATATAAATTGGGGCTTTTTATTCTTAGAAAATCATCACTTAATACTATTTTCTACTTCAATTTGGAATTGAATTACTCTCATTTTCCTCTTTCAAATTGGCGTAAAACATTATGCTAATTTCAATTGCAATTGTCTTGTTTTTACTAAATTGGGCTAATTGTTTTCCAAGTGCTTTTCTTTCCCATTCTTCACCACCTTCGTCAAATTACTTTCCAAGTTCACAAAGCATGAACAATTTCATGCTTAACTAAATTCCATATTAGCTTTAGGCCGGTGTTCTTTCCGGTCGAGAATCATGAGATTCGTATTCGCGCTAAAAATCCTCCCAAGCGGTATTCATTTTTTCCTAAGTATCGGGATAGACCAATCATCCCTTAAAGTTAAACTCAATTCCAAGTCAAAGTGCACGTTGGATTGGAGTCGTGTTTGCTGACAGTTGGAGAAACGTCTTAATGTGAGTTATGGGGCTAACCCACTGTATAACCAGCCATACCAAAACCAGTTTCCACAACAAACACAAGATTCAGGTACCTTTCTAGAAACCAAGGTAAATAATTTAGCACCTAATGTGCTTGATTTCCACTAGAAAATGCAACAACAACTTGTTGATTTTTAAAAGAAAATAGAGGATTTTCAAAAGAAAATCAAGGTGTCTATAAGAAAGTTGACCACGTCAATTGAGAAAATAAACTCACAAGGAAAGCTGCCTTCACAGACAGAACGTAACCTAAGATAAAATGTAAATGCAGTGACATTGCAAAGAAACCAAATCCTGGCAAGAATCTTGATCAAGATTCTGCCTAGAAAAAGTAGGATAACGATGAACAAGTTCGAACGAAACCTCCATTGCCCATAATCCAGCCTCCGTTTCCAGGACTATTGAACCAACATCAGAAAGGTAAGGAGGAAAAAGAGATCCTTGAAACATTCAAAAATGTCAAGATCAACATACCATTATTGGATGTCATCAAATAAATTTCATGATATGCCAAGTTCCTTAAAAGCTTTGCACCAAAAAGAGAAAACTAACTGGAAATGAAAGAGTAAATATTGGTGAAAATGTATTTGCGGTGTTACAACAGAGGATGCCAAGAAATGTAAAGTTAGAGGCATCTTTGCAATAACATGCAAAATAGGCCACTTAGGAATAAAAAAATTTATGTGTGATTTAGGGACCTCCATAAATGTAATGCATTTTCATATTTATGAATCACTTAACGTTGATTTTTTGAAGAAAATAGTTATTATTATTCAACTGGCTAACAAGTCTATTGTGCATCCTGAAGGAGTCCTTGAGGATGTATTGGTGAAAGTTAACAGATTTATCTTTCTTGTGAACTTTTATGTGGTAAAAATGGAAGAGGATAACGCTCCTGGGTCTTCAGACATCTTGTTGGGGCAACCTTTCTTTAGTACCGCAAGTACTAAGATTGACGTGCGTGGTGAAACCCTCACAACGGAGTTTGATGGGGGAGATCGTGAAGTTTAACATTTACGATGCTATAAGTCACCCTAGTGAAATCTTGAACGTAAATTGTGTCGACATAATTGAATCCTTCATGGAAGAAACTTTTGACTCACTTTATAAAAATAAACTTGAGACATTGTTTGATGATAATTCCAATTTAGGATCTATTTGCGAATCTGTTAATGAATTGTTGTCTCCTATGAACACTAAACTTCTACATTTTGTTGTGCAGACACCAAATTTAGAATTAAAACCACTTCTCGAGCATCTCAAATATGCATTTTTGGGGAAAGATAATACCTCGCCAATCATAGTTTCAAACAAAATCTCCAAGTTCGAAGAGGAAAATTTGATACAAGTACTAAAAACCCATAAGGAGGAAATTGGTTGGACCATTGCTAGCTTAAAAGGTATAAGCCCATTAACGTGTACGCACAAGATTTTCTTGGAGGAAAACACGAAACATAAAATGAGAGGCACAAAGACGATTAAACTCGAATATGATGGATGTGGTAAAAAATGAGATAATTAAGTTGCCAGATGCTAACATATATTACCTTATTTATGATAGTAAATGGGTAAGTTCGATGCAAGTTGTGTTTGAGAAAATAAGCGTGGCAGTAAAGAAAAATGATGAGGGCAATCTAGTACCCACTCAAGTACAAAATGGATGGTGTGTCTACATTGATTATAGAAAGTTGAATTTTCATACTAGAAAAGACCACTTCTCTTTTCCTTTTATAGATCAACTGCTTGAACATTTAGTTGAAAAAATCGTTTTTGCTGTCTTGATGGATACTCAGGTTTTTTCCAAATCCCAGTTGCAGTAGAGGACCAAGAAAATACCACTTTCATAAGCCCATTAGGCACATTTGCATATAAGAGGATGCCATTTAGACTTTATAATGCACCACCACCTTCCGAAGATGCATGATGAGTACATTTTCTAATTATGTAGAAAACATTATTGAAGTTTTTATGGATGGTTTTACTATGCACGGAGCTCTTTTGATGAATACCTTAAAAACCTTACGAAAATTTTAAGTAGATGTATAGAATTTAATCTTGTCTTGAATTATAAGAAATGTCATTTTATTGTAGACAAAGGTTTAATTCTAGGACATATAGTTTCAGCATTAAACATGATAAAGCCAAAATGATACTATAAATTCTTTGCCATATCCCTCGACTATAAGGGAAACTCATTCTTTCCTTGGCCATGTAGGGTTTTACAGGCGCTTTATAAAGAACTTCTCAAAAGTATTTAAACCACTGTGCAAATTATTACAAAAGGATAAGAAATTTTAGTTCAGCCCAAAATGCAAAGAGGCTTTTGACACACTCAAACAGAAGTTGGTCTCCGCTCCTATAGTACAAGAACCAAATTGGAACTATCCTATAGTACAAGAACCAAATTGGAACTATCCCTTTGAAATCATGTGTGATGCAAGTGAATATAGTGTGGGGGTCGTGTTGGGGCAAAAGATAGATAAAGAGCCCCATGTCATTTGTTATGCCTCAAAAAACCTAGATGCTACACAAAGCAACTACACTACCACGAAAAAGAAATTTTGGCTATTGTATTTGCTTTGGATAAATTTCGGTCTTATCTATCGAGATCTAAAGTGATTATTTTTTCTGACCTTACAACTCTTAAGTATTTGATCGCAAAGAGGGAAGTGAAACCAAGGCTCATTAGATGGATTTTATTGCTTCAAGATTTCGACATAAAGATTCGAGACAATAAGGGATTCGAAATCTCGGTGGCTAACCACTTGAGAGGATTAAAAACAACTTTTGACAACACTCCTATAAAGGATGAGTTTCCTGATGAGGGCCAATTTTTGGCTCAAGCATATTTTTTGTAGTATGCAGATATGGTAAACTTTCTTGTTACAGGTTAACTACCGACTAGGTTATCTCGTCCCATAAAGGACAAGCTTAAAATAGAAGTTCGATATTATTTTTGGGATGATCCATACCTATGGAAAAATTGTTTGGATCAGGTAATACGGCAATGTGTTCCAGAAATTGGGGTAGCTTCTATACTTAGTTTTTGTCATACTCAAGCTTGTGGAGATCATTTTGGCCCTAAACAGACTGCTCATAAGGTATTAAAGTGTGCACTATATTGGCTCACAATTTTTCGAGATGCATATGATTTCTGTAAAACCTGTGATAGATTCCAACTTACAGGTAACATAACTAAGTGAAATCAAATGCCCCTATCCCCAATTCATGTACGTGAGATTTTTAATGTGTGGGGCATAAACTTCATGGGTCCATTTATTTCTTCATTTAGAAATGTGTATATAATTCTTGTGGTAGACTATGTTTATAAATGGATAGAAGCAAAGCCTACTATCAATTACAATGTTAAAATTATCGTGGAGTTTCTAAAACAAACTATTTTTTCTAGGTTTGACACGCCTCACACCTTGATCAACGATAGTAGAACCCATTTTTGCAATAGAGTAATGGATGCACTTATGAAAAAATACAGAGTTCACTACTGTGTAGCTACATCCTATCACCCCCAAACGAACAGCCAAGCGAAAGTCTCGGACCTAGAATTTAAGACCATTTTGGAGAAAATGGTTTGACCAAACTGAAAGGATTGAAGTCTTCGATTAAATGACGCATTTTGGGTCTATCAGACGGCATATGATAGACTAATTGGTATGACCCCATATTGGCTTGTTTTTGGCAAGGCTTGCCACCTTCCGGTAGAATTGGAACATAAAGCCTAGTGGGTTGTATGATAATGTAACATGGAATTGGAACCTACGGGAAGAGCAAGGAAATTATACCTCTAAGAATTGGAGGAAATTCGTAATGATGACTAGAGAATGCATGTATCTATAAGGACAAAAAAAAAATTGCTCCATGATAAGAAAATATCCCGGAAGCATTTCTCAATAGGATAAAAAGTGTTACTTTATAACTCTGTGCTAAAATTGTTCCCTGGTAAACTTCAATCTTGATGGCAAGGATCCTTTATTGTAACCAAATTATTCACACATGGTGTAGTTGAAATAGAAAGTGAAGAGTCGGGAAAATGATTCATAGTCAACGGTCAAAGGTTGAAGCCATTTTATGAGAATTTTCAAGCCCATACGGTTGAAAAAATTCAGCTGGAACATCCATAGTACTAGTCGGGACGTCGAGCTAACAATGTTAAACAAGGAATTGATGGGAGGCAACCCAATTTTATTTTTATTTTCTTTATTTTATTTTTATTTTTATTTTTGCATGTTAATTAATTTCTCTTCTTATGACTAGGAGAATCGAGGAAAAAATTAAAATTGGAATGACATGAAAGATATTAAAGGAATGAGCATGCCTTAGCAAACCCTATATTCTACCCTAATCCAATGAGGAATAGCGCATCCCTATTTCAACCTCACCCAAACCTAAACCTAAACACCCACCCAACAGCCAAACACACTTCAACCTATATTTTCACCCCCACCAAACCCTAATTTTTCACCCATATTCACTCAAAACTCCCTCAAGCCGTTGCAACCCTTTACATCCAACCCCATCACTAATTTTCAAACCACCATGGCTAGGACTAGGAGTCGCACCACTGTCGAACCCTCCTTCACCGTTAACAATAATCGTAGCCGGTTCTCAACACCCCAGCACGTCGACCTTGACGACAACGCGCCCTCCCCTCTTCTCTCACCTTCACGTGCACCATCTCCTCCTCCTTCTCCTCCACTCGAACCTTCCCCTTTAACCTTCCCCTTGCCCTTAGCGATTTCCCTCCCCCTCACCATCGCTCTCGCCTTTTTCTTTACACCCACCATTGCCTCCATCATCTCTGACCTCTATCCCACTCACCATCAGACATGTCGACAAACACAAGGCACTTCGGCCCAACCGACAGTCGTACCCGAAGATGCCTCCTCCACTGAATTCGCTCGACCCGTGCCGGGGTCTAGCTTTGACAATGACACTAAGGCCGATCTGACATGCTCTGAGGCAACCGGGAGTCACAGTGACCACTGACCATTTCTGACCCGAGGTAAGACCTGCGGTCTTGAGTGAATATTCTGCCATTGGAATACCATTTAAATGGTAACTTAACATTTGATAATGTTGGCGATCAGGACAGGTATAATCGTTTATGACACAAAAAAGTAGTGCTTTACAAATGTTTATCATTATCTGTTTTGCATGCTTTGCATATTGACACTATTGTTACCTATTATTTTCGCAATATTGGTTGGATTGGTAATTTTGATATCATTCACTGCGCTTATTATGAATTGATTTTGGAATTTTATTCCACCTTTCATTTTCGACGGCATGGCCAATTCTCGTTGGACACACCTGGGATTATCTCATTTCGATTACTTGGGACCACACACAATTTGTCCCTCACTAATTTCAATATTGCACTGAATTTTAGGGATGAGCAAAACTTGATTCGACTCGAAAAAATCGAAAAAAATTCAAATTTTGAGTTAAACGAATTGAATTATTCGAGTTAATCAAGTTATTCGAGTCAACTCTAATTTTTTTTCGAATTCAAATAACTCGAATAATTCGAATAATTCGAATATCAAAATATAATATTCTACATTTGTACCCCAAACTCCCAAACCTTTTTACTTTTCCCTCAAAACTTTTACTCCTTCCCACTTTCCCCCCAAAACTTTTATTCCTCCCATCCCAACCCTCCAATCTACCCAAAATCCATTTCCCACCAAAATTTTACTCTCCCATTTACTTTTCTCAATATTTTACTCCAAAAACCCTCAAAACTTTTATTTTCCCCTAAATTTTACTCCCCTACTTTTCCCTAAAACTTTTACTCCTTCCCATCCCACCTCCCATCTACCCCAAACTCACCCCCAATTTTTTTTTATATTTTCCTCCAAAATTTTACTCCCCTATTTACTTTCCTCAAACTTTTATTCCCCAAAACTTTTATTTTCCCCAAAACTTTTACTTCTCACCCTTTACTCTCAAATAAAAATCAAAATTATCCAAAAAATCACTAAACATAAATAGTAATAATTTTATTTATATCTACTATTTATATTATTAAATTAAATTTCACATTTTATATTTTTATATTATTGAAATGTTTAGTCATATTGAATATTTATATTAAAATTGAATTATTAATTATGCCATAAAATATTCGTATTAAAATTTTATATTGGTATCAATTTCACATTTTATCTCAGAAATAACTTTTATTAAAAAATCACATTTTACATCTAATATATATTTTAATTCCAAAATACATAGTGACAAGAATTTGAAGATAATTGAAACAACTAAGCAAGCAAAAGTTAACCCATATATAAAAGATGAATAAATAAACTATGAGGTGGTGAAAGTTAATAAAGCATTTGATTAAGGTGGACAAATTTTATTACGATGGGTGACAGTGGTTACAAGGACCCAAAATTATTTTTTAAAATTTAACTCGAACAAATATATTCGATTCAATTCGATTCGAATTCCATCTCACTCGATTCGATTCGAGAAAATTTCAAATCAAATTAGGATGATAAAATATGATTCGTCAAATCGATTAACTCGAAATTTTTTCATTCGATTCGATTCGATTCGATCGAACGCTCACCCCTACTGAATTTTGTGACAAAAGACTATGCTCTATCCATTGACTATGACAACAATTTTTATACCTTTTCGGCCAAATTCAAGGCCATTAAGGCCTTTGTGGTATCAACGGACAATGTTGAAACCACATATAGCCCTAAAACATCAAAGGATTTGTGGTTTCATAATCATGCCTTATGTTACGTACTTCACTATTTGGTGTACAATTTTTTGGGCCAGAGAGATGCTTTGGCTACCATCTCGAAGACAGAATTATGTTTTTATGGTGTATGTGCACTGTTCATCTAGTAAATTTGGGCTATTGGTTTATGCTTCAATTTGAGCACATTATAAATGCCAAATGACCTCTAATTTTAGGCTCTTTTGTTACATGACTATTATTCTCTTTACATGGCTCTAATGTTCCTATTTCGGACTTACAAATCGCTTGCCAAGCCGATCCATTGGATGATCGCTGCCTCAACTCTATGGGGTTGCTTCTTGGAACTCTATTTTCTTTTCATTTTTCCCTCCAAGTATTCACGCTTCACCTGCTGAATAGATCTTTAAGCAAAAAAATTGGCACGAGGTACCCAACCAACATCAACCTTCCATGACCATTGAGCAACGTTTAAAGCGTATTGAAGCTCGGACAGACACCTTCGGCCAGTAGATGGTTGATTTTCTTGCAACTATGCATGAACGACGATAATGACAACATAGGGAGTTTTCTAAACCCTTTTCTTTTTTTCATGTATTTGTTTTTCACATCGAGGGCAATGTTTTTTAAGTAGGGGGAGACATTCCTCATTGTTTTTATTGTTTTATCTGTCATTTGTTGTGTTTATTGTTGATGCTGCCTTGTGCTTATTTTTGCCCACATTTATTTTTTTTAGTATATCCTACCACTTTTCATGACCAAGATTTTGACTAAAAACTACCTACTGTTTCACCTACAAGCATGATTCTTGTCTACGGAGTTAGTTATGATTTTACTATATTGATTTCATCTCCACTGTTTTATTTCTATTAGGCTAAAATAATTATGATTAATGAAGTTAACCCTATCTTGCTTATAGTAAAATTGATTGAATCTAAATGCAAAGAGGACACTTAATACGAATGTATGCTAAATTTATTTTCATAATTGTTTGGTAGTTACCGAAACTTATTTTTGACACTTGATTGTTTTTCCAAGTCCTCCAAAATTAAAATTCCATTCCATTAAAAATAATTATGATGCTTTCGTAGTTATGAGCACAGCTTAAAACGTGACTGACTGGGTAACGAATAGGGTGCTTGGGTTGTCATCCTACTTCACGTAAAAGTTGTGTGACATGTTAGGTAAAACTCGGCTAACATGAATTAAACTTTAAAAAAAAAATTAGGAGTGTGTTGACCTGAGTAATCAAGGTGGAACTCAGGGTGGGGTGTTTGGGTTGCCATTCCACTTCGCGTCAGAAGGGTCAAAACATTCTTAAACCAAAAAAATAATATATATTTGTAATATAATAAATTAAGAGTATGTTGGGCTGAGTAACTGGGATGGGGTGCTTGATTGTCATTCCACTTCACGTCAAAAGGACCAATACATTCTTAAGCATAACAAAAATAATAATAAAAGAGAATTACATTTGGGGATTAAGGGTAAAACAAATAGGATGTCTTGGTAAGTTTAGTAAATTACCAAACTTTCATGAAATAATCTCCAATAAGATCATGATCATCCTCCAGGGCCAGTACACTGGACACAGAAGGATTCATCGGATCCTTCGACGACCAAAGTCATGACGGCCCTTATGACTAGTGTTTGGTTGCGGGGATAATGAAGCACCCCAACAAGGTTATCCGCAAGGATTCCGCCAATAAATACTTATAGGATCTCATGTATATATTTTTATTATTATATAAATTATAATTTGCTTATTTGATGATAATTACGCATTTGAAATACTTATAGGTGAGTTATTGTCAATTGTACTATCGTCATCATCTTACGCTCATAATTTTAAGCCATACATACGTGGCTATGGTTGCTTTTGCATGCTTACGAGACAAACTCAATTAATTTCACCAACAAATTAATGTCTCAAGAAATTTCCTATATACAATCTCCAATTACGATGTCTTTCAATGAAATATCTCCAATTCTTGTTATAGTTATGTAGCTCAATTTAATCAATTACTTTCAATTATTTCTAATTTACTTCCAATAGGCTTTTTTTCCCAATAATTTGTTACTAAAGACTTTGATATCAATATATACCCAATAAAATTAAATCGGTTTTTTATGTATTTAAATAAGGTAAAGTTTTTGTAGGTATCTTCGTTGCTTTCACAAGCTGTGGTGGACAGATGACGGTATTTATCGCCTGTCGTAACCATTGGGGGGTGAAACGGTAAACGACGCGATCGATTCGGTTTTTGAAAAATAGAAAAGGAAAGGAGTCGCCACCGATCTTTATTTGGTGTGATCGGATCACCTTCGTTTTAATAAAACATTTAGTTTACTAAAAGCAGTGCTTTTTGGTCTCGAACTTTGAGAAAACGGATTCGGAGGTCGATTACGTGCGAGGAAGGATTAGCACCTCGACACGCCCAAAATTGGTACCAAACCGATTGATTGACGTCCTATTTGTTGAAAACTTTAAAAGGATTCAAAATACAATGCTTTTATTTTAAAATTGGAAGGGCGTTAAGGCTTTCTTATTTTCGAAGAGGTAAAGCATCACGTCCGATAAGTTAGGGCACAATACTTTGAACTCCGAAACTAAGCTCGCCTTTTGAAATTTGGTTTTATTTGAAGAGGATCTTCCGTTATTAAATCAAATGAGAAATCGGAACCCGATAAGTTAGGGCTCGATTTCCGAGATTTTCAAATACTGAAGATCGCCTCTATTTTAGGAAAAGAAACTTATCTTGAAGTATCTAGATGTCGAGTCCGATAAGTTAGGTAGCGACATTTCAAATTCGAGATTAAGCTTTTGTTTAGAAATGTATTTGTTTAAAAGGACATTCAGTCATTTAGATTAAGCGAGAAAATCGCGACTTAAAGGAGATATCCGTTGTTTAACATAAGCGAGAAAAACCGGAACCCGATAAGTTAGGGCTCGATCTTCCGAATTTTCAAACACCTAACATCATCTTTATTTTGAAAATTTGATTGATTAATATTAAACAAAGTAAGGATACTAACAAATGAAGCGAATGCATGAATAAATCTACTTCTTATAAACGAATGAACCAATAGATAGTGAAATAAGAACAACAATAATAAAATCATAGGAACAAGCGGGATGATAATAATAATAACGATAAATAAATAAAGATTAAAAAAATATGATAGGTACTTAAAGTGTTTTAAAGTATTAAAAAGGTAAGGAGCAATAAAAGAATAAATAATAAGTAAATGAAATGACAAATAAATAAATAAGATAACAAATAAATAAATAATGAATAAAATAATATAAAACAAAACTCATAAATGGTGAAGATTAAACAATTAATAATGGAAAATAATAACTCATTAACAAATGAACAATAATAAAATAAATAAGAGTAGTAATAATAAAATAAAATAGTAATAATACTAGTAATAAAGTAATAATAATGGTAAATAATAATAATAATTAATAATAGGGAATAGAATAATAATAATAATAATAATAATAATAATGCTAATAATGATAATATAACATAGTAATAATAAAATAATAAAAATAACAATAATAAATATAATAGTAATTAAATAAACAAAAGTAAAAAATGAAATGATAATAATAGTAATAATAATAATAATAAAACAATAATAATAAGAAATAAACAATAAAACATTAAATAACAATGATAATTAAAGGAGGGACCAAATTGAATTAAAAACAAAATTGAGGCGGTTTATAATAAAAGAAAGGAAGAGGACCCTATTGTGACGCCATTAAAAATATGGGGATGGGGCATAAATTTACCTGAACAATTAAACGCAGCGTTTTAAAAGGGACTAAATTGTAATCGCTCGAAGCTTCTGGGCCAAATAGCAATATTTAAAAACTTGATTGTAAAAATAAAAAATGCGGAAGGACCGCGCGCGTAAATTTCCCATTTTTCCGAAAAAACACGCGGATCCTTTGGAGTGGGTCGGGTTACTGCTTGGTCGCGATGAAACGACGTCGTTTTAGGGCCTTTATGTCGGGCCCTAAACGCGTCGTTCTTGACTCTTTATAAATTCAAATTTTTCCTTTTTTTTTTCATTTGCAGCATTCTTTTAAAAAAAGAGGAGAGAGAATTCTCTCCATTCTCCTCTGCAGTCCGGAGGAGGATCTCGGGAGGATTCCGGTCATCGGCCATGTCAGCCGCCACCGTACCGCGTGGCCAAAAATCAAACAGTAAAATTTTTTTATATATATTAGTTTCATTTTTTTCTTGATTTATTTTTTGTTTTGAAAACCCGAAGAAGACCCCGATCTGCTCCCGATCTAAACCCGACGACGGAGATGGGACTCGACGACATCTCATGGGGCTCGGTAGGTACCCCTCTTTGCCTTTTTCGATTTAGTTTTTAAAAAACCTAAAAAAAATAAAAAATAAGAACAGAAACGCAAAAAAAAAGTAGACAACAGTAGTAAAGAAGGACAGTAATAAAATCAACCTTTTTTGGTCTTTTATTTCTGATGGTTCTCGTATTCAAAAGTTCTGTTCTTTTTTCGAAATGGAAAAAGGCTCTTTTTTGCTATACCTTCTCTCTGTTTTCTCTCTGTTTTTTCGAAAAGCCTCTTTTTTATATTTTCACTCTATTTTTTTTCGAAGAGCAAAAGCCTCCTTTACACTGTTTTTTGTTCGGTTTTTATAACCGAGGTGCAAGAAATAAAACAAAAAGGTCCCTTGTTCCTGCTGATATTTGTCTTTGCGTGTTTTGCAGGTGGTGGCGTCGGGAGCGGTGGCGGCGGAGGCCTTGAGGGGCGGGGTCGAGAGTCGAGGCGAGGCTCGGCTAGGGTTTTTTGTTTTGTTTCTGTTTGTTTTTTTCTGTTTTCTCTTTTTTGGGTTTTCTGAGTTGGGTCGATTTTGGGCTTGTGTTTTGGGCCTTTGGTTTTGTTAAATTAATTTTAATTTAATTTTTGTGTAACTAGGCCCTGGGCAAATTTGGGCCATCTACAGCTGCCCCTCTTTGCTCATTGTCGTGCAACGGGAATAGAGCAAAGACATAACGAGGGACCAAATTTGCCCGGTTTTGCTGAGTCTTGACTTCTTTGGTGCTTTTCTTCTTCATGTAGTCTCATCCCAGTCTACCGCATCTTGTTACTTCAATCCACTCCACTGCTATGTGGCTTCAATTTGCTCTTGCTGTGACTTGTTTTATTTTAGATCTGATGCATCTTCAGAGAGATGAGGTCTTTGGTCTTTAGCCTATCCCACCTCTAGTTAAGGCAATAGGACTAAAGCTTAACCATGCTCCCTACTGGTTAGGGACAGGAGTTACAAATTTTTGACCTATTCCACTGCTGGTCGGTGGCAATAGGAGGGTGGCCAACATCATGTTCTCTACTGGTTAGAGAGCCAGGATTCGCCTTCGATCTTGCTCCGCTACTGGTTAGGGCGACAAGATCTACAACTTTCTTTTGATCCATTCCACTGCTGGTCAATGGTAGTAGGATGGTGGCTTAAATCGTGTTCCCTACTGGTTAGGGAGCCAAGATTTGCCTTCGATCTTGCCCCACTACCGGTTAGGGCGACAAGATCTACAATTTTGACCTATTCCTTCGCTGGTCGGTGGCAATAGGAAGGTGGCCTAAATCGTGTTCCCTCTTGGTTGAGGAGCCATGATTTGCCTTTGATCTTGCCCCACTCTGGTTATGGTGACAAGATCTACAATTTTGGCCTATTCCACTGCCGTCGGTGGCAATAGGATAATCTTCAACCTATTCCATCACTGGTTGATGGTAATAGGACAATCTTCAACCTATTCCATCACTGGTTGATGGTAATAGGACAATCTTCAACCTATTCCATCACTGGTTGATGGTAATAGGACAATCTTCGACCTATTCCACCACTGGTTGATGGTAATAGGGCAATATTCAACCTATTCCATCACTGGTTGATGGTAATAGGACAATCTTCAACCTATTCCATCACTGGTTGATGGTAATAGGACAATCTTCGATAGTGTTGCTACACTGTCCTTTAGGGACATATCCTGTAGACTTGATTTTGTGTTTATGCCAAATGGTGAGGATGCTATGGTCAAAATGACTCGAATGCTCCTAACTAATGGATGACACTTGCATGAAGGCAGAATGTCGTGAGAATGATGATCTTTCGTTAAGATGCAATGATTGTAATAAATCGGATGCTCCTAACTAAATGATATTACGGAGGACATTTGCATGAATGCAGGATGTCATGAGAACGATTCATTTTTCCTTAAAAATAATCTTAGGGCTATAATTGCTCGCTCGCTCGTCGAGGTCATGGCACAGAGGCAACATCTCGCCTGATGTCTATGCCTGCGAATCTGAAGAAATGGTCATAATTTTGGACTTCTCTTCTTCGAATGTTTCCAATCCCTAAGCGCGGTGGTTCCTGAACAACAGTCTTGTTTTAGGTTCCTATTTTGTTTAGAAGCTTCCAGAGTAATAGGCGGGACTCGTTTCATGGAAGCATTATGGGTCAATGGGTCGTTATTTCAATTGCAAACAACTCAAAGATTTAAAATAACAATGGAATTTATAAAGAATGGAATTGGATTAATTCAACAAAAGTAAACATTATTGGAGTACAAAAATGGGTAAAAAGAAAAAGTAGGTGCCCCAGATATCGCAGCCTGAGCTTCACCACCGGATGCTTTCGAAGATCATTTGAGCTGAATAAGTGTTGGGAGATCTGCGATTGCTTTGTAGATGTTCCGGGTGTAACATTCCTCCTTTTGCCAATTTTGGGGAAAAGATTGTCACATACCTCCTTTTAATTTGAGCCGCCTTATCGGGTTTTCAACTCAAAACCCCTTTGGTCTCAAAGCGCCCTTTACGGGTTTTCACTTCGGCCTCTCTGATTTTTTTTTTGTAAAGTGCCTTTTTCGGGTTTTCACTTTAGCCTTTCCCTTCTTCAAGCGTAATACTTCTTAACGGAATCTGAATTTATGGGATTGGGTAGATTTTTCCCATCCATCTCAGCCAAGATTAGTGCCCCTCCAGAGAAAGCCTTTTTCACCACATAAGGTCCTTCCTAATTCGGCATCCATTTCCTCTGAAATCCTTTTGTATGGGAAGGATCTTTTTCAAACGAGATCCCTTCGTGGAATTCCTTGGCGAACTTTTTTGTTGTAAGCTCGCATCATTCGCTTTTGGTACATCTGGCCATGACGGATAGCCCTCAATCTCTTTTCTTCGATTAAGTTCAACTGATCATATCGAGCCTGGATCCATTCAGCTTCATCCAACTTCACTTCTGACAATACTCGAAGAGAAGGTATTTCCACTTCGATAGGTAGAACCGCCTCCATCCCATAGACCAATGAGAAAGGTGTTGCCCGATGAGGTTGGACGGACGTTCGATAAGCATAAGCCTGAACGGTAATTTTCATGCCAATCCTTGTAAGTCTCACCATCTTCCCACTATCTTTTGATGTTTTGTTGGTCGCTTCCTTTGCCCCATTCATTTTTAGGCGTCTGGTGATGAATTGTGGTGTTTGATGTTGAATTGGCTACAAACCCCGCTATCGTGCTATTGTTTAAATTCAGTCGTTGTGCGATATGATCCTCTCGGGCATTCCATATCGACAAATGATTTCCTTCTTCAAAAATCGGCTATGGCGATTTAGTGACGTTGGCATATGAGGCGACCTCTACCCATTTTGTGAAGTAGTCGATGACCACAAAATGAATCGATGTCCGCTTCGATGCCTTCGGAGATATTGGCCCAATAGCGTCCATGCCCCACATGGAAAATGGCCATGGAGAAGTCATAACATGCAAAGGTGATGGGGTACATGAATCTTGTCTCCATAAATCTGGCATTTATGACACTTTTTGGCATAGTTGATACAGTCTCCCTCCATGGTGGACCAATAATATCCGAACCTCATTATTTGTCTGGCCATTGTGAAGCCATTAGCGTGAGTTCCACAGACACCTTCGTGGACTTCTTCTAGGATTAACTTAGCTTCGGCGGCGTCCACACACCTTAGCAGCACTTGATCTTTCCTTTTCTTGTATAAGACTTCTCCATCCAAGACGTAATCACATGCTAATCTCCTCAGCGCCTTTTTTTTCATTCTCTGTGGCTTGATCAGGGTACTCACGATTCTTCACATACCGCAATATATCGTGGTACCATGGTGGGCCAATCTTCCCTTCTTCCTCGACATTGTAGCAATGGGCTGGGGCCTCATAAATGCTCATTTGTATAGGTCTCATATCCTCCTTGTTGTTTGCTTGTACCATAGAAGCCAATGTGGCTAGAGCATCAGCCATCTGATTTTCGTCCCTTGGTAAATAACTGAAAGTGATGTCATCGAACTCCTTGATTAGTTCTTGGACCAATCTTTTGTATTCGACCAATTTGGGATCTCTCGTCTCCCATTCTCCTTTAAGTTGATAAATTACCAACGCGGAGTCTCCGTATACTTCCAGCACCTTAATTTTGCGTTCAATAGCAGCACGGATGCCCATGATACAAGCTTCATACTCTGCCATATTGTTTGTACAATCAAAATCCAATTTACAGGTAAATGGGTAATGATCTCCGTTTGGGGACACCAGAACTGCCCCAATTCCATTGCCCATAGCGTTCGATGCCCCGTCGAAGTTCAGTTTCCAAGGACGACTTTTCGTGGTATCTTCTTCAGTGGTTGCTATGTACATTAGGTCTTCATTAGGGAAATCAAAGTCCAGAGGCTCATAATCTGCCAGAGCTCTACTAGCTAGAAAATCCGCTATTGCACTCCCTTTTATCGCTTTCTGGTTTACATAAACTATGTCAAACTCAGAAAGTAAAATTTGCCATCAGACCATCCGTCCATTAAGAGTAGTTGACTCCATTAGGTATTTCATGGGTCTAGCTTGAGATGAGCGGTCGTATGATACAACATGTCTTGCCTCGGTCTCAGAGTTGTCCGGACCAAGGCACAACATATTTTCTCAATCGGTGAGTACCTTGTTTCACACTCGGTGAACTTTTGCTAAGGTAGTATATTGCTTTTTCTTTCTTTCCGACTCATCATGCTTTGGCCGAGCACACATCCCATTGAATTATCAAGTCCGTCAAATAGAGGATTAAAGGCTTCTCGGATTAGGCGGTGTCAATCTTGGAGGATTGGACAGTCTTGCTTTACTTTGTCGAAGGTCTTGACATTCCTCGTCCCACACACAGGTTGTGTTTTTAAGAAGACAAAATATGGGATCACATTTCTCGGTCGGTTGTGAAATGAACCGAGCAATGTAATTTAATCTTCCTAAGAAACCTCGAACTTCTTTTTGCGTCGAGGTGGAGGCAATTCTTGTATAGCCTTGACTTTGTCCAGTCAACCTCAATCCCTTTTCACTAACTATAAATCCTAGCAATTTCCTAACTGGCTCCAAAGGTACACTTTGCAGGGTTAAGCTTGATTGGACTTTCCTCAACCTCAAAATAATTTCCTTAAGACTTGGATATGCTCCTTTTCGGTCTCGAGACTTGGCAATCATATCGTCAACGTAAACCTCAATTTTCTTGTGCATCATGTCATGGAATAGGGTCACCATGGCTCTCTGATATGTTGCTCCCGCATTCTTCAACCCAAATGGCATTACCTTGTAGCAAAAGGTTCCCCACATGGTTATGAATGTGGTTTTATTCATGTCTTCAGGAAGCATCTTTATCTGGTTGTATCCTGAGAACCCATCCATGAATGAGAACAATGAATAACCTGCCGTATTGTCCACCAAGGTGTCGATATGAGGTAACGGAAAGTTGTCCTTCGGGCTAGCCTTGTTTAGATCTCTGTAGTCCACACACATTCGTACTTTCCCATCTTTCTTAGGGACGGGGAACGATATTGGCTACCCATTCGAGTACTTAACCACTCACAAGAACCTGCGTCAAACGCTTCTTTACCTCTTCTTTTATTTTCAAGAAAACATCGGCCTCATCCTCCAAGTTTACATTGGACCGGCTTGTATTCTTCTTTTATGGGCAAACGGTGTACCACGATATCAGTGCTTAACCCGGGCATGTCTTGATATGACCATGCGAAGACGTCCTTGAATTCTTGGAGTAACTCAATGAGGTCTTGCTTTGTCTCTGCGGTGATACCGGCTCCAATCTTCACTTCTTTCTTTTCTTGTTCACTTCCTAGATTCACTATTTCCACTGATTCTTTGTGAGGTATGATTTGTTTCTCCTCTTGTTCTACCATCCTTAACAGTTCGGGAGCTAAATCACAGCCTTGGTCATCTCCAAAATCCTGAAAATCTTCCGCACCCATATCTTGCTCAAAAAGACATTCTGAGTCATCGGTAGCGTTACTCAAATCATTGATATCTGGAGACCTGTTATGGAAATGAATAAAGGCTCATAGAATCATAGAATCTTGGCATGTTTATTGGTATGATAAATGAAGAATAGAAATGTTTAGAAAAATATTTAAAGAAAGAATAATGAATGAATGAAATGAACATAAAAGAAAATTTGCTCAAAAGATAGCGGAGATGTATTTCATTGAAAATAACGATGGCTTATACAAATTCATGTTTCACAAAAGGGTTCTTATTGCTTCTAGACTTAAAGCAATAAGTGTGTTCCGAGTATTACTCGAATAAGTTCTAAAGGCTATAGGAATCTCCTCCATGATCCAATTGTCTAGAACGCTACCCTACTCATAGGGCGGATCCTATTCGATTTTCTTCCTCAATTTTCCCTCGGATATAAGCGTTGACATGCACGATCCCTTCATTTTGTATTTCTCGTTCCGGATGGATAACCCCTCTTGATACAAAGGTCTCACGAATATGAGGGATTATCATCGGTTGCCATTTCATCTCATCTCCCCTCAGACGTGCCTTCCTTCTTTCTTGCTTCTTCCCTGACTCTTCTCTTTTTTGCTTGGCGTTTGGCTTGAATCCTAGACCAAGAAGTCTCGCTTTTCTTTTAGTCTTGGGACCTCGATTTCTCCTTGGAGGTATCTTCCAAGTCCTTTCTCCGCACACTCCATTCCCGACCATCGATTGTAGCCCTATTTTCGTGGTTTTGGACAATTGTGGTACTGGGACCTTATTCCCTCGGCGACGAATGTTGCGTTGACAAATTCAAAGAACGGAAGGAACACTCACCGCTTCATCGTTGGCTTCTAAATAGGGTGCATTGTTTGTTACTGATTGCGATAATGTCCTCTTGACGTTTATGGTTACTAGACGGCCCTCCGAGATTAATTTCAACTTTTGGTGCAATGATGAGGGCACCTTTGCCCTGCCGAAAGTGTATCCAAGGTCTCCCAAAGCGATTTATAAGATGGTGGATGTCCATTACAATAAAGTCCACCTCATATGTGCTGGTCCGATTAAGAGAGGTACCTCGATCCTTCCATGACTTTCCTCTCGGTTCCATCGAATGCCCTTACTATATTGTGGCGAGCCTTCATATGAGAACTATCAACGGCAATCGATTCGATGTCGCTAGTGGTAGAACATTGAGTCTGATCCATTGTCGATTAGTACCCCGATAATGTATATCCCTTGCATCGTGTGGTAATGTGGAGAGCCTTGATGGAACCCGTACCTCCCGGAGGAATCTCATCGTCGTTAAAGAAAATGAAGTTATCGGCACTTATGTTGCTAACCAGGCGATCCAGCTTGTTAACTGTTATATCATTTGCAACATAAGTTTCGTTCAATACCTTCATCAGCGCATTACGGTGTGCTTCAGAGCTCAATAGTAAATCTAGCACCGATATGCGAGCCGACTGTTTATGTAGCTGCTCTACGACACTGTATTCACTATGCTTCAAGAACTTTAAGAATTCCCTAGCTTCTTCCTCCTTCACCGGCTCATTTACATGTGTCTCTTGCTTGGTCCCTTTTTCTTTCTTTTGTTCGCCCGTCAAGTTTTTCCCTCTGGAGTGCTCCGTCTTTGTGTTTGACAAGTCGTAGCGCTTTCCACTGCGCGTGTAGGAGCCTTCCTCTTGGTTTTCCTTTGTAGTGTTGGGCGAATCTCCCTTCTCAGGAATTGTCACATTGCAGTTATAATTCCAGGGGACCTTCTTGTCATCTTTATATGAAAAGGTTGCAGGTTTTCGGATCACGATCCTTGGATACGCCTGGCTCTCTTTTGTTGACGGACCTCCCTTTTCAGGAATCGTCACGTTGCAGTTATAACCTCCGGGAGTCTTTTGGTCGTCTTCAGATGAAAAAGTAGTAGGCTTTCGAATCACAATTTTTACTCCGTCGCCTTTTGATCGGGAGATGGTGACTAAAGGATGGCTCACCTCCAAGGCTTCCGACTCATTCTCCAACGTACAGACGTTACCCTCTTTCTGGCCTTCATTGCTTTCAAAGAATTCTAGCTCTTTATTGTCCATCGATGCTCGCATCACCGGATTCTAAACTCGGTACAACTTTGGATTTCGTGCCTTCGAGAGTTATGAAATTCACACCCTTTCGTGTCTCTTCATGTTCTCCCTTGGACATGCCACAACCAATCCTCTTTTAGCATTTCCTTCCGACTTGTTTCATTGGGGTTTCACATCGAAATATCCTTTTACTCTTCTCCTCACGTCTTCGCCTATCATGTTGACCCGTGATTAGGTAGCGGGTGCCCTTGCCGAGGTGTCATCGACTTCTATAACTCCCATCCGGATCGGTCTTTCCACTAGTTTCTTAAAAGCGAGACGAGTGTTTCATAGAATGCCCCACGATTCCGCATGGTATTCGCATGTCGTTCGCATCATACCACTTAGGGTATGGGGGTTGCAAGGGTTTTAAGTAATGGGGGGAGACAACGTGCACGTCAAATAATTTCTGGTACATTTCCTTGTATGGGACCGGGATAGGCGTAAATTGGATTTTCTCCGTATTTTGCCTCGTGTTGGACTCCTGTCTAAAGGGGCTCTGATGATCGGGGGTCATAGTCCTTGGCTGGCTCACAGTAATAGGTTTTGAATAACCTTTTCCCACGTTGTTTATATCACTCTCCCTCTTCTTCGGGGCTATCTTTCTAGTACTTTCTCCAGCCTCTATTTTACCGCTTCGATCGCATTCTCGATCATTTCCCCAACACACAATATCGAAAAACTTTTGTGGCACTTCCAAGCATGTGATTAATGAAGGAGTTTTCAGTATTGACAAACAACATGGTTGTCTCTTTTTCTAGGAGCGGTGGTGAACTTGCGTGGCTACTTCCTCCACCGCGGGGCATCTTGCTGAAACTTTCGTTTGGCTTTTCTCCATATTTTGGAGAGTGATTCGATCAGAGCTATATCGATTCGTGCCGTATTGTTTCGGAAGGCTGTGCTAGATCCTTCCATGACTTGATCTGGGTACAACTGAGCTGATTGTACCACTTGGCTGCGGCCCCGGCCAAACTATCTTGGAAACAATGAATAAGCAGTTGATCGTTGTTAACATATCCCGCCATCCGTCGACAGAACATCGTGATGTGCGCTTGAAACAACCGGTCTCATTGTATTTTTCAAAATCCGGTCTTGAACTTTGGCGAAAGTATGAGGTGCGGGACTAGGCTCAAGTCTTTAGCGTCCACTCCGTAGCGATGGTCAGCAATCTCTATTTCCTTAAACTTTTCCTCTAACCATTTGCAACGATCCTCGAGTTGTTTGGGAAGGTTTGTTTTTGCCTTATCCATTTCAGCCATTTCATCAAAGTCGGGGACTATAGGATTAGCCGGACCTTCTCCGGGATTACTGCCTGAACCAGTCGGAAAGTGCGCTGGCATTGCGGTCTCAACCTGGCACTGTGGCCTGATAACAAAAGGCGTCCTTTGGGGACCTATTTCTGGTGGTGCTTGGATATTTGGCGGGGTAAATCCCGGAGGGTAAGCAGGGTCGTCATTATTCCCTGAACTAGTAGCGACGCCTTTTCCTCGTTCATTGGCTAATAGTTGCGCCAACTGGCTCATCATGTTGTTTTGGGACTCTTGCATCCGTTCTATCATATCTTGCTGGAGTTTCGTTATTTGCTCCTGCATCTGTTCTTGCATCTCCTTCTGAAATTGTTCAAACCTCTGATCCATGTTCTTTGTCTTAGCACGAGTCCCGTAGTGATGTCTAGTTCCCAGATTTCTTTTTCTTCTCTCTTGTTTCTCTTTTGTTTTTCTGTTAATCTTAACCAATTAGGCTTCTTTTTATAAACTTTAATGCATGTAATATGATGTAATGCAAATGCATGAATGCAGGAAGAAGACATCGATTCTGATCAACTTCATTTTAGAAAACTTTATTAGAAGGCAAAACCCTTTACATAAGGTAGATTACAAATACGTTCTAGCCCTAAGACCTAAGGTTTTGATTTTTCCAAGTAGAGATTAGCTCTTCATCACGACCGGTGGTAGCCCATATCTCATACCCACTATGTCGACCTCCTCACCAAAGTCCATGGGTGATCGGCTACTTCTCGAATCTGGATTATTGCTTCTCCCATGAGGTAGTCCGGCTTGAACTTGCTCGCAAGAATGGTGAAGCTCTTCCTCCCAACGTCTTTCTCTTGTTTCGAAGCTCAATCCGGAGCTCGCTACTATGCAATCTTGATTCTAACTCTTCAACCCTACCTTTCGTTCCTCTATTCTGCTTAGGCTTGACTTTAGTTGGCTTTTCGAGTCTCGACTTGGTAGTGGTGTAGAGATCGCCCAAGCTCGGCTATTCTAGCTTTTAATCCTTTTTCTCTTTTTGGTCTTCATCACCCCTTCTCTAAGTCTTCCTTTTGCTCGTATTTCATGAAACTTTTTCTCCCAACTGCTAACTTTGGCCCTTTCCTCTCGACCTCTTGTTGCCCTTTGCTCAAGTTTTCCCTAATCCGTGTTTTTTATCGTTAAGCGCATCCTCTTGTACTCGTCTTCAAGTCATCTCGGTCTTCCTCTACTTTTCGCTTTTCCTTTACGAGTTTCTCGACCTCGATTTTGACCGTCCACTTCTAACTGGAGGAGCATCTTTTCTTCCTCTAACCTTTCTATCCTTTTCCTGAGTTCCGAGCTCATCCGTTCAAAATCTTGCTTTACAACCTCTAATTCTGATGGGACCACTCGCATGCATTCTTCTCTTGATCGGGCGCCTTCGGGTTTGGCTCAGGAATGTTATCGTTGACTCTCCTAGCCCTCCATTCAAGGTATTACGGTCGTCCTCGGGCTGTAGACAATCTTCTCATTCGTGAATCGATTTCGGGCACTAGAAATCTCTTTAACCCTTTTCTTATAGCTTCCCCTTCATATGAAAACTTCGCATTGAGCTAGCCCAGATGTCGTTGGTACAAACGCCTTGAACCATCTTGTCTTAGGACCAGCAAAGGCGTGGCGATGGCACCCCAAATTCCCAATAGGGGAACCCGGTCAAAGCTTCCATAGCGATAAAGGATCCTCGGAATCATCCAAGAGCCTTCCACTCAATGTCGTCCTCTTGAAGGTTTTGAAAGATCGCGATCCGCTTTTCTTGGACATATCCTCTCTTCTAGGCGTGGTTGCTATCTCTTCTAGTGGGGAGTACTTCTACGACATGAGCCGCAAGACACTTTCTCTATTTTCCAAAAGTGACTATGGAACCAAGCCAATAACAATTGCACACATCCAATAAACTCCTTTCACCTCTTCTCGGCATGCGGTCAAGGATCTGAATGTTTGGCTAAGATGGCGAGAAGGTGTGACCCTTTGTCCAATCGGTTAAATAGATCAATAACCGCCTCATCAATGTGCCTCAAAGCTTTGGGGAAGATTACGGTAGTAAATACACAAGGCCAAGATGTCTATCCTTTTCTTCGTGTCGGGATACGCCGAATCAGTCTCTCAAACATGTCCGGGTATGCATTTACCCTCGCCCTTCTTCTGCATCCTAGCTGAGACCCACTGTTCACTCATGCCGGTGATATTCATCAACTTCTTCGCGAAGGTTGGGCCATTAACCGCCTTGGAATAAGCTTTGTCAACTTGAATTCTCGGGCAGCGTAGCAAGATCGTATACTCTTCTACTGTGGGAACCAGATCCACTTTTCGAAGGAGAAAGCATTTTAAGCGGCATTCGGGGGCCATTGCTCGGAATAGTGCTTGTCTATTTTGACCTCAAGCGGGTAAGGCGGTCACCGTAAGTACCATAGAACAGCTGCTTCGCTTCATCCTCCCACTGAGTCCAAATTTCTTTCAACTCCTGGAGCTCGTTCTGCGTGACACTAATATTGGTGAAGTTCCGTAGTTCGACACATACCCTTGACTAAGCTATCTCCTTTTCTATTTGGCATTGCTCTGACCATATGCGGACTGCCGCATTGTCTTCTACTTTATCAAGAAATTTGCTTTCCATAACCAGCTTCCCAACTCAGAAACGGACCGTGAATCGATGTCTCTTTAAAATATGAAATGATATGCACAAAAAGAAAGAAACACAAAAAGTTAGTACCATGGAATGTAAAGTAAGTAAAATAA
Source organism: Gossypium rotundifolium (assembly GCA_025506655.1). Lineage (NCBI taxonomy): Eukaryota > Viridiplantae > Streptophyta > Magnoliopsida > Malvales > Malvaceae > Gossypium > Gossypium rotundifolium. The sequence continues at coordinate 11,505,131 of CP106730.1, read as the reverse complement.
ACTAATGCCTATTTGGGTGACCACTAAGGTTTGCCATGGCTCTACCTAAGGTGGGCTCTTAGGGTTTGCTATATGCGGCTTAGTTCTAAAGTTCGAGGTACCCGAACCAGTAGATTCCTCGATCCTCACCCATTATAGGCTCATACGGACCGAGTTCGGTTCAGGGGAATACATTTCCCTATGGCCATGCGGAAGTGAAAACTTCACGGAGACATAGGTACGGATGTATTCCGAAAGCAGTCCACTAGCCCATGCGGAGGTGAAAACCTCACAAAGGCATAGCTTCTCACTCCCACTTAAGGGTGTGACCACAATGGTCATGCAATGCAATGCCAAAGTATTTATAAGGCTAATATTGAAGATGCGTCAAAAGAAGCATGATTTTTCAAAACCATTTCAATTAAAAGGACAAAAATCAATCAATCTTTGGCTTGACCCTCACGTCCCCAGTGGAGTCGCCAAGCTGTCGTAACCATTGGGGGGTGAAACGGTAAACGACGCGGTCGACTCGGTTTTTGAAAAATAGAAAAGGAAAGGAGTCGCCACCGATCTTTATTTGGTGTGATCGGATCACCTTCGTTTTAATAAAACATTTAGTTTACTAAAACAGTGCTTTTTGGTCTACGAACTTTGAGAAAACGGATTCGGAGGTCGATTACGTGCGAGGAAGGATTAGCACCCTCGACACGCCCAAAATTGGTACCAAACTGATTGATTGACGTCCTATTTGTTGAAAACTTTAAAAGGATTCGAAAATACAATGCTTTTATTTTTAAAATTGGAAGGGACGTTAAGACTTTCTTATTTTCAAGAGGTAAAGCATCACGTCCGATGAAGTTAGGGCACAATACTTTGAACTCCGAAACTAAGCTCGCTTTTGAAATTTGGTTTTATTTGAAGAGGATCTTCCGTTATTAATCAAATGAGAAATCGGAACCCGATAAGTTAGGGCTCGATTTCCGAGATTTTCAAATACGGAAGATCGCCTCTATTTTAGGAAAAAAACTTATCTCAAGTATCTAGATGTCGAGTCCGATAAGTTAGGTAGCGACATTTCAAATTTCGAGATTAAGCTTTTGTTTAGAAATGTATTTGTTTAAAAGGACATTCAGTCATTTAGATTAAACGAGAAAATCGCGACTTAAAGGAGATATCCGTTGTTTAACATAAGCGAGAAAAATCGGAACCCGATAAGTTAGGGCTCGATTTTCCGAATTTTCAAACACCGAACATCATCTTTATTTTGAAAATTTGATTGATTAATATTAAACAAAGTAAGGATACTAACAAATGAAGCGAATGCATGAATAAATCTACTTCTTATAAGCGAATGAACCAATAGATAGTGAAATAAGAACAACAATAATAAAATCATAGGAACAAGCGGGATGATAATAATAATAACGATAAATAAATAAAGATTAAAAAATATGATAGGTACTTAAAGTGTTTTAAAGTATTAAAAAGGTAAGGAGCAATAAAAGAATAAACAATAAGTAAATGAAATGACAAATAAATAAATAAGATAACGAATAAATAAATAATGAATAAAATAATATAAAACAAAACTCATAAATGGTGAAGATTAAACAATTAATAATGGAAACTAATAACTCATTAACAAATGAACAATAATAAAATAAATAAGAGTAGTAATAATAAAATAAAATAGTAATGATACTAGTAATAAAGTAATAATAATGGTAAATAATAATAATAATTAATAATAGGGAATAGAATAATAATAATAATAATAATAATAATGCTAATAATGATAATATAACATAGTAATAATAAAATAATAAAAATAACAATAATAAATATAATAGTAATTAAATAAACAAAAGTAAAAAATGAAATGATAATAATAGTAATAATAATAATAATAAAACAATAATAATAAGAAATAAACAATAAAACATTAAATAACAATGATAATTAAAGGAGGGACCAAATTGAATTAAAAACAAATTTGAGGCGATTTATAATAAAAGAAAGGAAAGAGGACCCTATTGTGGCGCTGCGAAAATATGGGGATGGGGCGCAAATTACCTGAACAATTAAACGCAGCGTTTTAAAAGGGACTAAATTGTAATCGCTCGAAGCTTCTGGGCCAAATAGCAATATTTAAAAACTTGATTGTAAAAATAAAAAATGCGGAAGGACCGCACGCGTAAATTTCCCATTTTTTCGGAAAAACACGCGGATCCTTTGGAGCGGGTCGGGTCGCCTGCGGGTCGCGATGAAACGACGTCGTTTTAGGGCCATCATGTCGAGCCCTAAACGACGTCGTTCTTACTTTATAAATTCAAATTTTTCCTTTTTTTCATTTGCAGCATTCTTTTAAAAAAAGAGGAGAGAGAATTCTCTCCATTCTCCCTCTGCAGTCCGAGAGGGAGGATCTCGGAGGATTCCGTCCACCGAGTGCGCGTCCACCCACCGTACAGTGGTAGGAAAATCAACAGTAAAATTTTTTTATATATATTAGTTTCGTTTTTTTCTTGATTTATTTTTGTTTTGAAAACCGAAGAAGACCCCGATCTGCTCCCGATCTCGGCTTCGACGACGGAGATGGGACTCCGACGACATGCCGCGGGGCTCAGGTAGGTACCCCTCTTTGCCTTTTTCGATTTAGTTTTTAAAAAACCTAAAAAATAAAAAATAAAAACGAACATAAACGCAAAAAAAGTAGACAACAGAGTAAAGAAGGACAGTAATAAAATCAACCTTTTTTGGTCTTTTATTTCTGATGGTTCTCGTATTCAAAAGTTCTGTTCTTTTTTTGAAACGGAAAAAGGCTCTTTTTTGCTATACCTTCTCTCTGCTTTCTCTCTTTTTTTGAAAGCCTCTTTTTATATTTTCACTGTTTTTTTCAAGAGAAAAGCCTCCTTTACACAATGTTTTTTGTTCGGTTTTATAACCGAGGTGCAAGAAATAAAACAAAAGGTCCCTTGTTCCTGCTGATATTTGTCTTTGCGTGTTTTGCAGGTGGTGGCGTCGGGAGCGGCGTTGGCGGCGCAGTATGTGGGGTCAAGTCGAGGCGAGGCTCGGCTAGGGTTTTTTGTTTTGTTTCGCTTTTTTTTTTTGTTTTCTTTTTTGGGTTTTCTGAGTTGGGTCGATTTTGGGCTTGTGTTTTGGGCCTTTGGTTTTGTTAAATTAATTTTAATTTAATTTTTGTGTAACTGGGCCCTGGGCAAATTTGGGCCATCTACATCGCCGATGACCCTTCACCGGCCACCAATAGTTTCTTTTGGAAAGTATGTTGACTTGAATTGTGGCTCTTCATCGGCTTCTTAATTTGTTTATGTTTTGAGAGCGTTTCAGAAAAACAAATTATTTCACAAGTTGCTTTGGACCCATGTTGTCTTAAGGTTTTTTTTTTTTTTTTGGCTTATTTTTCATTGATTAATATGACATCACTTTTGAAACTTATTGGCTTGTCTTGTTCAAGTCTTTTAGTCTTGCTTATGCATATAGTCTTGCTTTTAGAAGTGATTTTAGGAAGGGTTTTGTCATCATCCTCTCTAGTTTGGTAGATGCTTGGTTCTTTTATCGATTCTGTCCGCCGCTTTAGACCATTCAGAGTTGATTTCCTATCGTGATAGTTGCTTGCAATCTCTCCAAAAATGTTACACTTGAGTTGTGATAAAACCGATTATCAGCGTGCCATAATGTTCTATTGATGTTGAGGCTAAAGCCTTTGTCGTGTTGTTAGAACTTGTCCTTCACCGCTGAAGAGTGTTTGTTGATTCTTTTTTTTCCCGAATTATATGATCCTATTCATGGAATGAATTAATGAACTTTTCTTTTGAATTTTAATTAGATTAGTTTTATTTTAAAGAAATTGAAAGGGAAAATTAAAATTAGAAAAAGAAAAGGGTGATGGAACACTAGCCAAGAAATTGGTGTTTGAATAAAGATGAAGATGGAAGTGAAATCAAGTTTATTGCTTAGGAAAGCATGGTCTTCCTTGTATATTTTGGTTTGAGCCCAGTCGTTACGGATTGACATAAGAACCCTATGACCCACGCGGAAACCATTATTGTCCTCAAAAGCAGCATTCCTCGGAACTAGATAGAAATCATTAACCATATTCAGAATTTCTCCAAAGTCAACATATTACACTCTCCACCGAGTAAGTTAACGTTGGTTTAAGCATACAAAATTGTTATTTATATTTTTTTTATTTTTTTTCTGAAACTATATATATAATATATATAAATACAGTATTAAAAAAATAAAAAAATACATGTTTTTTATCTCCGCAGTAGTGCACGCAAGCAAGCGATGGCGATCGTGGCAGAGCTCTCGTCGAATTTGAAATTTGAAGGAGAGGGAAGAGAAACCTAAGTTTTTTTTTAAGGGGAAGGTTGAAAATGATTTTTTTTAAGGTTTTTATTACTTATACTAGAAGCAAAACGAGCGTCATTTTGCTTTGGCCACCAAAGTGCCAAAACGGCGTCGTTTCAAGGTGACCCGCGTCGACCCCACCCGCCAAGGGGGATTCTCGGGTTTTTGCCTTTTGGGATATTTGCACGCTGGCCCCTTCCGCTTTTTACTACTTTGCAATCAAGTTTATCTTGTTTTTTAATCTGGCCCCATAATTTAATTACGATTTCAATTAGATTCCCAGCAAAACGTTGCATTTTGGAGGGCAAGGATTAATTTCCGTTTAGGCCTTCCTTGTTATTCGCGCGTTCAACAAGGTCCCTTTCCTTTTATTTATTTTCAGATTAGCCCAAACTTTTATTTTAAGTTCAATTTCATCCTTTTTTATTTCTTTTGTGATTTTTGATATTTTATTATTAATTTTATTATTATTATTAATTTTAATTCTTATTATTATTAATATTATTATTATTATCATTACTAGTAATTAATTTTAGTATTACTACTATTATTTTTACTATTATAATTATTATTTTAATATAACTACTACATTTTACATTATTTTTATTACCTAATATTTCTATTATTATTTGTAATTACTATTATTATTACTATTATTATTAGTATTCTAGTTTATTACTATTATCATTATTATTATTATTATTAAACGTTTACTTTCTTTTCTTTTCTTTTTATAATTAATTTACTTTTTTTGTTGTTGTTGTTGTTATTATTATTATTATTATTATTATTATTATTGTTGTTGTTGTTGTTGTTGTTGTTGTTGTTGTTGTTGTTATTTTGATTTGTTTTATTTTAAACTTTTACACTTATTATTGCGATTTCATTATTTATTTATTTATTTATATTTTATATTTTATTGTACAAACTTTCAAATTTCGACTATTCATTATTATTAACTTATTTATTATTGATATTTATATTTATTATTGTCATCATCATTATTTTGTTACATATATTAGCACTGAAATTCATTTTACATTTTACTATAAAATAATATAACATTTTATTCGATCCCTTAAAATTTTTGTTTTGAAATGAACAAATATTCTGCGTTCTAAGGTTCGAAAGAAATCGTACCCTAACTTACTGGGTTTTGATTTTTCCCATCGAGTCCAAAGATTCTATTATTTTCTTTTTAAAATCAAAGTATAAAAGTTAAATAAAAACTTATTCTCGAGAATTCAAAATTGTTGCGTCCTAACTTACTGGATGTGACATTTTGTTATCTCGAAATAAGGATTTCTAAAAACAAAGGCAATGTTCTATATTTGGAATCTTGAGAAATTGTGCCCTAACTTGCTGGATTTTGATTTTTCATTTGACCCAAATCACCGAACATCCTTCTTAAATTTAAATGCACGGGTTTTAAAAGTCAAAAGGCAAGTTTAGTTTCGAGGATTCGAAATGTCATATCCTCACTCATTGGGCATGACATTTTACTTCTTCGAAATAAGCGAGTCCCAGTATATGATTCAATTCATTTAAGTTTTTATCGTATTTTAAAATCTTTTTAAATTTTCGACATTAAGACGTTAATCAATCAATTCGGTACCAATTTTGGGCGTCACGAGGGTGCTAATCCTTCATCATGTGTAACCGACTCCCGAACCCGTTTTCTCGAATTTCGTAGGCCAAAATCATCGTTTTAATAAATTAAAATATTTTAACGACCAATCTCAAGGTGACCCGATCACACCTCAAAAAAGATTGGTAGCGACTCCATTTTAGTTTTTAAAATCGATCCTGTTTTTCAACAGAAAAAATGGTTTCGACAACATTCTTAAACCAAAAAATAATATATATTTGTAATATAATAAATTAGGAGTATATTAGGCTGAATAACCAAGATGGAGTGCTTGATTGTCATTCCACTTCATGTCAAAAGGACCAATACATTCTTGAGCATAACAAAAATAATAATAAAAGAGAATTATATTTAGGAATTAAGGGTGAAACAAATATGATGTCTTGGTAAGTTTAGTAAATTACCAAAATTTCATGAAATAATCTCCAATAAGATCATGATCATCCTCCAGGCCAGTACACTGGACACAAAAAAGGATTCATCAGATCCTTCCACGACCAACGTCATGACGGCCCCTATGACCACTGTTTGGTTGCGGGGATAAAGAAGCACCCCAAGAAGGTTATCCGCAAGGATTCCGCCAATAAATACTTATAGGATCTTATGTATATATTTTTATTATCATATAAATTATAATTTGCTTATTTGATGATAATTCTGCATTTGAAATACTTATAGGTGAGTTATTGTCAATTCTACTATCGTCATCATCTTCTGCTCAAAATTTTAAGCTATACACTTCTGTGGCTATGGTTGCTTTTACATGCTTACAGACAAACTCAAGTTAATTAATTACAGCCAACAAATTAATGTCTCAAGAAATTTCCTATATACAATCTCCAATTACGATGTCTTTCAATGAAATATCTCCAATTGCTGTTATAGTTATGTAGCTCCAATTTAATCAATTACTTTCAAATATTTCTAATTTACTTCCAATAGGCTTTTTTTCCCCAATAATTTGTTACTAAAGACTTTGATATTAATATATACCCAATAAAATTAAATCAATTTTTTTATGTATGTAAATAAGGTAAAGTTTTTAGTAGGTATCTTCGTTACTTTCACAAGCTGTAATGGACAGATGACGGCATTTATCGCCGATGACCCTTTACTGGCCAACAATAGTTTCTTTTGGAAAGTGTGTTGACTTGAATTGTGGATTTTCATCGGCTTCTTAATTTGTTTATGTTTTGAGAGCATTTCAGAAAAACAAATTATTTCACAAGTTGCTTTGGACCCATGTTGTCTTAAGGGATTTTTTTTTTTTTTTTTGCTTATTTTCCATTGCTTAATATGACTTCACTTTTGAAACTTATTGTCTTGTCTTGTACAACTTTTTTAGTCTTGCTTATGCATATAGTCTTGCTTTTAGAAGTGATTTTAGGAAGGGTTTTGTCATCATCCTCTCTAGTTTGGTAGATGCTTGGTTCTTTTATCGATTCTGCCCGCCGTTTTAGACCATTCGGAGCTGATTTCTATCGTGATAGTTACTTGCAATCTCTCCAAATATGTTACACTTAAGTTGTGATAAAGCTGATTATCAGCGTGCTATAATATTCTGTTGATGTTGAGGCTAAAACCTTTGTCGTGTTGTTGGAACTTGTCCTTCACAGTCGACGAGTGTTTGTTGATTCTTTTTTCTCCCGAATTATATGATCCTATTCATGGAATGAATTAATGAACTTTTCTTTTGAATTTTAATGAGATTAGTTTTTGTTTTAAAGAAATTGAAAGGGAAAAATTAAAATTAAAATTAGAAAAAGAAAAAGGTGATGGAACACTAGCCAAGAAATTGGTGTTTGAATAAAGATGAATATGGAAGTGAAATTAAGTGTACTGCTTAGGAAGTCATGGTCTTCCTTGTATATTTTGGTTTGAGCCCAGTCGTTACGGATTGACATGAGAAGCCTATGACCCACGCGGAAACCATTATTGTCTTCGCAAGCAGCATTCCTCGAAACTAGATAGAAATCATTAACCATATTCAGATTTTCTCCAAAGTAAGTCAACATATTACAGTCTCCACCGAGTAAGTTAATGTTGTTTTAAGTATGCATATTATTCTTTTATTGGTGTTGATTTGAGCACATTATACTCTCAAGAGAGAATGTAGGTTCAATTTTAGAGACAATATGAACTCCTAACATAGATCGTAAAACAAACATGTAGAATTTATGAGATAAATGAATTTTTTTAAATTTTAAAGGTATAATATTTAAAAGATAATGTGAAAAGAAATAAAATAAGATAAAAGATTCTAAACTAAGTGATATACTTGTCATTTTCATACTTTATTATTGAAAAAATTCTATAATTTGATTTTTTTTTTATTATAGATTATCAAACATGCGACTAAAAATAATTTAAAATTGACCCAATTATAAAGTGACTTTTTAGTTGGCAAAACAACAATTTAGTCTTCAAATTTCATACTTTCTATCAATTTAATCATGATTATATTTAAAACGATAAAATTTGAATTTCTTTTCAAAACTTAGAAAAATCTTAAAATTAAAAATTATACAAAAGTAAATCAAAATATAAAATAAATAAAGCGAGAGAAGATGGGGATGCTTCTTAAAGGGCAAAATACCCAAATATACCAAAAAATAACAAAATTTACGGAAAAGAGCCAATTTTAAAAAATTTACGGAAAATGGTCATTTCCCCTCAAAACGCATCCACGTCAGCGCGTTTTGAGGAGATAAACTAGAAAGTCGCCCACGGGATGGCTTTTATGCCACATCGACAAAGCCTTGTTGACGAGGACGCGTTTTGTGCTGATGTGGCAAAAGCGCGTCCCCAAGGCCCCGCTTTTGCCCGGTCAAAAAATTAAGGCTATAAAAACCTTCAACCCTTTTATTTCTTTCACACTTTAGTCCTTACTCATTCTTCTCTCAAATTCCTCTCAAATTTCTCTTTAAGTCCTTGAAACTTTCTCTGAAATTTCAAAATAGTCCTTTAATATTTACAAAAAAGCCCTTTTTAATTTTTTAATATATTTTTTAATTTTTTGTAATTTATTTTTAATATATTTAATAAATAAGTTTTTTATTTTTATTTTTTGTAATTTAGTTTTAATATATTTAATAAAATAAGAAGTTTTTATTTTTATTTTTTTAATTTAGTTTTAATGTATTTAATAAAATAATAGTTGCTTATATGTTTTTGTAATTTAATTTTAATATCTTTAATAAAATAGAATTTGTTTAATTTTTTTTTGAAATTTAAATTTAAAAATAAAAGTCCAACCTTTGTAATTTTATTGTAACTTAAAGGTTTTTTTTCAAATTAGTCCTTCTACAAAAGTTCACCGTTTTCATCAACAAATAAATAGAATTTACATTAACACCAAGAGACAGAAAAAGTTAAGCAGACTGTCAACTATTCCGATTTGGACACGAGCGAGATGTATGGCCTAGGTTCCTCTACACCATCCGCACAACCTACGTTGGTTGGACGTTTCTCGGATATCCATATTGTTGCGTATTCTAGTTGAGCAAGGTCGACCTTTTGGTTTGTGCCTCAATTGCCTATCTGGCAACAGCTTATACGGTGCAAGCGATACCGATGGCCACTTACGTTCATCTGGAACTGGTGGGAATACGTGTCTCCACACGTTGTACATGTTTTCTATTTTATACACTTCGTCGACATAGCTCATGGGATCAAGACGGAGATTCTGACAAGCCGCAAGTACATGAGCGCATGGGTAACGAAGTGCATCAAATATCTCACAGTCGCAGGTCCTATTCCTCAAGTGCACACGATATTGCCCGCCAACAATACCTTGGTTCGGTCTGTCAAAGTCCGTCACACGAAACCATAAGTTGTCGCGATCATGACACACTGTGTGCATGGTGTTGGCCCATGCCTTCCCCCTGTTAATTTCTCGCAAGACCTTCGCGCTCCATACATGGCCTCATTGCATCTGGCCTTTATAACTCCCTGCTCGCTTCGAAAATAGTGCCGCTAAACGAAAATATGTCTCTTGCACAACCAATGTTATCGACAGATGACGTGTACCTTTTAGAACAAAATTTATGCATTCTACCAGGTTTGAGGTCATATGACCATATCGTAGGCCACCGTCGTATGCTTGTGTCCACTGTTTGAAAGGAATATTGCACAGGTAGTTTGCGCCTTCTTCGTTATCTGATCGCAAACTCGCCAACATCTCCTGAAAACGGTCCTTATTGATCTCGTACCCTACCAATATACGCTGATAGCAAATATTACATACCACTCTTCAATTGAGAATAAAATGAATATTACAAACGAAATTATATTAATAGATATTACATACCCATATCGGTCACTTGTCGTCGCTGACTTTTAGATCGATATTACCCGTAGTAGTTGGATGCAACATGCCTTAGGCAATATTAATGGTGTGTGCGATGCCACAGGCTTCCCTGGCGCTCTATTGCGGCTAGTATTCCAGGGCCCCGATCCGATATAACGCATATATCAGGTTGAGGGCAGACATGCCTCCTTAGCCTAGATAGGAAGAAATCCCAGTCATCAGTTGACTCCCCCAGTGTTATTGAGAGCTCAATCGGGAGGATTCTCCCATTGTCGTCCTATGCCACAACTAACAATAGTCGATGCGTATATCTTCCATACATAAAGGTACTGTCAATTTGTACCAATGGTTTACAATATATAAATGCATCTTGGCATTGCTTAAATGTCCAGAAAAGACGCTTGAACACTGCGCATCCACGGAGCAAACGATCGTTGTAGTACGCCGGTTCCGTTTCAAGGTCATTATCTTTGCTGGGACATATCTCTCAAAGACTGACACCACTGCCACACTTCATTATATGAAACGTGCCACTGACTATGCAACTTTTCCAACGCCTTCTTCTTGGCTATCCAAGCCTTCTTGTAAGAGGGCGTGTACCCCAATTGACTACGAATATTGCCAATTAAGGCCGGCACAGTAGTCTTGGGATCGACCTTCACCGTCGGCATTATTAAGTCAGCCAACATGTCTGAATTCATCTTCGGATGATCTTGTGTAACACTTGTCAACAAAGTACGTTAAATAATGCAACATTACGTAATATTAGTATTATTCAAAAACATTGAACACATCGTGATACTGTACTGGCAAGACATGTATGTGGACCTTTGTACTTTTTGATCTCCCACAAGCCTGTCCTTTTCCTCAGCGAGGCCATGATTTTCCAAAAACACGTACTGTCTTGCACTGTACACTTTGCCTCGTACTTATCGAGCTTAGATTTAACCACGATGTAGTTAACTCCATTCTTGATGCTGTATTGTTTCAATGCAGCAAGAAAAGCATCCTTGTTGGAAAACTCGTTAACAAATTCTAATTCACCCGAATCCAACGAAGAAGTTGTACGGTCACGTGTCCAGTGTGGTAGTTTAGGAAACTCCAATGCATCGTCTTGGGATAGATCGACATTATGCATGTGGGCTGGAGACGAGTACGCCCTAAATAGCAGATCTTCTTCTTCTTCGTCTGAACCACCCTCAACATCTTTAGGTACTATTGGAACAGGCTCCGGTTCAGAAAATAATCCAACTTCTACACCATCGGGCTTGGGCTCTCGAGGTGGATCCACATCCGAATCATCATCCGATCCACCATAATCTGCAACGAACGAGGGCCCCTCACTGGTGGATGTCGTGGGGAGTACATTATCCCTCCTTAAACATCTTTCGTAACGTTCCCAATCATATGTGGATTTCTAACCACTAGAAGTTGATGACGTTTCCCAATACGTATTTCTATCATCGGACGTCGAAGGAAGGATATGCATGTCCCATCCACCAACCGAGAGTCATGCAGGGGTTATGTTTTCCATAATACCATCAAACACAGGCACTTCCGTATTCTGCCTCCCACTAACAAAGTGTCGGCTTGGAGTCGTGTATTCCCCTCGAGCAGAAGTAGATGTTGAGGTCGAAGGAATATCACTTGGCAATGAAAATTGTACATATACCTCAACATAGGGTGATCCACTGACAATATGAGTCTCCACCATTGCCTTCAAGCTCCGAGGACCTTTGATGTCGAATGATACATATCTCACCGGATCAACCGAAGCACAAAATCTATACTTAATGGATTGAACTTTCATTGGCGTTGTTCCGAAGATTTCGTGCCTAATTCTTTTGCGAAGTTCTAACAAATCTATGTTCCGATTAAAACCCAGTCGCGTTGTGTTCTCCGATAAAAAAATAACACTATTTTTGGTGTCACAAACCTCACCATCGTAGTAAATAGTGGCATTAATACATTCACTCATTTTCAGTTTCTATTTTTCTTTTGCTTCAATTTCTGTTATGCAACCTGAGAATGAAATTTGGCTAATTTATAGTCTAAGGATTGCTATAGACTACTGTAGCAAAAGAGCGTCCACATGGGAGCTCTTTTCAAGACCCTAATAATGCATCCTACTTGAAGTGTTTTGGGCCTTCGCTTGCTTAAAACGTCTTCTCAAAATTATTTTACCAGAGATCGCAGTAGCAAAAGAGCGTCCACATGGGAGCTCTTTTGACTTCCCTACGACAATGCATCACCTTGAAGCGTTTTGGGCATTGTTTTCTCGAAAAAGTCTTCTCAAAATTATTTTACCGAGACTCATCGTAGCAAAAGAGCGTCCACGTGGAGCTCTTTTCACCCTTCACGACAATGCATCCTACTTGAAGCGTTTTGGGCCTTTGCTTTGCTCGAAACGTCTTCTCAAAATTATTTTACCAGAGACTATTGTAGCAAAAGAGTGTCCACGTGGGAGCTCTTTTCAGTACCCCTGCTGACAGTGCATCCTACTTGAAGCGTTTTGGGCACTGTTTGCTCAGAAACGTCTTCTCAAAATTATTTTACTAGAGACTATTGTAGCAAAAGAGTGTCCACGTGGGAGCTCTTTTCAAGACCCTATTGACAAATTCGCTTGAAGCGTTTTGGCCTTGTTTGTTCAGAACGTCTTCTCAAAATTATTTTGCAGATACAAAAAAAAATTCAAATAATTTTTTTTTGATAATATATTTTACCCAAAACCCTAAATATATTTTTACTAAAGCCTAATTAACCCTAATTAAATTTCCCCTAAAAATCTTAAATCTAACGACCCTAATTAACCCTAAAAAATCATAAACCCTGGCCTAGAAACCTTAAAATTTCATACCCTAACACTAAAAATAGCTAAAAAGTCAAGACGAGAAAGAAGGCAAAAGCGCCCCCGCATCAGCACAAAGTGCGTCCTCGTCAGCGCGCTTTGCTGATGTGGCACAAAGCACGTCCCCAAGGGCGCGCTTTCCTGGTTTATCTCCTCAAAACGTGCTGATGTGGACGCGTTTTGAGGGAAATGACCCTTTTCTGTAAATTTTCTTAAAACCAGCCCTTTTTCTTAAATTTTGTTATTTTTTGGTATATTTGGATATTTTACCCCTTCTTAAACCCTTAAAAATTATTTTTGTATTGTTTATCTAGAAATATTCAATACTTATTATTTAAAATAACATTGAAAAATAAAAACATTAAGTAAAATTATTGGTTCCTATTTTTTACCTTTTTTCTTAACATGGTTTTTTCATTATAAGAAAAAATTAAGAATATAACTCTTTTTTTTTTTTACAATTTGGGTTTTGAAAAAATTAAATCAATTGAAATTTTGAATTGAGTCCTAAAAAGTAAATTTTGTGATTTATTTTTGTATTTTTATTAAAATTTATATATTAATTTCACAAGCCTCTAATATATCAGACTTAGATGCTCTTCAAGAGCATGAAACTCGACTTGGAAGATATTACTAATTTGACTTGAGAAACACTGAGGAAACATGTAATGATTTTTTTGACCTATTTTTCATTTAAATGATAATTATTTCTCATACATATTAATTCTTCAACCACAACATATTGAAGTTTTTATATTTTTAGTATTGTTATATAGAATTTTCTATTTTTTAAAATAAATTTGAATTTTTGTATAATTTTTATATAGTATTATTATACCAAATGTGGCTTTTTAACATTGGTGTGATATAAAAAAACAATTAAAACAAGTTGATTAGTTTGGAAGTGAAGGTCTTCCATTACGGCTTGCCATCAGAAGGCCCATCACCCACGCAAAAACCACTAATGTCTTCATTTTCAGTTTTTACTCTGAACACTTTTGGGGTTTTGTGTATAATCGTAAGAAAAATCTAAACTACAACGGGCTGAGGGCTTGTACGTCAATCTTCAAAGACTAGATTTTAAAATTTTCCATATTTTGTGCTAGAATTTTCTCTCACTCAAGGTATTATTTATGATTTTTTAGTAATTTTAAATTTTAAAAGGTTTAATTAATTTTTTTAGTTAGTTTCAAAAACAATTAATTTACTCTTTTTTTTTCCAATTTTGTTACTATAGACTTTGAAATTAATATATATCCAATAAAATTAAATCAGCTTTTTATGTATTTAAATAAGCTAAAGTTTGAGAATTGGAGTCCTCAACTTCATAGCTATGAAATCCTACTGTTACACTTCTATCCCTACCTTCTTTTTACTCTCTACAATTGTAATCATTAGTGGAATTACAAGAGCAACAAACGATGATTCTCAATGGCTGGCAGCAGAGGCAAAAGCGTTGAGGGAAACAGGGTGGTGGAGTAATTATAGAAAGAGAGTTGGAAACCATTGTTTGTGGCCAGGTATCCGATGCAATGCTGGACGTGTCGTCGAGATTGATCTTAGTCACCATGGTTTGAATGGAAGCATAACACCTCAAATAGGAGCACTTTCAAAGCTCAGGTACCTCAACCTGTCTTGCAATAGCCTTACAGGTAAGTTACCTTCTTCAATTGGAAACCTCACTCAATTGTCAGTGCTTGATGTTTCTTATAATGATATTCATTCCATTCCACCAAATATTGGAAAGCTAGAGAGTATGGTTGATCTTGATCTCTCAAACAACGGGCTTGTTGGTCCAATCCCATCTTCTATCAGCAACTTAACCAATCTTGCCTCGTTGTACCTTCAAGTCAACCAACTTAATGGATCCATTCCACAAGAAATTGGGAGACTAACGAAATTGTTTGTATTGGATCTATCCTCCAACAGGCTTGTTGGTCCAATCCCATCTTCTGTCAGCGACTTAACCAATGTTGCCTCGTTGTTCCTTCAAAGCAACAAACTTAATGGATCCATTCCACAAGAAATTGAGAGACTAACGAATTTGGTTGTATTGGATCTATCCTTCAATAGGCTTTCAGGTCACATCCCATCCTCTCTGGGCCAGTTAACAAAATCGGTCTCTCTCCACCATAATAAGGATTTATGTGGTTCCATTCAAGGCTTCCTTCCTTGCGCTTCATCCCCAACTGTCAATCGAGAAATAAATAGCAAAGTCAAGCGCAATCTGCCCGTCACTACTATTCTAGTTCCAACTTTGTTATTTTTTCTCGCAACTTTTGTATTGGTGATACTGATATTCATCCTTTGCCGACAATATAGATCAGCTAAAGCTTTGAAACGTGGTCCAAGTCCAACCAAAAATGGAGATTTATTCTCTATTTGGAATTTTGATGGAAAGATTGCATTTGAAGACATCATAAGAGCAACAGAGGATTTTGATATCAAATATTGCATTGGAACGGGTGGTTATGGCAGTGTTTACAGAGCAGTCTTACCAAGTGGCAAAGTTGTTGCCTTAAAAAAACTCCACCGATTGGAAGCGGAGCAACCGGCTTACGACACAAGTTTCCGAAATGAGATCAAGTTTTTAACAGAAATACGACACAAGAACATCGTCAAGCTCCACGGATTTTGTCTCCACAACCGTTGCATGTTCTTGATTTATGAATATATGGAAAAGGGAAGCTTGTTTTATGCCTTGAGCATTGATGAGGAAGCTGTGGAATTGGATTGGACCAAAAGAGTGAACATTGTCAAAGGTGTCGCACATGCTCTATCTTACATGCATCATGATTGCAACCCTCCAATTGTTCATCGAGACATCTCAAGCAATAACATTTTGTTGAACTCTGAATTGGAAGCTTTTATTGCTGACTTTGGGACTGCAAGACTTCTTGATCCTGATTCATCTAATCAAACTGTAATTGTTGGAACGTATGGATATATTGCCCCAGGTTCTACACCTTCACTCTTTTTTCCCTTTTCTATTTGGTTTTATCCTTTCTTAATTTCAAAGGCTTATTTGTTTCGAATTACATATTAGAATAATGAGGGAAACAAGTAGGAAAAACCAAATTAAGAAATATCAAATATAAATAAAAAAATTTTAATTCTAGATTGAAGGATTCAAATGCAAACATAAATGCTGATTACAAAATATAAATTAACATGTATTTAATTATTTTTGTTGTTGTAATTACAGAACTTGCTTATTCGTTGGTTGTGACCGAAAAATGTGATGTTTATAGTTTTGGAGTGCTAGCGTTGGAAGTATTGATGGGAAAACATCCTGGTGAATTATTGTCAACACTATCATCATCATCATCTCGTGTCCAAAATTTCATGTTAAATGAAATTTTGGATCCTCGATTATCAACCCCGAGAAGTCGAAAAATGGCAGGAGACATCGCTTTTATTGTTGTCATTGCTTTTGCATGCTTACGAGCTAGACCCAAAGCTCGGCCAACAATGAAATTAGTGTCTCTAGAATTCCTACACATCAAGTCCCCAATTGCAATGCCTCTTCATGAAATATCATTGGTCGAGCTTAAGAATCATGAGATGTTTATGAGCGATGAAAATCACAAATAAATAAATAATTTGAAGTTGATGTAATAATATAGGAACCAATGGAAAGTGATAAGTAGAATTAATGTTCGCCAAGGCACTTCTTTGTTATTCATAGTTGCTTTCTTGTTTTCCTACAAAATATTTAAAATTTTGGGTTCAAAGACATGCCTTTTAATAATTAGAACTATGTTTTAACAATCAAGATTAATCTTCTAACTTTAGTTAAAATATTTCTTAAAATCAAATATTTTAATTAATAATAAAGTTAAATATAATAAACTTAGCCCAGTTGATGAATCTTGAAGTCAAAACTTAATTGAATTTAATTAATTTCCTTCTCCACAACAGAGTACTTATTTGATTAAAATAATCAAATCACAAAATGAATTACATTATAAAAACAATTTTAATTCTCATATCAACTATCTTAATTTACATTTAATAAAAAATTTATTTAATTTCCATTGTTTTCAATTCTTTTTAGGTTTTGATTTTATTGAATATCGTTTAAATGACTTCTTTAAACAGAATCCACATTTTAATATAATTTTAGAAATAAGTTAAATTTTAATTTTATTTTAGAATTAAAAATTAAAAGTTTGGTTCTAACTCATGGTTTAAATTGAATCACATCTAGATTTTTGGGGTTGGAACAGAATTTTAAATCTTAAGGGGTCAAACTGATTTTTTTTTTTAATTTGCAAATTTGAACACCAAATTAAGGTGGGATTAAATAAATTTTATTTATTTTGATTAAATTCACATTTGAAACTACTTTGGTGAGTGAATGATTGAAAGTAGTATGTTGGTTATGGTCCAAGTCACATTGGTCATTTCAGTGATGGGTTTGTCTTCTTTTTTTTATCAAAACCAAAGAGCTCAAATTCATTTTGAGAGAGATATAAGTCTGGTTTTAGACTCATTTAATCTGATTAATGATTTCTTTTTGTTTTGATATAATAATATTTAAGCTAAATTTTTATTTATATTTCCTAAGTCATTTGATGAAAATATGATTAGAAATTTTATCAAATATTTCCAAAGCATTTCAAAGACTTGTAGAAGTGTCTAAAACATGTTTTAAATGTGTTTTAGCTTATTTAAATGTTTTTATCCAATACCAAAATATTTGAAGTATTTTAAACTCAAGCTTGAAAAGAAATATTGATACCCTACAATTTATTAGGGTGGCGGATGAAATTTTAATTTTTATAGTTTATATCTTTTAATTTGTAAATAATTAAATCAAATTTTATAATTTTAGAAGGGCCAATGTGCAATTTTACTTTTATTAATTTAAAATTTTAAAAAAAAATTCAAAGGCCTAAATAGTAATTTAAATCTAATTGTATCATTACAACTAGGACAGTGAGCAAATTGTGAAACCCTAAAGAAAGTATCGGTACAGATTGACTTGTACCTATACCATAAGCTCCAACAACTACTATTTTCAAACACTGAAACATTACAGTTGACAACGTTACAACATTAAATTCGGTCATTCAAAAATTATTTTACGAGTTCAAAAGTTTACAAAAACGGTTGACAACGGTTACTAAAAAATCTGTAAATAATTAAAAGAAGTAAATTGTAAAGCACTGCTTTACACTCCTAAAAAAAGTTTAAACTTCGAGAAGATATTATTGATAGAAAACAACTACAAACCTCAAATTTAAATCACAAAACTAACATAAATAACACTAAAATTACAATTTTACTTCAAAAATATCAATCAATGATTAGAAAAATATTATAATACTACTTACAAGATTACAGATTTACTAAAATCAGTACTGAGTTGTAATAATTAATTCCTAATACCTTACAAAAGTTTCAGAAGAATACCAAATTATTGAATACGAAGGAAATTAAATTAAGCAAATTATAAAAATTCAATAAATAAAAAAAATCAGTAAATTAGTGGTACTTTCAAAAGTTAGTTTTTGCATAAGCACTTGAGCTTGGCACCAAGCAAAGCTTCAATGGCCCAATGCTCCAAAACACATCATTAAGTGCTCAGTGTTTGTAAGTGACACATCATCAACCCTCCAGATTGCCAATTCATCAACATCTTAGCTATAAAATGCATGACATTGCTCAAAATGGTGAACCATAATTTAAACATTTTAATCTCAAAATAACAAAATTGCTCAATTTAACATAAAGTCCCAGACAAATACAAATGCGAACATCCACTACATTAAAGGTCTTGAAACAAAACTCAAACCATGTCTAATAATGTAGGAAATGGTAAGTTCCCATCAGAGGCTCTTTTAGTTGTGCCCTATTGCCAATACTAGCTTAAGGTTTACTCGTCCTCCTCTTCATCACCATCTCCACCAGCAGCCTTCTTGGCAGCTGCTCTCTGATTCTTTCTCTTCACTCTTCCGGGACGGCCACCTCCAAATGGACTTGTCAGAGAGAAGTCAATATGTTTCTGGGAGTCAACCCTCACCATGAAGGATGGAATGTTAACCACCTGCCTTCCGACTCTATTAAGATGAGAGCAAACATCATGTTACATTTCGGTGCATTGATAATATCTTTTGGACAACAAAAGCATGCATCGAGCAACAAACATATTCAAGTAATAAATCGAGTACCCATGCCTCGCATAAAATAATAAATCACACAACTCGCAAACCAAAAGCCGCATTGGCACATCAACAATCAGCCAAGCAATTTTTCAGAAAACTAGAGGCAGTCAATCATGTAAATTCTAAGAAAAGAATGAATGTTCTTTAAGTTTTATATCATGAAAACATACTTCTACTCTAAGCCAAAGTGGTGTTTTAGCTGATGAAGCAAATTCATCATATGTGAATACTTTCAAACTAACAGTAATCATTAAAGAACACATAACAGAAGACGTCCGGTACACATGGAAAACAAACATGATGCAACAGAACACCAACTATACAGAGTTAAAAGATACACCATGTGGTATGTGCAATAAAAGACAATAACTGAACATTCTGTGGACACCCTAAATGTCATGACATAATCCTAGTAATAAACAAGCTCGACTTACAACTTCAAGTAGTGCATCTACGACCAACATGGCATGAAAGTAAGCAACCAGCCAAAAAAACAAGAATAAAAATGTAAAACTTTACCTGATGTGACGTTGCCTAATCAACACACGAGCATGGTGAATTGACTTGGCCATACCAGTCTTGAAGACAAGTGTTTGCAAGCGGCGTTCAAGGAAGTTCTCAACAGTCAAAGCCAAGACATAATCAAGCTTGTTCTGACTCTCATCCAAAAGTCCATACCTGTTCATCCTACGAAGAAGAGCTTCACCTTCAAAAATACGACGAGGGTTCTTCTCATCAAGAGTGAGAAGATCCCTAGCAGCATTTCTGATTCGGCTCAAAGCATATTGAACCCTCCACAACTCCCTCTTACATCGGAGCCCATATTCTCCTACAAGCCTCAACTCAGCATCCAAACGTTCCTTCTCGTATGGACGCCTCGGCTTCTTAAATGTCTTCCCATCTACAACACCATATCAATTTCACCAATATATAAATAAAGATAATGAAATAATACAATAATTCCACTACTTAGCAACCCAGAGATCAATAACCTAACCTCAAATGGAGCTAAAACATTATACAGCTTATGGGTATTTGATTCTTTTCAAAGACTACTAAAAAAAAAAGCAACAAAACCCATAAATAAACATGAATTTTTCCCATTTATGATTATAGAAATTACACCATATAACTTTTCATGGTAAAGATACGAAATCAAATTAAAAAAACAGATATAATTTAAAAAAAAAAACAAGCAAAAGGAAAAAGAGATGCAAAATAGAGAATGGATTTAGCTTACAATTGCGGTAGAAACTGACGTGAACCATGGCGGCGTCGGCTTCGTCTCGGAGGCGAGAAAGCGAAAGAGACAAAAACTGGGAAAAATGAAGGAAACTGAAGGAGTGATCCTTATATACAGAGAAATCATTAACCCTAATGTTCTCTTTTAGGGCTTTTAATGGGCTTAATTTGTTTGGGCCTATTAAATCTAAACTCAAAACAAATTTATTTTATTTATTTACATAAAATTTTTAGATTCCACGAGTTAATGTCTATATTGTAAAATATTTAAAAAACACATAATATATATTTTTTTAAATTGTTTGTAAAATAAAAAATATATATTCTACCAAAAGTAAGTTTACAGTGCATTATTGTTATTAAAAAAAGAAAATTGGAAGAAGGTATTTCACTTAGTATTAAACTAGGCTAAGAGTTGGGTAACTCATCTGACCTAATTTGACTTGAATAAGATTTAAATCAAAATCTTTTGCATTTCGATATGATTTTGCCCGAATTTAATTTAAATAAAAAAATATTTTTAAATTAAATTTAATTATAAATATGTATAAAATAGTAACTAGGAGATATGATTTTAATATTTTATTAATTTTTTAATAATAAAATAGGTTCTTTAAGTGGCTTAACCCAACTCAAAAATAGGTTTAGACTTGAAAAATTCTTTAGAATCGGGTCTTAGCTCGAACCACGAACACTTAAATGAATGGTTTATAGTGGTATATAGTGTTAGCATTTTTAAGGTCTCTAAGTCGTTTTTATATATTTTGGCTCAATCAATGACGAAGCGAGAATCTATTTAGGCCTCTTTATAATATATATATAAAATTTTAAATTAATAACGATAAAATTACATTTTTAATCTCTAAAAATATAAAATTTAATTTAATTCTTTAAAATTATAAATATATAAACTATTAAAACAATAAAACTATATTTTTACTACCGTCAAAATATATAATTTAAATCCCACCTCCACAAAATTTGTGTGAGTTAGTCCTAGGCTGAACAAATTAATAATACAGCTGTAGGTACATAAGTATTGTGCGAATAAATTTGGTTTTTGTCTATTTTTATTCCTAATGATAAATATATACATTTCGAGTAGGTTGTTGGCTTTTACTTATTCTTTATGGGCATCGAAAATCTCAGACTCAGAGAAGCTTCTCACCGTTCAATGTTACATTTAATAATTTATATTGTGTTTATGTTTTTCCTATTAATGAAAACCATGTCAATATTTTTCAAAGTTGTTCAACTGTACGTGTTTTAGTTGCTCAGCTCCAACTAAATTTACTAATTTTGGGGTCTTTTCAAGTGCACATTTTACAGATAATGGAGTACAAAGTTATGCAGAAACAACCAAGTTGAACTCAGTATGTTTAGCTCAAATACATCTGATATTATGATCATTTTTCCAGGATTAGTTATCCCTCAACTGACCAGAACAAGACCTTTCAGCTTTTTCCAACACTGGTGTTGCAGCCATCTCCAAGAAATCACAACCAATGGTATCTAAACCAACATTGCTAAATTCCATCTCAGGACACTTTTCAATACCTATAAAAGGCTTGGCTTCTGCTACTGACAATGGACCCTGGAATGGCTTGTCATGCATGATTTCATTTGAGTTTCTTTCGATCTCGACGAGGAATGGTTCTTGTTGCTGATCTTCTTTTCCAGGGAATTTAAGCATATGATCAACCTGATAATCACCAACAGCTTTGTGGCTATCTATCCTGGAATGTTGTTCTTCAGTAGCTTCACTTTCATTATAACTATCAAGCAGATAATTAAATAGAGTAACATCTTGATTTTGGTTGGTCATCCCTGATGAAAATGACTTGGGAGTCATCTGGTTTTCATTGGGAACCAAGTATAAATCCTGTAACATTTCATGCTGAGCTTCTTCGTTGACACTGCCATGGCTAGTGGATGGAATGTCACAAATTGAAACTTTAATGGGATTCATGAGCATTTCTGTGGCTAAAAGTGCAATACCACAAAAATCAGCAATCTTGGTTCCTGCTTCTTGTTTACCTGCACAATCCAATTCATAAAGATCTTAAACTAAGCTATTGCACAATCCAATAACACAAAAAAGCTAATCTAAATCTGTTAATTATCCGAACCTTTACGGAAAAGTTCAAGCCCCTTAACCAGATGATGTCGATTAACAGAAGGTTGGGAAAGTAGAGATGCCAAAACAACATGCAAAGCTGCAAGCAAGAAATCTGTATAGGTTGACATTACTTCATTCTCCTCATCATTTCTCCATTTCCCATCATAAGCATTGACTGCAACATTCATCAGTAGGTCATTGATACTCGATCGTAAATCCGGTCTTAGAACACTACCCTGCAGCATAGTTACTCATTACCCTTTATTTCATTCATTCAAAATATCAAATTTGAAAATTTATATATATTTGGATTCTCGACATACCATGGTGAGGAGAGTTTGTAATGCCTTTAATGCAGAAATCTTCAATGATATAGGAGAAGTTAAGTGTTTATTTGACAGTTGCAGTCCCAAATAGTCCATGTCTTCATTCTCCTGCAAGGAACCAGTTGCAGTATGTTTGCTTTTCTTGTCAGCAGGCTGCAATAATGGTGCTTCAACTATGGTAGATTTGAAGTCTTGATTGGATACTTGTTGCCTATTTAGGTACCAGTAGGCATCCAAATCAATAAATGCATAGCTGGTGAGTTGTTCTGCTATTTGTAAGGCTGCACCTGCATGGGGATCAAACTTTGATTTATGCATAACAATATACTTGAATTCCAGGGTATATATAAAAGTAGATATAATAGGATAAACATACCAATGCCCATAGATAAAAGCAAAGTCCTTATGATGAAGTAAAGTTTTGTTCTTAGCATAGGCAGTGCACATTTGTGAAAGCAATCTTTAAGGAGCCTGATGATATATCCAGCATGTGGCAGTAGTTGGCTACAACATTATAGGATACAACCCTCAAAAGACCCTCCAAATTTATGGAAAAACTAAGAAAAATGAACATACCCCTATTGGACAAATTCTTGTATCCGATAACGTACCTGGATGTTCCTTTTATGATTGCAGATAGGAGATCTAAAGCATATGACTGCAAAACAGGAAGCTCAGTGCAAACAAATCCTTCTTGCATGATTGCCATGGACTTCAATGAAGCTTGAGAAAATGAGTCATTCACCATTAGCACTCTTTTTACATTAGTTAATAATTGTTGAACTGGAACAGTCACCTGTTTAACAACAAATATGATTTTTTTTTTCTCTTCAAACATTCATCTATTGGTTTGGAAATGTGATAGAATGAGATCGAGAAAATGTTGTCGTGTTAGATTACCTGAACCGGATAAGAATTTGTCAGCATTGTGCTGCAGCAAAGCATTAGTGTTGGGATTATGCATGTCAACAATTGCTTGGACTTTATTGCTTCTGGATTTGCTGCTCTTTCTGATGCTAAACAATAATGAATCAACTTAATCCGTTAATGTTTATCATTCGCAAAAATATCGGATCGCTTTAAAAAACAGCTAAGAAGCAAGAATTGCAAGACAGCGTTTGTTACTTACCTTGTTCCAGGCATTGAAAGACATCATTGAGGTGAATGTCAATTGATGTTAGTAAATCTTGCATCATAACAACCCAGCTATCCTTGTCACCTCTTGATTTCGGAAGCGATGCCAAGAAATAAGCATAACTCTGTACATCAAAAATCAACCAAATATAGAATTTTGATTCATATGAAATCATGCATGCAGATATGATATACAGAAATAAAACTGCATTCACCTTCATCATGCTAGGACTGCATTGGCCTGCAATAATTTTCGAAACTATGATAGCTTCAGCCTGCAAAACATCTTTACTTATATTACAATCAAGCTTAGAGAAACCAACGGCGAAAAGCGATTTGGTAAAACCGAACTTGCCTTTTCATAATGAGGAAGAAATGATGCTGGAAAGGAATCAATTATGGTGCATAGCACTGCAAGTGCTCCTTCCTAGTCACAAATAAGCAATCAATGTAGTTGAAACAAAAATGAAGCAGTAAAATAACATTGCCTAGAGCTTACCATTAGAACCTCTGAGAATTCACTATCTAATAGAAGGTCCAAAACTGGTTGAATGAGCTTCCCAGCTTGCACTGTTACATCTTTCTTGATTTCTGAATATTTACCCAATCTGTAGCAGGAAAGGTTTGGAGAAAAAGAGCGACGAAATCTACTCAGACTTGGGTGTAAGTGTTGGACACAGATATTACAAGAAAAACAAAAAATCGGAGCAGAAAATGACCTCTTTAACAGATCCGATAACGAAGCGAAAGTGGCCACCTTCACCGAAATATAATCTGATGCTGGCTGCATAATTAAAAAGAAACCACATGTGACATGCCATGCTAGAACATATCCATTTCAAGCACATAAATAGTCTCTAATGCAATGCTAATTAAAGAAGTACAGAAGAAAAAGAGCTCATGCCTGGATATTTGCTAGGAGCTTGTCGAACCAGACCGGATACCATGCTAGTAACCGATTGGAGGTGCATTCTCGACAGGTTACTCCTAGTAAACATATGCCGGTCCAACATTTTCGTGACTGTACAAGAATTTGAACAAAGATTCATAGAAGAAACCATATAAACATAATTGAGGATATAGAGAGTAATTAAACAACACTGACCCTGGGACTAGAGACAAGTGAAAGCACTCGATGAACCCAAGAATCGACAGCAATGGCCCAATCCTCAACGATCTTAGAGTTTTTAGTTCCTTCAGGCAATGATTCAGACAGCAACCCAAGATTGTTGATGGCATTCACAACTCTTTGCAAATCACATTGTTGATGTGAAGGGTCATTTTCATTAGGAATTTGGTCATTCATCAAGTACTCTAGTATTCTAGGCTTCAATTTCACATCATAAACATCCTGGTATTCCATTATTGAAAGAAAATGGAAACAAAACTCAAATTGTCTGATAAAATTTGAGCCTGAAGTTGCTATGTTGTGTTGTTTTAGGAAGTAAAAGAGTTGTAACTGTTGAAACAGGGTTTTCTATGTTTGGCTGTCTTATGTAACGCTTGTTTGAATTCAGACAAAAGTTTTGGTGATTACGTAAAAGCAAAAGAGATGTGATATTTTTACTCAATTATTCTAATATTTATCATGAACAACTATTATATTAATTTATTATTATTGATGGGTTTTTTTAGGATGAATGTTACAAAGATACTAGTTGAAGTTCTCGATGAAACAATAGTTATTTTTAAAATTCTCTCAACCTATACTTTGGTATAGAACAAAATCCCTTGAAAACCAAGACTGCTCTCAATAGAGTCCTAGAGAGCAGTCACTTTTGTTGCTTGGGATGGATGAGGATGGTGGCGTGGAGAGGGAGAGCGGTAAGGAGATTTCATTACTAGCAGATGAATTATTTCAATTATCAATCAAGAAATCGCTAGTGGTGCCGACTGACAAACCCACTTTGATATGTTCAGTCTGGACGAAAAAATTCTTCAATACAGAGAGTTTTAAGGCTCAATTGAAGAGTATATGGAAGACAAAAAGGAAATTTGAAATTAAGATGGTGGGGCAGAATCTTTTTTCAATCGTCTTTGACCTAGAAGAGGATTTGGAGCTTATTATGGAAGGGCGACTGTGGTTATTTCGTAAGTTCCTTATTTTGTTTGATAGATTGATTAATCCAATGGAAAGGGACCAAATTTGTCTCACTACGTCACCATATTGGATCCATATTGGACCCTGTCCAATAGAATTTGATAAGAAGGATTTGTTACATGCGATTGGAAGCACTTTTGGAGAAGTCCTCAGATCTGAGATCAACGGCGATTTATGTAGACTCAGGGTCAACTTGGATGTTCAGAAACCTCTGCTAGAGGAATTTTTGTTTCAAGCGAAAATAGTGTAAAATCCTGGATCCCTTTTAAATTTAAAAAATTGCCAGTTTTTTGCTTTGGGTGTGGCAGATTAGATCATGGTCTCAATTATCAAAATTAGAAGACCCCTTATTCAATTACATTAAAAGCATAATCGAAAATCTTGGGAAAAGAGAGTATGACATTCAATGCCTTTGTTAAAAAGATCATGGTCTTAATGATCGGAAGAAGAGGATGATAAGGGTTGTTTGGGATTGACAAATAGGAAGAAGTTAAGATATGACAATATGAATGGCAAAGTAGTTGGTGCCGTTTGTTGGAGCGTCCAGTAGGTTGGGGAGCCCAAAGATTATGCTTATCCCAAAATGCAATTACCCATGGTTAGTAGCGGAGATTTCAACGAGATTATGTACTTCAAAACCTTCGGGAGCTGGTTTACGTCTATAGTGAATTTCAACATCTTGCCTATTAGTCCTTGCCCTATTCTTATAAACACAGATAGTGTAGTCGATCCTCCAAGAAGTCCTCTATAAAATTGTTGCAAAAGCAATTGCTAATAGATTATAAGATGTTATGGGTTATGTATTGATGAGGTTCAAAGTGCTTTTGTCCTGATGAGATGTAATAACAGAGAGTAATGTAATCGTAGAAACATATGAAATCTTGCATACTTAATAAATTGGTTTTGGACGATGGTAAAGAAAATAGTATTGAAATTATCGAGGTCAGGAAAAATATCTTTTAAGGGATATATGGCCTTGAAATTGGATATGAGTAAAGCGTCGATTTTCCTGACCGATTCTTTCGAAATTCGGGTGGAGGTAATGGAATTTTGTTAAGCAAGTGATGATCCGAATGGGGTTCGCTAGAAAAGCTTGCTAATAGATTACAAGATATGGTTTGATTATGAAATGCATTAGTTCGTAGCATCTTGCTTATATATGGCCTTGAAATTGGATAACATTAATGGCTATGATCCGAATAGGGTTTGCGAGAGGACTTTTGATTATGAAATGCATTAGTTCGACTAGGGGCGATTGAGGCGGTGACCCACTAAGTCCATTTCTTTTCTCTTTTGTAGTGAAGGTCTTTCTTCACTAATGAGAACAGCTAAGGCTAATGGTGCGGTTAAAGGTGTAAGGGCGAACAGAAGAGGGCCAGAGATTTCTTATCTTCCATTTGCAGATGATTGTATGCTGTTTAGTCAAGCAACAGAACATGGGGCTAGGAGTATGAAGAATATTTTACAGGAGTATGAATGTTGTTTGGGTCAGTGCGTTAACTACAGCAAATCGACGATTTTTTATAGCTCAAATACGACAGAAGAGGCAAAAGCAGTGGTGTCATCAATGTTAGGAGTCAGGAGTTCTTCTAACCCGAAAAATATCTGGGTCTTCCAAATATGGTGGGTAAACGAAAAAAGATGCTTTTCAAAATTTATTAGATTGGATTAATATGCGAATTGATGGCTGGAGCACCAGATTGTTATCTCGAGGAGGGAAAGAAATTTTCATAAAATCAGTTTTACAGACCTATTCCTACTAATGCCATGTTGTGTTTTCTTCTTCCAAAAACTTTATGCGAGAAGATTGAAAGTAGATTCGCCAAGTTCTAGTGACAAAAAGGTACAGGCAAAAGAGGAATTCATTAGAGTTAATGGAGATACTTATGTTGTCCAAAAGAGGAAGGTGGTTTAGGGTTTAAAAATATGGCACAATTTAACAATGCCCTTCTTTCAAAACAAGGGTGGAGATTGCTTCACTATCCGGAGTCCCTAGTCGCAAAAGTTTTTAAAGCAAAATATTTTTCAGATAGCGATTTTTATAATTCACGCTTGGGGAATTCAAGTTCGTATGTGTGGTGTAGTATTTGGGCAACAAAGAAGTCATTGGAGAAAGGATTAATCTGGAGAGTTGGTACGGTACAAACATTTCAATTTTTGCAGATGCATGGATTCCAAATTATGTTAGTCGAAGGTTAATGTCCGATGTTGTTAATGTGCATTTTGTTAAAGTAGAGGAGTTAATCAGCAATAATGAATGAATTTGGAATAAAGATTTGATAGAGAATACCTTCCCAGATGCGAATAAACTTGATCCTCCAAATCCCCTTGGCGTTGGAAGCTCACGACGATATAGTTGTTTGGAATGGAGAACCGTCAGGAGATTTCTCAGTGCAGAGTTCCTATAAACTATTACAAAGCTTTAATCCTACAGCTTACGCTTTACAAAACATCTATAAGGAATTTTACAGGAAACTCTGGCGTATTGACATTCTATCAAAAATTAAAATTTTTGTTTGGAAAACCTCCTGGAACTATCTATCTACTCGAGTAAATCTGAATTTCAAAAATTAGCATCCAATAGTGTGTGTCCTCGATGTCATAATGGGGAGGAGACGATGAATCATCTCTTCAAAGAATGTCATGTTTCAATGGCAGTTTGGAGGGGGTTAGAAGATTCTGTTTCTATTTTCTTTCTAATTTCAGAGTTTTTGGAATGGCTTGCGAAGGTCATGGGTCTTCTCTCTACGGAACAATGTAGGCTCTTTTGTATAGCGCTCTAGGTCATCTGGGGAGACAGGAACTCTCGAATCCATGACAAAACAAATAGATCAAGTAAAGAGATGGTTAGCTTTGTTCGCAGTTACATAAAGGAACTCGACGGAGTTAAAGAAGAAACTCAGATTACCTCTAAAGTGAAAACGAAATGGAGAAACCCACCTGGTTCGATAGTTAAAATAAATTTCAATGGGGCTTTTGATGAGCGAACCAAATAGTCGGCATCTAGAATAGTGGCTAGAGATAGCAGTGGGCATGTCCTCATCTCAAGCACAAATCTACACAAAGGAGTGGCCTTCGCCTTTGATGCGGAAGCAATAGCTTGTCGAAAAGCAACTCAAATAGCCATAGAAATGCAAAAAAGGGAAGTTATTATAGAAGGCAATTCTCTGACCATAATCAAGAAATGCAACAAAGGAGGTTTCGACAGATCGCTAATCGGACCCTATATAAACGATATCCACAGACTAAAATCCAGAGTTACAGGCTTAAGGTTTGAGTTTGCTCCAAGATCTACGAATACTTTAGCCCATATCTTAGCAACTGAAGCATTGAAGAGGAATGAAGGGATTTACCTGACTGATGGAGTTCCATGTTATGCCGAATCCCAGGTGAAGAACGATAGCGTGTGAGAACCAAATTAGGAAGAAGAAAGAACAAATATGAGGTGAGTTGTACCAAAGGAGAAATTAACAGTCTGAGTGAACTATTAACTCCCCTCGGTAAAAGGCAACGCCATTAATGGAGGAATTGATAGATGGGATTTGATGTGATTGGCGAAATGATCTGATTGGGCGTATAGGTCGGTGCTGTTTCTTTTCAATTTTTTTGTTATTCTAGAGTCTTCTTTTCCCAGGCCAATTCATTTTTGGGCCTATATTTATTTTTTATGTGATCTGTTACTTTTTATTTTTTATTAATCAAAGCCCAATCTGATTTCATTATATTAATTTATTATTTAGTAATTTTTTAATAGTTCAATTAATTATAATATAGTAATATTCAAAATAAATTTAATCAAATTAAACATGTAATAATAAATTTATAAAACATATAGTTACTTAACTTTTCTAAAAATATTCAATTATCCCCATTTAATTTTTTTTGTGAAAAATATCACACAAATATATTTAATAATTGTTATAAAAAAAAGGGGCAAATTACCAGAAAATACCATTTTTTACAAAATTTGATTCAGACATGTTTTCTAATTATTTCTCGAAAGGGCCATTTCTCCCAAAACGTCCACATCGGTAGCGTTTTAGGGATGCAAGAGAAAGCAGCGTCCTGGGGCGTTTTGCCACATCGAAAAAATGCTTCCTTGAGGGCGCTTTCTTGATGTGGCAAAAAGCTCCCCCAAGGACGCGTTTTAGCCCGTATTTTTTTCCAAAAAAAAAAACTATTCTCGAATTAAATTTTCAAAAAGGTCATTTTTAAATATTATAGAAATAGACCAAATTTTTAAAATTTACGAGAATAAACCTTTATAAAGACTTAAAGTGACAACACCATTTTTTTAAGGTGTCATCAATTAATATGGAAATATAACTTACAAAGGAAATATTTATATGTACTGAAAAAATTGAAAAATAAATTTTTATCCTATCAAGAACCTTTTTCGCAAAATCTCTTCTACTAATACAATTCAATAAGTTTCTATTCCAACACGGAGCCAAAAGGACAACATACAAGATGGGTAGAAGAAGTTGTAATGCTTGGCTCAATCCATGATTCGAAACCGTGGTATATAGGATAGAAAAGAATACACCAATACTAAGGATCCATACATAAGATTAATTATGGACCGGGAGAAAATTTGAGTTGTGTTTAGTCTTTTATTTTTATATTTAAGATCTTGTATATCTAGATAAAAATATATCTATAAAAAATATAGACAATAGAATCACTCAATCCTTTTAGTAAAAGATTGGGCGAGTTTAATTGCAATTCAACAAACCGACAAGAATTATTGGATTACAAAGTATCCATTGCTTCAATTCAAATTTGATTTATGAAGCTACTTTACTTTATCTAATTTATCCACTACGTCAATTCAAATTTGATCGCCTTCCATAGTTCTGGCAAGCGCAGACTAGTTTAGGACTCAATTTGCTAGCCTCATGGATAATTTCATTACCCTCATGGGCAAGGTCCGTCCCTCATTACGAGCTTGTACACATGCTTCTAAAGCTACTCGATTAGCTACGGCACCGGTGCATTTCCCCAAGGGTGTCCTAAAGTTACTCCACCGAATTGTAGTACGAAATCATCTCCAAAGATCTCGGTCAAAGTAGGCATATGCCAAACGTGAATACCCCCCGAAACTATGGGCAGAACACCTGGCATAGAAACCCAATCTTGAGTGAAATAAATACCACGGCTTTGATCTTTTTCAATAAAACCATCACGTAGTAAATCAACAAAGCCCAAAGTTATGTCCCTTTCTCTTTCAAGTTTACCTACTACTGTACCAGCGTAAATATGATCTCCACTAGACATACGTAAAGCTTTAGCTAGTACACGAAAGTGCATACCATGATTTTCCCTTGTTTTCTTTGAGCAATATGGGATATGAAATATGTGTATATATAGACTCACGAATAGTTTTGCAGCTTGTTCCTAAACAATGTGGGATTCCTTTCTCTTTTAACTAACAACATGAGATAAAATGATACACTATATTTGATTTTTTTTTTTTTACTTAGAAAGGCTACACCATTTTGTTTTTTCTTTTTTAACTAATAACATGTGAGATGATTTAGTACTATATTTATATTTTGCATATACTTAAAAGTTTTATTTATAATGTAACAAATGTTAACTTTTGTAAAAAATTTAAACTCTAAGTAAAATATTATATGATTTAAAAATGCATATTTCTACTAATTAAGTAATGATTAGTTTAATTTATATTAAAAGTGACCTTAGTTTTAAAAAAAAAATTGGGAAGTAGTAAATAAATAATTATTAAAATTTGAATTTCTTTTCAAAACAAATCCACAAAAATGTTGCTTACTTATGTAAAATAAATAATATATTTGAATTGTAAACTAAGAATAATTGAATTTTATTTGAAATCCAACTAGGTTTTGATTGTATTATAAGAAGGGAATTTTTTCCATGATATTTTATATATATATATATATATATATGGATATAATGGATTTTGTTGATGGAAATAAGAAGCCAACGGCTACCATAAAGAAGATTGCAATCCAAAGACTAAGAGAAGGAATCAAACTTTTTTGATATACTTTTTAATATTTTTTAAAATCATTTATACTCTTTAAAAATGCTTAAAATGTCAAATTCAATCACCAAATATTTATTTAAACCTAAAATTTTAAAAATTAATCATATAAAAAACAACATTACATTTTATCAAAAATTTTATTTGAAATGATATAACATACTACGTTAACTAACTATTTAATCAACTTGAAATACAATAAATCAATAACATCACTAATTATTTCTTTAAATTCAATAACCAAAATGCAATTTAAAACATGCATAAATATCATTGGATTCATAATTTAATCTACTAAAATATTGATAAATCCTAATCAATATCCATAGAGATACTTATGCGTCTGTTAACAATAAAAAAACCACCAATTCCTAGCCCCGTCTCATTTTCTCCCCCATTCCAAAGACAAGCTAGCTAAGACTGTAATGGTTCTCTTCTTTATTACTTCATTATTATTTATGTGATTCATTACTTCAAAGGCTAAAATTTCATCCCTATACTTATTTTATATTTTATGTAACAAATATAGTTAACTTTGCACTTCATGAAATGCAACAAAAATGTAACTACGACAATATTAAAAGGAAAATTATTATTATTATTGTTTATATTCTTCATGTTCGTTTCACGGATCATGTTTGAGGTTCAGAGTCCCTCCTAATATTATTGTCATCAAAATTTGAACTTCAACCTCTCTTGATACACAACATTTGTTGGTTAAAAGATAATTACTTTATAAGAGCACTCAAACACTTGTGATTTAAAGACATTTTGTAATCACATTATTATGTTTAATTTAACATTACATTGAGCCGATAATATGATATTAAGATTGGGTAATAAAGAAGTAATTTCAATACCAATTGTCGAAACCATTTTTTTGTTTGGAAAAACGGGCTGACTTTTAAAAGAAAAATGGAGTCGCCACCAATCTTTTTGAAGTGTGATTGGGCCACTTTTGAAAATGTTTTAGTCTACGAATTTTTAGAAAACGGGTTCGGGAGTCGGTTACGCACGAGGAAGGATTAGCACTCTCACAACACCCAAAATTGGTACCTTATTGATTGATTAATGTCCTAATACTGAAAATTGGAAGAGATTTTGAAATACGGATATTTTGGAAAATGTTTGGGCAATCCGAATTGGATACTGAAATTCTCCTGTCCCGAAAGGATGAGATATCACATACAGCACGTTAGGATACGATGTTTCAAACCTTTGACACCAAGATCACTTCATGATTTCCAAAATTCAGGCATTGTCATTTTAAAAAGGGTATTCCATTATTTGGCCAAATGAAAGAACCGAAACCCTGCACGTTAGGGCACGATTCCTCAAATTTTCGAACATGGAATATTGCCTTATTTTTTAAGTTGAGAAAACACGATCAAAACTTTAAAAGGATATTTAATCCTTTGGACGAGCGAAAAATTGCAACCCAGCACGTTAGGACACAATTTCTCAAAACTTCCAAGCACCAAATATTACCTTGCTTTTAATTTTAGAGAAAACAGACACAGTTTTAAAGGATATTTGATGATTTGGATAAATAAAAATCGAAACCCAATACGTTAGGGCACAACTCCATGAATTTCCAAAACATGCAATGTAGACGGCCCAAATTTGCCCAGGGCCCAACAATCAAACAACAAACCCAAAAAAATAAAAAATAGACCCAAAATACAAACCCAAAACTAAAATAAAAAAACCAGGCCCAAATGGCCCAAAACCAACCCAACTCTCAGCCAAACAGAAAAAAAAACAAAAAAACCCTAGCTCGACCCTCGACTTGACTCGCCCCCACACCGCCTCTGCTCCGCTCCATGGCCTGCTCCCCGACATGCTCCGCCCACCACCTGCAAACGCAAAAAAACAAATATCAGCAGAAGAAGGGACCGTTTCTTTTGGTTTTTCTTTCTTCCCTCTCGGTTATAAAAACCGAGCGAAAACAGTGTAAAGAGGATCCTTTTTTCAACATCAATAGAAAAATTTTTATTTTCAAAGCAGTAGATCCAAACACACAAAAAAAACAACGCGAAAGCCTCAAAAATCGAAAGAAACCGAAGGTGACCCTTTTATTTTTGAAAGTTATTATTTTTTTTATATTTTTTTCAGATAAACCTACACTATTAAAACATAGATATAGTTTAAAAAGGAAAAAGAGACAAAATAAAAAAAATAAAAAATTTTTACCTTCCTACCCACAGTGGCGTTGGTAGAGTCTCAAGACTGGCGACGATCGGTGGCGGCGCCTACATCGGAATCGCGCCACCCTCCCCTGCAGAGAAAACAAAAGGAGTTAAAGGTTTTTTTAAGTGATGAAAATGAATTTTGCTTAAGGTTTTCCATTTATATACCCATACCCATCTGGCGTCGTTTTGGCCATTGCCTTAAACACCAAAACGACGTCGTTTTGCTAAAGGATCCGGCGTCGACCGACCATGAAGGATCCGTGTTTTCATTAAGTGGGATAATTGCCCACTTGGTCCTTCCGCTCTTTATTATTTTCAATTAAATTTTATTGTCTTAAAATATGGCGGGACATTTGATTTGGTTTCAATTTGGTCCCCTACTGCTTTGTAAGTCTCGACTGAAGGGATTATTAAGCATGGTCCCTCTGCTTCCTCGTGCGTTTAAATTGGTCCTTTTGTGATTTTATTTCAGATTAGCCCTAAAATTTCATTTTATTTTCAATCCAATCCTTTTTAGTTTGAATCGCATTTTTTATATTATTGCTATTATCACTATATTATTATTATTAATATTATTGTTATTATTATTATTTTATTATTATTATTATTATTATTATTATTATTATTATTATTATTATTACTATTATTATCATTTCATTTTTACTCTTGTTTATTTATTTACTATTATATTTATTATTGTTATTTTTATTATTTTATTATCACTATATTATTATTATTAATATTATTATTATTATTATTATTATTATTATTATTATTATTACTACTATTATTATCATTTCATTTTTACTCTTGTTTATTTATTTACTATTATATTTGTATTGTTATTTTATTATTACCATTGTTGTTCCATTTCTTATCATTAATACTATTATTATTATTATTTTCATTTTACTCTTATTTGTTTATTTATTGCTTTATTCACTCTTTTTTATTATTAGTTCATCAATGTATCATTCTCTTTAATATATCATTATTTTTATTATTACAATTATTTAATTTGAATTGATTTCCATTTTTTAATTTTCACCATTTATAAATTTTTTTATTTATGTTATTCATTTTTATTATTTTATTTATTATCGTTTCATTTACTTATTGTTTATTAGTTCATTGCTCTTTTACTCTTTTAGTACTTTAAAGCAATTTATTTATTTACGTATCATATTCTTTATTTTCTTATTATTGTTATTATTATCATTCTATTTGTTTCAAAAGTCCTATTATCGTCAACCTTGTGTCATTATTTAGTTGCTCATTCATTTATTTATAAGAATTAGATTTATTCGCATGTTAAGCTAAATTCGTTAGTATCATTACTTTGTCTAATATTAATCAATCAAATTTTCCAAATAAAGATAATGTTAGGTATTTGAAAATTCGGAAGATCGAGCCCTAACTCACTTGGGTTCGGTTTTTCTCGTTTATGTTAAACAATGGGATATCTCTTTTGAAGTTGCAATTTTAAAACAAAATACTTAATCTCGAAATTGAAATGTCGTACCTAACTTCTGGACTCGACACTTAGATACTTCGGGATAAGTTTCTTTTCTAGAAATAGAGTCAATCTTAGTATTTGAAATCTTGAGAAATCGAGCCCTAACTTCTTCGGGTTCGGTTTCTCATTTGACGAATAACGGAAAATCCTCTTCAAAAATGAAAATCAAGTTTTAAAAGACGAGCTTAGTTTGGAGTCAAAGTATTATACCTAACTTCTTTGGACGTGATGCTTTACCTCTTGAAAATAAGAAAGCCTTAACGTCCTTCCAATTTTAAAAATAAAAGCATTGTATTTCAATCCTTTAAAGTTTTCAACAAATAGGACATCAATCGGTCAGGTTTGGTACCAATTTTGGGCGTGTCGAGGTGCTAATCCTTCCTCGCACGTAATCGACCTCTGAATCCGTTTTCTCAAAGTTCGTGGACCAAAAAGCCTTGTTTTAGTAAATTAAATGTTTTATTAAAACAAAGGTGATCCGATCACACCAAATAAAGATCGGTGGTGGCTCCTTCCTTTTCTTTTCAAAACCGAAGTCGACCAGCGTCGTTCTTGCCTCATCAAAAAATGGTTCTGACGACTTGGCGACTCCAATTGGGGACGAGGGTCAAGCCATAGATTGATTGATTTTGTCCTTTTAATTAAAATGGTTTTGAAAAATCATGCTTCTTTTAACGCATCTTCAATATTAGCCTTGTAAATACTTTGGCATTTGCATTGCATGACCGTTGCGGTCACACCTTTAAGTGGGAGCGAGAAGCTATGCCTTCGTGAGGTTTTCACCTCATGGGCTAGTGGATCGCTTTGAATACATCCGTACCTATGTCTCCGTAAAGTTTTCACTTCCGCATGGCCATAGGAAATGTATTCCCCAACCGAACTCGGTCCGCATGAGCCTATAATGGGTGAGGATCGAAGAATCTGGGTTCAGAACCTCGAACTTTAGAACTAAGCCGCATATAGCAAACCCTAAGAGCCCACCTTAGATAGAGCCATGGCAAACCTTAGTGGTCACCCAGGATAGGCGTTTGCCTATTTTACTTACTTTATATTCCATGGTACTAACTTTTGTGTTTCTTTCTTTTGTGCATATCATTTCATATTTTAAAGAGACATCGATTCACGGTCCGTTTCGAGTTGGGAAGTGGTTATGGAAGCGAATTCCTTGATAAAGTAGAAGACAATGCGTCAGTCCGCATATGGTCGAACAATGCCAAATAGAAAAGGAGATAGCTTAGTCGAAGGGTATGTGTGAACTACGAAACTTCACCAATATCGTTGTCACGCAGAATGAGCTCCGAGTTGAAAGAAATTTGGACTCGATGGGATGATGAAGCGAAGCAAGCTGTTCTATGGTACTTACTACGACCGCCTTACTTGCTTGAGGTCAAAATAGACAAGCACTGCTAGAGCAATGACCAGTTCTAGAATGCCGCTTATAGTTGTTTTTCCTTCGGAAAGTGGATCTGGTTCCCACGATGGGAAGAGTATACGACTTTGTTACATTGCGAGAATTCAAGTTGACAAAGCTTATTCCAAAGCGGTTAATGGCCCAACCTTTGCGAAGAAGTTGATGAATATCACCGGAATGAGTGAACAGTGGGTCTCAAATAGGATCTGCGAAGAAGGCGAGGTAAATGCATACCGGATATGTTTGAGAGACCGATTACGGCGCATCCCGACTGAAGAAAAAGATAGACATCTTGGCCTTGTGTATTTACGGCCTGGTAATCTTCCCCAAAGCTTTAAGACACATTGATGAAGCGGTTATCGATCTATTCAGCCGGTTGGACAAAGGGGTCACACCCGTTCCTGCCATCTTAGCTGAAACATTCAGATCCTTGACCGCATGTCGGAGAAGAGGTGAAGGCAAGTTTATTGGGTGTGCACAGCTGTTATTGGCTTGGTTCCATAGTCACTTTTGGAAAATAGAGAAAGTGTCTTGCCGGCTCATGTCAGAAAAGTACTCCCCGCTAGAAGAGATAGCAACTAAGCCTAGAAGAGAGGATGTGTCCGAAGAAAATTGGATCGCGCTCTTTCAAAACCTTCAAGAGAACGACATCGGTGAAAAGCTCCTGGATGATTCCAGCGGGATCCTTTATCGTTCGGAAGCTTTGGTGGGTTCCCTATTGGAAATTTGGGGTGCCACGCCTCGCCCTTCTTTGGTCCTAAGACGGTATGGTTCAAGCGGTTTGTACCAACGACATCTGAGCTAGCTCAATGCGAGTTTTCATATGAAGGGGAAGCTATAAGAAAAGGGTTAAAGAGATTTCTAGTGCACGGAATCGATTCACGAATGAGAAGATTGTCTACGGGCAGGGCGACCACGAATATATTGAATGGAGGGCTAGGAGGTCAATGATAACATTCTGAGCCAAACCCGAAGGCACCGATCAAGAGAAGAATGCATGCGAGTGGTCCCATCGAAATTAGAGATTGTGAAGCAAGATTTTGAGCGGATGAGCTCGGAACTCGGGAAAAGGATAGAAAGGTTGGAGGAAGAAAAGATGCTCCTCCGGTTAGAAGTGGACGGTCAAAATCGGTGAGAAACTTCGAAAGGAAAAGCGGAAAGTAGAAAAGACCGAGATAACTTGAAGATGGAGTACAAAAGGATGTGCTAACGATAAAAAATACGGGATTAGGGAAAACTACTGAGCGATGGCGCAAGAGGTCCGAGAGGAAAGAGCCAAAGTTAGCGATTGGGAGAAAAAGTTTCATGAAATCTGAGCCTTGAAGGAAGACTTAGAGAAGGCGGATGAAGACCGAAAAGAGAAAAGGGATTAGAAGCTAGAATAGTGAGCTTGGGCGATCTCTACACCATTATAGGAGTCGAGACTCGGAAAGCCAACTAAAGACAAGCTGAACAAAATAGAGGAAATGAAAGGTAGGGTTGAAGAGTTGGAATCGGCATTACATAGTAGCGAGCTCGGATTGAGCTTGAAGCGAGAGAAAGACATTGGGAGGAAAAGCTTCACCATTCTTGCGAGCACGTTCGAGCGGGACTACCTCATGGGAGAAGCAATAATCCAGTTCGAGAAGTAGTGATCATCTACAGACTTTGGCTGAGGAGGCTGACATATTGGGCATGAGATATGGGCTACCACCGGGTCGTGATGAAGAGCTAATCTCTCTGCTTGGAAAAATCAAAACCTTAGGTCTTAGGGCTAGAACGTATTTGTAATCTACTTTATGTAAAGGGTTTTGCCTTCTAATAAAATTTTCTAAAATGAAGTTGATCAGAATCGATGTCTTCTTCCTACATTCATGTATTTGCATTACATCATATTATATGCATTAAAGTTTATAAAAAGAAGCCTAATTGGTTAAGATTAACGAGAAACAAAAGAGAAACAAGAGAGAAAAAAGAAATCAGAACTGGACATCACTACGGGACTCGTGCTAA
The DNA here is from genome assembly GCA_025506655.1 of Gossypium rotundifolium. Lineage (NCBI taxonomy): Eukaryota > Viridiplantae > Streptophyta > Magnoliopsida > Malvales > Malvaceae > Gossypium > Gossypium rotundifolium. Next base: position 11,465,745 of record CP106730.1, on the reverse strand, counting down.
GACAAAGAAAATGGATCAAAGATTTGAACAATTTCAAAAGGAGATGCAAGAATCATGCAGGAGCAAATAATGAAACTCCAAAGAAGATATGATAGAACGGATGCAAGAGTCCCAAAACAACATGATGAGCCAGTGGCGCAACTATTAGCCAATGAACGAGGAAAAGGCGCATTGCTAGTTCGAGGAATAATGACGACCACCACACCTCCGGATTTACCCGCCAAATACCCAAGCACCACGAAATAGGTCCCCAAAGGGCGCTTTTGTTATCGACCACGATGCGAGTTGAGACCGCAATGCCGGTAGATTTTCCGATGGTTCAGGCACTAACCGGAGAAGGTCCGCTAACCCTATAGTCCCGACTTTGATGAAATGGCGGAAATGGATAAGGCAAAACGAACCTTCCTGCACAACTCGAGGATCGTTGCAAATGGGTAGAAGAAAAGTTTAAGGAAATAGAGATGGCGACCATCGCTACGGAGTGGACGCTAAAGACTTGAGCCTAGTCCCGGACCTCATACTTCCGCCAAAGTTCAAGACCCCGATTTTGAAAAATACAATGGGACCGATTGCCACGAAGCGCACATCACGATGTTACATCGATGAATGGCGGGATATGTTAACAACGATCAACCTTATTCATTGTTTCTAGGATAGTTTGGCCGGGGTCGCGGCCAAATGGTACAATCAGCTCAGCCGTACCAGGATCAAGTCATGGAAGGACCTAGCACGCCTTCCGAAACAATCTGAACGCGTGGCGATATAGCTCTGATCGAATCACGTTCCAAAATATGGAGAAAAAGCCAAGCGAAAGTTTGGGCAATATGCCCAATCGGTGGAGGAAGTAGCCACAAGTTCACCACCGCTCCTAGAAAAGAGACAACCATCTTTGTTTGTCAATACGTTGAAAGCTCCTTCATTAATCACATGCTTGGAAGTGCCACAAAAAGTTTTTCTGATATTGTGTTGTCAGGGGAAATGATCGAGAATGCAATCAGAAGCGGTAAAATAGAGGCTGGAGAAAGTACTTGAAAGACGGTCTCAAAGAAGAAGGAGAGTGATATAAACAACATAGGTAAAAACCTATTACTGTGAGCCAACCAAGGACCGTGACCCCGATCATCGAGCCCTTTAGGCGGAGTCCAACACAAGGCAAAATACGGAGAAAATCTAATTCACGCCTATCCCAAATCCATACAAGAAAATGTATCGAAATTATTTGGCCTTTACGTTGTCTCCCCATTACTTAAAACCCTTGCAACCCGTACCTAAGTGGTATGATGCGAACGCATACAGTCTGAATACCATGCGAGAATCGTGGGACATTCTATAAACCTTTATCTCGCTTTTAAGAAACTAGTGGAAAGATCGATCCGGATGGGAGTTATAAAAGTCGACACACCTCTTGCAAGGGCACCCGCTACTAATCACGGGTCAACATGATAGGCGAAGATGCGAGAAGAAGAGTAAAGAGGATATTTACGATATGAAAACCCCAATGAAACAGTGCGGAAGGAAATGATAAAAGGGATTGGTTGTGACATGTCCAAGGAAGAACATGAAGAAACACGAAAGGGCAGTGAATTTTATGACTTCGGAAGACACGAAATCCAAAGTTGCACTTGAGTTCGAATCTTTGATACTGTGATGGACAATAAAGAGCTAGAATTCTTTGAAAGCAATGAAGGCCGGAAAGAGGGTAACATCTGCACGTTGAAGGATGAGTCGGCTGACAAAAAGCCTCGAGGCGAGCTATCCTTTAGTCACCATCTCACGATCAAAAGGCGATGGAGTAAAATAAATCCAAAATTATGATTCAAAGCCTCATCTTTTTAATCGAAGACAACCAAAAGACTCTCGGGGGTTATAACTGCAATGTGACGATTCCTGAAAAGGGAGGTCCGTCAACAAAAGAGAGCGAGGAGTATCCTAGGATCGTGATATGAAAACCTGTAACTTTTTTATATAAAGATGACAAGAAGGTCCCTTGGAACTATAACTGCAATGTGACGACTCCTGAGAGGGGAGATTCGCCCAACACTACAAAAGGAAACCAAGAGGAAGGCACCTACATCACAGAAGTGAAAAGCGCCACGACTTGTCAAACACAAAGGCGAGCACTCAAAAGGAAAAATTTGATGGGCGAACAAAAGAAAGAAAAAGGGACCAAGCAAGAGACACATATAAACGAGCCAAAGAAGGAGGAAGAAGCTAGGGAATTCTTAAAGTTTCAAGCATAGTGAATACAAATGTCGTAGAAAGCATTACATAAACAATGGCTCGTATATCGGTGCTAGATTTACTATTGAGTTCAAGCACACCGTAACGCTACCGATGAAGGTCTTGAATGAAACTTATGTTGCAAATGATATAACGATTAACAAAATTCGGATCGCTCGTTAACAACATAAGTCTTGATAACTTCATTTTCTTTAACGACGATGAGATTCCTCCGGAGGTATGCAGGTTCCATCAAGGCTCTCCACATTACCACGCGATGCAAGGGATACACATTACCGGGGTACTAGTCGACAATGGATCAGCCAATGTTCTACCACTATCGACATCGAATCGATTACTGTTGATAGTTCTCATATGAAGGCACCGCCACAACATAGTAAGGGCATTCGATGGAACCAGAGGAAAGTCATGGGAAGGATCGAAGTACCTCTTTTAATCGGACCGAGCACATATGAGGTGGACTTTATTGTGATGGATATCCACCATCTTATAACTCTTCTTTGGGGAGACCTTGGATACACTCAAGCGAGGCGGTGCCTCATCATTCACCAAAAGTTGAAATTAATCTCGAGAGGCCGTCTAGTGACCATAAATGCTAAAGAGGACATCATCGCAACTGTAACAAACAATGCACCCTATTTAGAAGCCAACGATGAAGCGGTGAGTGTTCCTTCCGTTCTTTGGAATTTGTCAACGCAACATTCGTCGCGTAGGGAATAAGGTCCCGATCTGCAATTATCCAAAACCACAAAATGGGTCTACAACCGATGGTGGGAATGGAGCTGCGGGAAAAGACTTGGAAGGTACCTCCAAGGAGAAATCGAGGTCCCAAGACTAAAAGAAAAATGAGACTTCTTGGTCTAGGATTCAAGCCAAACGCAAAGCAAAAAGAGAAGAGTTAGAAAAGAAACAAGAAAGAAGGAAGGCACGTCTGAGGGGAGATGAGATGAAATGGCAACCGATGATAATTCCTCATATTCGTGAGACCTTTATATCAGGAGGGGCTATCTATCCGGGACGAGAAACACAAAATGAAGAAATCATGCATGTCAACGCTATATCTGAGGGGGAAATTGAGGAAGAAAATCGAATGGCATCCGCCTATGAGTAGGTAGCGTTCTAAACAATTGGATTTGGAGGAGATTCCTATAGCCTTTAGAACTCATTCGAGTAATACTGGAACACACTTATTGCTTTAAGTCTAGAAGCAATAAGAACCCTTTGTGAAACATGAATTTGTATAAGCCATCGTTATTTTCAATGAAATACATCTCCGCTATCTTTTGAGCAAATTTTCTTTTATGTTCATTTCATTCATTCATTATTCTTTCTTTAAATATTCTTCTAAACATTTCTATTCTTCATTTATCATACCAATAAACATGCCAAGATCCTATGATTCTATGAGCCTTTATTCATTTCCATAACAGTCTCCAGATATCAATAATTTGAGTAACGCTACCAATGACTCGTAATGTCCTTTTGAGCAAGATATGGGTGCGAAGATTTTCGGATTTTGGAGATGACCAAAGGCGTGATTTAGCTCTGAATCATAAGGATGGTAGAACAAGAGGAGAAACAAATCGTACCTCACAAAGAATCGGTGGAAATAGTGAACTTAAGAAATGGGCGGGAAAAGAAAGAAGTGAAGATTGGAGCTAGTATCACCGCAGAGACAAAGCAAGACCTTATTGAGTTACTCCAAGAATTCAAGGATGTCTTCGCATGGTCATATCAAGACATGCCCGGGTTAAGCACTGATATCGCGGTACACCATTTGCCCATAAAAGAAGAATACAAGCCACCCAACGAAACTTGGAGGATGAGGCGGATGTTTTACTAAAATAAAAGAAGAGGTCAAGAAGCGGTTTGACGCAGGGTTCTTGCAAGTGGTTAAGTACTCGAATGGGTAGCCAATATCGTCCCGTCCAAGAAAGATGGGAAAGTACGAATGTGTGTGGACTACGAGATCTAAACAAGGCTACCCCGAAGACAACTTTCCATTACCTCATATCGACACCTTAGTGGATAATCTGACGGGTTATTCATTGTTCTCGTTCATGGATAGCTTCTCGGGATACAACCGATAAAAATGCTCCCGAAGACATGAATAAAACCACATTCATAACCATATGGGGAACCTTTTGCTATAAGGTAATGCCATTTGGGTTGAAGAATCTGAGAGCAACATATCGAGAAACCATGGTGGCCCTATTCCATGACATGATGCACAAGGAAATTGAGGTTTACGTCGGCGATATGATTGCCAAGTCTCGGACCGAAAAGAAGCATATCCAAGTCTTAAGGAAATTATTTTTGAGGTTGAGGAAAGTCAAACTGAAGCTTAACCAGGCAAAGTGTACCTTTGGAGCCGGTCGAGAAGCTGCTAGGATTTATAGTCGGTGAAAAGGGGTGAGGTTGACCTGAGACAAAGTCAAGGCTATACAAGAATTGTCTCGCCTCGTACACAAAAAGAAGTTCGAGGTTTCTTAGGAAGATTAAATTACATTGCTCGGTTCATTTCTGGCCGATCGCGAAATGTGATCCTATATTTCGTCTTCTTAAAAAACACAACCAGTGTGTGGGACGAGGAATGTCGGAAGACCTTCGACAAAGTAAAAGCGATACTGTCCAATCCTCCAAGATTGACACCGCCTAATCTAGAGAAGCCATTAATCCTCTATTTGGCGGTGCTTGATAATTCAATGGGATGTGTGCTCGGCCAAAGATGATGAGTGGGAAAGAAAGAAAAAGCAATATACTACCTTAGTAAAAAGTTCACCGAGTGTGAAACAAGGTACTCACCGATTGAGAAAATATGTTGTGCCTTGGTGCGGACAACTCTGGAGATCGAGGCGATTACATGTTGTATCATACGACACGCTCATCTCAAGCTAGACCCACCGAAATACCTAATGGAGTCAACTACTCTTAATGGACGGATGGCTGATGGCAAATTTTACTTTCGAGTTTGACATAGTTTATGTAAACCGAAGCGATAAAAGGAGTGCAATAGCGAATTTTACGCTAGTAGAGCTCGGCGATTATGAGCCTCGGACTTTGATTTCCCTAATGAAGACCTAATGTACGTAGCAACCACTGAAGAAGATACCACGGAAAGTCGTCCTTGGAAACTGAACTTCGACGGGGCATCGAACGCTATGGGCAATGGAATTGGGGCAGTTCTGGTGTCCCCAAACGGAGATCATTACCCATTTACCTGTAAATTGGATTTTGATTGTACAAACAATATGGCAGAGTATGAAGCTTGTATCATGGGCATCCGTGCTGCTATTGAACGCAAAATTAAGGTGCTGGAAGTATACGGAGACTCCGCGTTGGTAATTTATCAACTTAAAGGAGAATGGGAGACGAGAGATCCCAAATTGGTCGAATACAAAAGATTGGTCCAAGAACTAATCAAAGAGTTCGATGACATCACTTTCAGTTATTTACCAAGGGACGAAAATCAGATGGCTGATGCTCTAGCCACATTGGCTTCTATGGTACGAGCAAACAACAAGGAGGATATGAGACATATACAAATGAGCATTTATGAGGCCCAAGCCCATTGCTACAATGTCGAGGAAGAAGGGAAAATTGGCCCACCATGGTACCACGATATATTGCGGTATGTGAAGAATCGTGAATACCCTGATCAAGCCACGAGAGAATGAAAAAAAAGGCTGAGGAGATTAGCATGCAATTACGTCTTGGATGGAGAAGTCTTATACAAGAAAAGGAAAGATCAAGTCTCTTGCTAAGGTGTGTGGGCGCTTGTACAAGCTAAGTTAATCCTAGAAGAAGTCCACGAAGGTGTCTGTGGAACTCACGCTAATGGTTTCACAATGGCGGACAAATAATGAGGTTCGGATATTATTGGCCCACCATGGAGGGAGACTATCAACTATGCTAAAAATGTCATAAATGCGGTTATGGAGACAAGATTCATGTACCCCGTCACCTTTGCATGTTATGACTTCTCCATGGCCATTTTCCATGTGGGGCATGGACGTCATTGAGCCAATATCTCAAAAGGCATCGAGCGGGCATCGATTCATCTTTGTGGTCATCGACTACTTCACGAAATGGGTAGAGGTCGCCTCATATGCCAACGTCACTAAATCGTGATTAGCCGATTTTTGAAGAAGGAAATCATTTGTCGATATGGAATGCCCGAGAGATCATATCGGACAACGCCTTTAATTTAAACAATAGCACGATAGCGGGGTTTCATCAAACACCACAATTCATCACCGTATCACCCAAAAATGAATGGGGCGAAGGAAGCGACCAACAAAACATCAAAAGATCTGGGAAAATGGTCGAGACTTACAAGGATTGGCATGAAAATTACCGTCAGCTCTATGCTTATCGAGCGTCCGTCCAGAACTCTACTAGGGCAACACCTTTCTCATTGGTCTATGGGATGGAGGCGGTTCTACCTATCGAAGTGGAAATACCTTCTCTTGAGTATTGTCGAAGTGAAGTGGATGAAGTGAATGGATCCGAGCTCAATATGATCGGTTGAACTTAATTGAAGAAAAGAGATTGAGGGCTATCCATCACGATCGAGATGTACCAAAAGCGAATGATGCGAGCTTACAACAAAAAAGTTCGCCAAGGGAATTCCACGAAGGGATCTCGTCTTGAAAAAGATCCTTCACATACATAAGGATTTGAGAGGAAATGGATGCCGAATTGGGAAGGACCATATGTGGTGAAAATGGCTTTCTCTGGAGGGCATTAATTTTGGCGAGATGGATGGGAAAAATCTACCCAATCCCATAAATTGATTCGATTAAGAAATATTATGCTTGAAGAGGAGAAAGGCTAAAGTGAAAACCGAAAAAGCGCTTTAAGGCCTAAAAAAAAAAATAGAGAGGCCAAAGTGAAAACCCGTAAGGCGCTTTGAGACCAAAGGGCTTTAGTCGAAAACCCGATAAGGCGGTTTGAATTTGCACAAAGGAGGGGTATGTGACGATTTTATTCCCCGAGTTAGCAAAAGAAGGAATGTTACACCTCGGAACATCTACAAAGCCTTCGCAGATCTCTCAACGTCTATTCAAATCAAATGATCTTGGAAGCATCCGTTGGTGAAGCTCAGTGCGATATCCAGGGCACCTACTTTTCTTTTTACCCATTTTTGTACTCCAATAATGTTTACTTTTGTTGAATTAATCCAATTCCATTCTTTATAAATTCCATTGTTATTTTAAATCTTTGAGTTGTTTGCAATTGAAATAACGACCCATTGACCCATAATGCTTCCATAAAACGAGTCCCGCCTATTACTCTGGAAGCCTCTAAACAGCGTAGGAACCTAAAACAAGACTGTTGTTTACGAACCACCACACTTAGGGGTTGGAAACATTCGAAGAAGAGGAGTCCAAAATTATGACCATTTCTTCAGATTCGCAGACATGGACATCAGACAAGATGTTGCGTCTGTGTCGCGACCTTGACGAGCGAACGAGCAATTACCGCCCTAAACTTTTAAAAGAGACCATTCTCACGACATCCTGCATTCATGCAAATGTCCCCCATAATATTATTTAGTCAGGAGCATTTGATTTATTACAATTATTGCATCTTAATCAGAAATCATCATTCTCATGACATTCGGCATTCATGTAAGTGTCATTCATATCACATGCAATTAGGAGCATTTGAGTCATTTTGACCACAGCATCCGCATCCTTTGGCATAAACACAAGCATATGAAATCGAGTCTACAGGATATGTCCCTAGAGGACGGTGTAGCAACAGTATTGAAAATTATCCTATTACCATCAACCAGTGATGGAATGGGTTGAAGATTGTCCTATTGCCATCAACCAGTGGTGGAATAGGTTGAAGATTGCCCTATTGCCATCAACCAGTGATGGAATAGGTCGAAGATTGTCCTATTGCCGTCAACCAGTGGTGGAATAGGTTGAAGATTATCCTATTGCCACTGACCAGCAGTGGAATAGGTCAAAAATTGTAGACCTTGTCACCATAACCAGTAGTGGGGCAAGATCGAAGGCGAATCTTGGCTCTCTAACCAGTAGAGAACATGATTTTGGCCACCCTTCTATTGCCACTGACCAGCAGGTGGAATAGGTCAAAATTGTAGATCTTGTCGCCCCAACCAATAGTGGGGCAAGAGCGAAGGCAAATCTTGGCTCCTAACCAATGAGGGAACATGATTTGGGCCACCATCCTATTGCCACCCACGGCGATGGAATAGGTCAAAATTGTAGATCTTGTCACCATAACCAATATTGGGGCAAGATCGAAGGCAAATCTTGGCTCTCTAACGATGAGAACATGATTTTGGCCACCCTCCTATTGCCATGAAGCCGTGATGGAATAGGTCAAAATTGTAATTCTGTCCCTAACCAAGAGGGAGCATGGTTAAGCTTTAGTCCTATTGCCTTAACTTGAAGTAGGATAGGTCAAGACCAAAGACCTCATCTCTCCGAAGATGCAATGAGCAATCTAAAATAAAACAAGTCACATCCCATTGAGTCGCAGAAGAGCAAATTGAAGCCACATAGCGGTAGAGTAGATTGAAGTAACAAGATGGTGAGATGGAATGAGGCTACATGAAGAAGAGAAGCACCAAAGAAGTTAGGACCAAAAAAGCGAGCAAATTTGGTCCCTCCTTATGTCTTTGCTCTATTCCGTTGCACGACAATGAGCAAAGAGGGCATTATAGACAGCCCAAATTTGCCCAGGCCCAACAATCAAACAACAAACCCAAAAAATAAAAATAGACCCAAAATACAAACCCAAAACTAAAATAAAAAACTAGGCCCAAATGGCCCAAAACCAACCAGCTCTCGATAAGCAGAAAAAAAAAAAAAAAAACCCTAGCTCGACCCTCGACTTACTTTGACCCCCCACCTTCCTCTCTCCAAATACCGCAAACGCAAAAAAACAAATATCGCTAGAAGAAGGACCGTTTCTTTTGGTTTTCTTTCTTCCCTCTCATTATAAAAATCGAGCAAACATTAGTAAAGAGGATCCTTTTTTTCAACATCAATAGAAAAATTTTTATTTTCAAAGCAGTAGATCCAAACACACAAAAAAAAAAAACAACGCGAAAGCCTCAAAAATCGAAAGAAACCGAAGGTGACCCTTTTATTTTCGAAAGTTATTATTTTTTATATTTTTTCAAGAAACCTACACTATTAAAACATAGATATAGTTTAAAAAGGAAAAGAGACAAAATAAAAAATAAAATTTTTACCTTTCCTACCCGCAGTGGCGGTGGCCGAACTCATTGATCGTGACGATCGTGGCCAGGCCCTCGCCAAAATCGCGCCACCCTCCCTCTGCAGAGAAAACAAAAGGAGTTAAAGGTTTTTTTTTTTTTTTAAGCTGATGAAAATGAATTTTTGCTTAAGGTTTTCCATTTATATACCCATACCCATACGGCGTCGTTTTGGCCATTGCCCTTAAACACCAAAACGACGTCGTTTTGCCAAAGGATCCGGCGTCGACTGACCGTTGAAGGATCCGCGTTTTTCATTAAGTGGGATAATTGCCCACTTGGTCCTTCTTTCTTTATTATTTTCAATTAAATTTTTATTGTCTTAAAATAAGGCCGGACATTTGATTTGGTTTTCAATTTGGTCCCCCCCTTCAGTAAGTCTCGGCTGAAGGGATTATTACACATGGTCCCTCTGCTTCCTCGTAGCGTTTAAATTGGTCCTTTTGTGATTTTATTTCAGATTAGCCCTAAAATTTCATTTTATTTTCAATCCAATCCTTTTAGTTTGAATCGCATTTTTTATATTATTGCTATTATCACTATATTATTATTATTAATATTATTATTATTATTATTATTATTATTATTTATTATTATTATTATTATTATTATTATTATTATTATTATTATTATTATCATTTCATTTTTACTCTTGTTTATTTATTTACTATTATATTTATTATTGTTATTTTTATTATTTTATTATCACTATATTATTATTATTAATATTGTTATTATTATTATTATTATTATTACTATTATTATCATTTCATTTTTACTCTTGTTTATTTATTTACTATTATATTTGTATTGTTATTTTTATTATTACCATTGTTGTTCCATTTCTTATCATTAATACTATTATTATTATTATTTTCATTTTACTCTTATTTGTTTATTTATTGCTTTATTCACCTTTTTTTTATTATTCGTTCATCAATGTATCATTCTCTTTAATATATCATTATTTTTATTATTACAATTATTTAATTTGAATTGATTTCCATTTTTTAATTTTCACCATTTATAAATTTTTTTATTTATGTTATTCATTTTTATTATTTTATTTATTATCGTTTCATTTACTTATTGTTTATTAGTTCATTGCTCTTTACTCTTTTAGTACTTTAAAGCAATTTATTTATTTACGTATCATATTCTTTATTTTCTTATTATTGTTATTATTATCATTCTATTTGTTTCAAAGTCCTATTATCGTCGACCTTGTGTCATTATTTAGTTGCTCATTCATTTATTTATAAGAATCGATTTATTCGCATGTTAAGCTAAATTCGTTAGTATCATTACTTTGTCTAATATTAATCAATCAAATTTCCCAAATAAAGATAATGTTTGGTATTTGAAAATTGAGAAGATCGAGCCCCAACTCACTTGGTTCGGTTTTTCTCGTTTATGTTAAACAATGGGATATCTCTTTGAAGTTGCAATTTTAAAACAAAATACTTAATCTCGGAAATTGAAATGTCGTGCCCTAACTTCTGGACTCGACACTTAGATACTTCGGGATAAGTTTCTTTTTCTAGAAATAGAGTCAATCTTCTGTATTTGAAATCTCGAGAAATCGAGCCCTAACTTACTGGGTTCTGGTTTCTCATTTGACGAATAACGGAAAATCCTCTTCAAAAATGAAAATCAAGTTTTAAAAGACGAGCTTAGTTTCGGGAGTCTAAAGTATTGCGCCCTAACTTACTGGACGTGATGCTTTACCTCTTCGAAAATAAGAAAGCCTTAACATCCCTTCCAATTTTAAAAATAAAAGCATTGTATTTCCGAATCCCTTTAAAGTTTTCAACAAATGGGACATCAATCGGTCAGTTTGGTACCAATTTTGGGCGTGTCGAGGGTGCTAATCCTTCCTCGCACGTAATTGACCTCTGAATCCGTTTTCTCAAAGTTCGTGGACCAAAAAGCACTGTTTTAGTAAATTAAATGTTTTATTAAAACAAAGGTGATCCGATCACACCAAATAAAGATCGGTGGCGGCTCCTTCCCTTTCTTTTTCAAAAAGTCGAAATTAAATGGCGTGCGTTCATCGCCTCATCAAAAAATGGTTACGACATGCAACATTGCCTTGTAAAAAAAAAACTTTTAATGAGTTTTGAAGGCGTGGTAAAAGGAGAAAATAAATTAAAGAAAATGACAAATAAGCAATAATGAAGAATAGCAATAATGAAGAATATATAAAAAAATAATGGCAACAATAACAATGTGATAAAAAAATAAAAGTAAAAATAAGACACATAATTATAAGAATAATAATATATATAATATAGTAGTGATAGTGAAAAAGAATAGTGGCAAAAGAAATATTAGTAATAGGATAGTGTAATAATAATATATACAAGGTTAATTTCAAATAAAATGGGTAATAAAAATTAATAGAAATATTAAAAGAATAATTGCAAAAATAATAATGATAATACTAAACTAGTAATAATAACGTTAACGATAATGAAAATAATATATTAATAATAATAAGAACAATAGTTATTACAAAAATAAAAAAAGGTAGTGGTAGAAATAATAATAGTATTAATAAAAATAGTAGTAAAAAATATTGATAATAACAAAAAAATAGATAATAATAATCATATATAATAATGAAAAAATTTAACAATAAATAATAATAATAATAATAATAATAATAATAATAATAATAATAATAATAATAATAATAATATAAAGAATAGGGCTATAAGAATAATATACATATAAACAAATGGTAATAAAAAATATTTAGAAATAATCAATTTAGTGGTAAAATAGCAAAATAATCGAAAAATGACCAAATCGGGTTAAAAACAGAATATTTTAGGCTAATTTAAAATAAAAGAAGAATAAAGGGCTAAATCGTAAGGCGCTCGTAACATTGAGGGGCCAGTAATGCAATTACTCCCAGCTCCTGAACACTTGCACCTGACCCAGGACTAAATCGAAGCAGTGCACAAAACTCAGGGGCAAATTTAAAAAAATAGAAAAACTGAAGGGGATGCAATTGAAACAATAGCATAAAAAGGAGGGCTAATCATGAATTTATCCATTTATGGTGAAATTGCGCATATCCACCTACAGAAGCAAGTAATTGCGTGGGGCCCACCCCTTTTTAATGTTTAAAACCCAAGAGAAATCATTTTCTTTCATCTTTACAATCTGTTTCAAAAGGAACACACCTAGGACCCTTTTCTTTATTTTAGGGTTTGCGTTCTTTTCTTCTTCTTTTTTGCAGCAAACATAGCAAGCCCCCTAATGCGCGCTCGAAGGCGGCGGATGAGGGAAACCCGGTGAGATTTTTATTCTTTGATTATTTTGATAAGTATATGCACTGTTTTAAAACGAAAATCCCAAGAAAGAAAAGGAAAAAAAATCATAGAAAATAGAGAGGTATAAATATATATTTGAAGAGGGAAACAAAGTAAAATAATGAAAGAACAAAGTCTTACGAATATGGATTTTAGAATTTTACAAAAATTTATGTATTCCTTTTGTGTCTCTTCTATTGATTCTTTTGTATTGATTCGAAAAAATTGCTTTTGTATCTTTCTTGTGTAAATTGTGTATATCCAAAAAAAAAAACCCTTTTACAATGTATGATTCCGGCATTTATAGCCAGATTTTACAAATAAATCTGTTATGTTTGCTGCTGCTTTGTCCCCCTTTTTCGTAGGTATGGCGATGTGGGGGCGCACGATGTGGAGTTGCTGGAGACGTGCAGCTTGAGGAGTCGTCGTGGCTGCTGACGGCGCATGAAGACCCTAGAAGCCTTTAGGGTTTCCCGTTTGCTAAAGAGATTTGGGTCGTTTGGGCCCTGCAATACATTGGGTTGAGTTTTGGGCCATGGACCAGTTTTAAATTTGTTATTGTTTATCTTTCTGGTCCTGGTTTAATGGGCTCCAAGTCTTAAAATTAGGCCTTACACCAATAATATAGAAATAATTTTAATACCACTTATTCATCCATGGACCTGCTTGGCCAGATCCGACCAATAATTTTAATTTCACTGACAGATTTAGTACTAAATACAAAGTGGGATGATAAGATTTTGTTTTATAAAATGGAAAATCGAGATAACATTTGAAAAATAACTTTTGTTACAAAATTAAATATTTGAAAGGCTACACCATTTTATTTTATTTTTAACTAATAACATTTGAGACAGATTTAGTACTATATTTATATTTTAAATATACTTAAAAGTTTTATATATAATGTAACAAATGTTAACTTTTTGTAAAAAAATTTAGACTCTAAGTAAAAAAAAAAGCAACTATAGTGTAACCTTTCATCTCATGTTGTTAGTTAAAAGAGGAAGGAATCCCACATTGTTTAGGAACAAGCTGCAAAAACTGTTCATGAGTCTATATATACACATATCTCATATCCCACATTGCTCAAGAAAATAAGAGAAATGAGACTTTGGGTCTATATAAAGATTTCCTTTGTAAGTTATATTTTCATATTAATTGATGACACCTTAAAAAAAATGGTGTTGTCACTTTGAGCCTTTATAAAGGTTTATTCTCGTAAATTTTTAAAAAATTTGGTCTATTTTTATAATATTTAAAAATAACCTTTTTTGAAAATTTAATTCGAGAATAATTTTTTTTGAAAAAAAACACAGGCAAAAAGGCTCTCCCAAGGACGCGTTTTTTTGCTGCATTCTTTGAAAACGCGCCGACGTGAATGCATTTTCGGGGGAAATGGCCATTTCCAGTAAATAATTAGAAAACATGTCCTGTTCCATAAATTTTGTAAAAACGGTGTTTTACGGTAAAATGGCAAAAAAAACTATAATTTTGAAAAATTATAAAAAATTTAAACAAAAAATGTCAATTAAACAATCATAACAAAATATAATAAAATTTTAAGATATAATATGTGATAATTAAATTAAAGTAAAGTTGTAATTTAAATACCAATTATACCACAAACTTTTTTTTGAAAAAAATATTATAAGTTCTGATTATATCGATTATTTTTTACACAATATCTAGAATTACACATAACCCTCCCCAACAACCCATAAATGGGAGAATAATGCACTTTAATGCACTCGAACTTATGTCTCCCTACATTGACAATATCTATGCCAATCAACTCAATCAACAACAAAGAAATATTTGTATAACATAGTATTTTCATGCTTTTATTGAAAGTTTAGTGATTGTTACGTAAATAAAAAATAATAATAAAGAGATTTTTATTTTAAAAAGATTGAACAAATAAAAACATATAATTAAAATCAACAAATGTCAATTAAACAATCATAGCAAATGGTTGATTGAGTCTAATTTGATTGGCTTAAGTATTGTTGCCAATGAAGGAGTACGTTGGTTTGAGTGCATTAAAGCGCATTATTTTCTTATTTATAGGTTGTGAAAGGATTATGGTATGTAATAATCAACTTTCAAAAAGAGAGAATAAATAGTTGTATAAAAAACGTAAAAAGAGAAATGGGCAAAAAAGGTAGATGAACTCACTCTTCAAAGAAAAATTGAAAAAATATGTATAAAGAAGTTGTTAGGGATCAACTCGTATGAATAATGAGATAGTCAAAATGGAGAAGAGCGAACACAAATATTTACGTGAAAAACTCTTACTAAGAGATAAAAAAACCAAAGACAAAGAAGGCTTCGGCTTTTCACTAAGCAGCAAATGAAGAATACAATAATGGAGAGTATCCAAAACACGAATAGAAAGAACAAATCCCAAAAGAAACCCAAATATCTCAAATACAAAGGCTCTCTAAAAAATTCTCCCCAAAAACTCTAACAAATCTCACACAAGACATATTTGATGCAAGTCTGATTCTCTGAATCTTATCTCCCTAAACAAGGTTCTAAAGGTCCTTTAAATAGGCTAAAACTAATGTCATAATCAAACTCTAATATCCTTAAAAGAATCAAAGTTTAACTGAGAGAATAAGTCCTATTGAGAGTAAAAATCGGAGTTGCTTTCTCTAGCTGTCGTTACATCGTCTTGACATGCTCCACCTAGCTAGTCTTGACGCCATCTGTCGTCTCAATGTTCTGGGCCTCCTCGTCCCGACGTCACATGACTTTTTACTCTTATTTGGTTGCTCGTCGATTCTTGACTTAAGTACCTACAATGTATCCGATAAATGCAAGGCACACCCCACAAATATCCATATTGACTCGTATTTATTATGCTTTCTTTAACAAAGCCCGCTATGGGCCTATCTCGAACTTTGCAAGATTTTAATCGAGTTCAAGCTCGTGCTTGAACTTTGAAATCGAAAGACTTTTAGACTTCATCTTGTGCACTACCAAATCGAAAATGACTCGATTTTTCTTCCCATATACACAGTATTCTATTTTTCAACTCTTGCACACAAAAAAACTTCTCTTGTCCAAAACTATCATAAATTTTTCGCTTGTAGGGCCAAGTCGTTCATACCTCAACTAAGTCGAATTTGACTCTATAACAAAGGAAGAACTTGCAGTTTTATCCTTTACCGTTGATCCTTGCAGAACATAAAATTTGTCTTTCGACCTTTCATTAAAACTAGATCACCACGGGAAACCTTAATGTCATTTGACTCAATGTTGATTATCAACCCTTCAATCCAAATTTTACAAGGAAATGAGATTTCTTTTTAAATCAGGACATGCTTGACATCTGATAGTGTTCTGATTGTCTTGTTGTGCATCCTAATTTGAACGGTACCAACACCAATTACCTTATAAGATGAGTCATTCCCCATATGCACAACTCCATCTTCAATTAAACTGTATGTGAAGAACCAGCCCCTGTTGAGACACATGTGAGAAGAACACCTTGAATCCAGGATCCATTCGGACATAAGTTTGGAGCTTTCGCTCGTTGACACCAATAAGAAATTATCATCCTTTTTTACAGCCAAATAGTGTTGGCTACCTCAGCATTCTACTTTACATCCTTGTCACTCTTAGTAGCCCTTCTATTTTTATTTTTCAAACTATAAAATTCTACCTTTATGTGAGCCATCTTTTTGCAGTAATTGCATCTTTTGTCACGGTTCCTTAATTTCGACCTTGACTTAGACTGTTGCCTGTCTCGGCAATCAAGACCGAGGCTCTTTCATTAGATTTGTTGTTTAAGCCTAATTCATTGTCGAGTTTTTCCTTACTTAATAGATTTCCCTTCACATCTTCAAATGAAAGTTTATCTCTGCCATAAATCAGGGTCTCCCTGAAACTTCTATACGAAAAGGGTAAAAAGCATAACAATAAGATAGCTTGATCTTTATTATTTATGTCAACCTCGACATTTTTCAGGTCATTTAGAAGTATAATAAACTCACTAATGTGAACCCTAACGGACTTTCTTTCATCCATACTAAACATGTACAAATGTTGCTTCAATACCAATTGATTGACCAACAATTTTTTCATATAAAAGGTTTCTAATTTCTTCCATAAAGTAGCCATTATTTTCTTTGTAAGTAGTTCATGAGTACATTATTCATGAGGCATAACTGTATCGTAGATAGAGCTTTTTCATCAAGCTCTTCCTATTCAGATTTTTCCATACCTTCAAGATTTTTACTAGTAACGACTTTCTTTAGGCCCTTCTGAACTAAGAAGTGTTGTCATCTGAACTTGCCATAAACTGAAGTTTGTAATCCCATCAAACCTCTTGATATCAGATCTCGTTGTTGCCATCTCTATACATGTCGATTTGCTAAATCTGAACCAAACTCTGATACTAGTTTATTGGGGATTGACCCGTATGAACAATGAGATAATATAAGTAAAGAAGAATGGACACAAATATTTACGTGAAAAACCGTCACTGGGGGATAAAAAACCACAAACAAATAAGGCTTTGACTTTTCACTAAGCAACAAACAAAGAGTATAATGATGAAGAGTATCCAAAACCCGAATCCAAAAAGAAAATCCCCCAAAAAAAAAAAACCAAATATCCCAAATACAAAGGCTTTATAAAAAACTCTCACCAAAAACTTGTTAACAAATCTCACATAAGAGATATTTAATGCAAATCTGATTCTCTAAATCTCATATCCCTAAACAGGGTTCCAAATGCCCTTTAATAGCCTAAAACTAAAGTCCTAATTAGAAACAGGGTTCCAAATCCCCTTTAAATAGGCTAAAACTAAAGTCCTAATTAGACTTTAATAAGTTTAACTAGGAGAAGAAGTCCTGTTAAGAGTAAAAAACTAGAGCTATTTTCTCTAACCGTCATCGAGTCATCATGATGTGTTCCACCTAGCTCGTCCGAACGTCGCGCAACTTTTTGTTCTTATTTGGTTGCTCGTCGATTCTCGACTTAAGTACTTGTAATGTATTTGATAAATGTGAGGCACACCCTATAGAAGTTTAGGACTTTCAGTGTTTTTAATAAATTTCTATAGCTTTTTATACTTTAATTTTTTTATATTTATAAAATTTTAATAATTTTATATTTTACCTATATATATTTTATAATTTTTATTGTCATTTATTTATTTTAATCTTTTTAATCATTTTTTTGCCACTTGTCACAACCACAACATGATACGTGGCGTAGATGATAACTTTAAATCTTATAATTTTATAATTTTATCATAATTTTATATATTTTAATAATTTTAATATTTTTTAAATTTTTAATAAATTTTAAGATATTTTTGTATTTTATAATTTTTATCATTTTCTGCCATGTGTCACAGCTATAACATGACATATGACGGATATATCTGAAAAATTCGAGGACTTTTACACCTTTAAGCCTAAATAATATATTTTTATGTTAATATTATTTAATAAGATATCTAATTTTAATAATAAATTATTTATTTAATTGAACTAATACTGTTATTAATATTAATATTATTTAATAAAATATCTTATTTTATTCAAAATTGTAATAATTGATTAATTAAACACGTTTAATATTTGTCTTTAATAAACATGTTAATTTTAAAACTGCCATACGTAATTCATTTATGTATGACACATACGATTGTTACCATTGCATGCTTAAATTGCTTTAATATATATATTATTAATTATTAGGGTTTATTTATATCAAATATTATTTTATTTTATTTATGCATGTATTTTTAAGATGTGAAATTGAGTATATATGTTGGTGTAGATGCCCATTTATGCTCGGGCCCATTTTGTTCAGAAAAAATAAAACAAAAATAAAAAATAAAATGTCTAAATTGTCTTTTACAGTCCTTTTTTTTTTTTTTTTTACAAAAGCCCAATAAATATTGACTCACTACACAGACCTAATACCCAATCTGACCCGAACTACCCCAGATCCAAGTTTCACGGCCCAAAGAGGCCCAAAAACTAAACAATTCTCAAACCTAGGGTTTGTGGGGAAACCCTAGCGCCATGAAGACTCAACAATAAGCCAAGAAGCTTCGCGCCAGAGCCAACAGTCACGTCTCAATCGCTCTCGCACCCACGCAAAGCCTTCGGTCACACCACCAAATCTCGCCGCAATCCATGCGAGCCTCATCTCCGTCGCAAGATCTTCGTCGCTTTACCTGCAAAAAGGAAAGAATAACAACAACAGATCACAGCAAACATGGAAAATATTTTGTTTTTTTTTATTTTTCATTTCGAAAGGCAATAAAAGCCCGTAAAAAACATGTAAAAGGGGATACAAAAAACAGAGAAATACAAACAATTTTTTTTTGAAACAAAATACAGAGTTATTAGCAAAAGGTGATTTTCATATTTTATTTTAGATCTATGCTATTTTTTATGAATATTAAAAGAAAAGGATAAGAAGGTTACCTGTTTTTTTTTGGGGGCTTCGAAATGGGAGATTTTACCTGTGCGCTGCCGAAGGCGACGGCGCGTGGGGTCGGAGGACTGATGAGGGCCGAGGATTTTTTTAAAGAGTTTCTGGTTTTTTTTTTTAAAACTAGTTTTTAAAATGATTTTTTACAGCATTTTTTATATATATAGTAATGTGGAAACGGCGCCATTTTCGTTTAATTCAATAAGCGTAAAACGAAGTCGTTTCAAAGAAGGATCCGCGTGTTGATCCAAAAATCCGGGGAGGATCCGCATTTTTTGTAAAATGGGATATTTACCATTTAGTCCGTTTACAGTTTTATTAATTTTAATTTAGTCTAAATTGAATTTTTAATTTTTATTAAATTAGGCCTAAAATCTATTTTTTGTTCCAATTTAGTTCCTCAGTTTGCATTAAGGGCCAAATTCACTACGACGCCGTTCTGGAAAAAAAACCATAATTTCCCAATAAACCCTGTGGTTTAACGCGCATTTTAGTTCAGTCCTTTTAACTGCTTTTAATTGCTATTTAATCCTCGTCATTTAAAAATCTTTTATTTTATTTCATTTTAAATTATTTTAATATTGTATTAAAATCATTTTGAATTATTAAATTTTCTTATTCGTATATTAATCTAGTAATAGTATAAATTCATATGTATTTTTATCTTTATATATATGTAATTATTATTATGTATTACTTTATTTGATTTAATTATTTATACATATTTTTTATATTTGTATATTAGTCATGGATTATATATCTTTTAAATTTTTGTATTATTATATAATATTATATATTACTTTTAAAACTATACTTTGCATAAATTTATATTATATATGTTATTTTATCGAGATATATATATATATATATATTAAAGTATTAGATTTTAATATAATTTTCTTTAAAGTTATATATATTATTTTTATTTAATTAATAATATTTTACTTATATATATATATATATATATATATACTATTTTTGACTATTTCACATCATTTTTGCATATTAATTTGTTTTTTAATTCATTCTATATTGTTATTTTATCTCACATGTATGTAAAATTTATGTTTTTTTTTTATCTTTGGTTATTTATTGCATTATATCTCATATTCATTTATTTTTATTTATTTATTAATTGCATGCTTTAGTATAATTATTTTATAATTTATATCATTTGTTTATATTATTCTTTCTTTAATTTATTTATTAAGAAGTAATTGTCGTTATAATTTGTAGTCATGATAAATCATTATTTGGCATGTATGTTGCAATGTATTCATATAATATCTTATTCAAACAGTTGCTTTTATAAAAACATCTTTTGAATTGACACATTTTATTCAAATGGTTTTCAAAAAAACGATGATATGTGATATTTGAGGGATTTCGAGAAGAATTGTGCCCTAACTTACTGGGTTTCGTTTTTTTTTTCTCGTGAAACTTAAGGTATTACATATTTCTTCTCTTTTAAAATCGAAATTTATAAATTTCAAATATAAAAACCTATTCTTGGGAATTCAAGACGTTGTGTCCTAACTTACTAGGTATGATGTTTTGTGTATCGGGGTAGGAATTTTCTAAAATAAAGACATGCCTAGTTTCAAAGTCATGAGATGCTATATCCTAACTCACTGAGTATAGTGTTTTATTTCTTTGAGGTAGGTAAGTCTGGGTTTTTTCTTCAGATAAAAGGACCATTTTCTAAAATTTCTCAAACTTACAACATTAGGGCATGATTTTATTGATTAGGTACCAATTTTTGGGCGTTATGAAGGTGCTAACCCTTCCTCATACGTAACCGACCCCTGAACCCATTTTTTTGTTTTCGTGGACCAAAATCATTATTTTGAAATAAAATATTTTTAAGGTGATCCAATCACACCTAAGTAAAAAAGGATTGGTGGCGACACCCATATTCGTTTTTAAAAGTCGATCCCCATTTTTTCATAAAGCATTTTGAAATGGTTTCGATAGCTTGGCGACTCCACTGGGGACCTCAAGAGAGTCAAGCCGTAAAATTGATAATTTCATGTCCTTTTATCCAAATTTAAAATTCTGATTTTTAAAAAATGATTCTTTTATTGCATGTAGTTCTAAATATATTTCTCTACATTGCACTGCATGACCATCGTGGTCACACCCTTAAGTGGGAGCGAGAAGCTATGATTTCGTGAGGTTTTTACCTCCGCACAGGCTAGTGGACTGCTTCCAAGATACATCCATACCTATGTCTTCGTGAGATTTTCACCTCTGCATAGCCATAGGGAAATGTATTCCCCTGAACCAAACTCGGTCTGTATGAGCCTATAATGGGTGAGGATCGAGGAATCTGCTGGTTCGGGTACCTCAACTTTAGAGCTAAACCACATGTAGAAAACCTAAGGGCTTACCCTAGGTAGAACTATGTCAAACCTTAGTAGTTACCTAGATAGGTGTTCGTTTATTTTACTTGTTTTATATTTTGCGATACTAACTTGTAGTGCTTTATTTTTGTGCATATCATTTCATACTTTAAGAGGTATGATTCACAATCAGTTTCTAAATTAGAAAGCTGGTTATGGAGAATGAATTCCTTAACAAAGTGGAAAACAATACAGTTGTTCGTTTATGGTTAGAGCAAAGGCAATTAAAGAAAGAGGGTCATTGAATTTTGCTGTCTCTTTGAGTTCCTAATGGTTTCTTGTTTCATATATATATTCTGGTTTTTTCTCTCCAGACTTTAGGGTATGAACTCATTTGAGTAAGAGGGAAATGGGGCAGCCTGGAATCCCTGCCTCCTTCGCCACCTGTGCCTCTTGAAGTTGTTTTGATCAAAGTAGAATCGGATGCGAAGAAGATTGTACGACACCCTATGGCAAGGTGTGGTGTTGGAACTAAAGGGCAGAAGGTAACTATACTCACCAATCACTTCAAAGTGAGCGTGGGAAGTACGGATGGACACTTCTACCATTACAATGTTTCTCTTTCATATGAAGATGGTCGCCTGTGGATGGTAAGGGTGTTGGAAGGAAAGTGATTAACAGAGGGCATGAGACCTACAAAAATGATTTGGATGGAAAGAATTTTGCCTATGATGGTAAAAAAGGTTTATTTACTATAGGTCTGCTACCAAACTTCTCGGCTCCTCGTTGTGATCCAAACAACATTGCAAGGGATTTGATTCGTTGTAGAAAAATGAAAGGAATTCGTATTGATCCCCAGTTTGATGTATTCAATGAGATGAACCAGAATAGACGCCTTTCACCTGTGGTTAAAGTTAAAAAAAAGGGTTTGAATAGATACAATCTAAACTCCCTAGAGCTTCGTAGTTCCCTCTTTGTCTGCTTTTTTATAAGAAAAACTCTAATCTTTATAGGCCATGGAAGCGGAAGAATATCTCTGAGTATAGTACTAGCTAGGGTGAATGATCAATAATTTTCTGAAGATTGATGCTAAGCTTGGACGGTCTCTTCATCACCATCGAAGCCATAATTTCGCGATTGAGTTAAAGTCAAGCTGAACAAGATCGAGGAAATGAAAGGTAAAATTGAAGAGTTAGAAGCAACATAGAACAGTTGTGAACTTTAGATCGAACTTCTTGAAACAAGAGAGGGGAGTTGGAAGGAAGAGCTTCACCATTTCCATGACCAAGTTAGAAGTCGAGATTATCTCATGGGGAAGCCATAGTTTAGATTTGAGAAGTAGCTAATCATCTACAGACATTACAGTATAGGCTGATACGTTGAGCATAAAATATGAGTCACAATCAGACCGGAGTCAAGAGTTAGCTTTATTATTTAGTAGAGTCAAAACTTTAGGACTTAAGGCGAAAGCATATTTGTAGTCCGTTTTGTGTAAAGGGTTTTATTTTCTAATAAAGTTTTCAAAAATGAAGTTGAATCAAAATCGATATCTCTTTGCATTCATACACTTGCACTACATTGCATCATTTGCATTAGACTTTTACAAAAGGACCCTAATTAGGTAAAAATATTTCAGTTAACCTGGAAAACATGGAGCAAAGGTTGGAGAGAATAGAACAAATGCAAATACAGATGCAGGGGCAATTGACCAAGATTCAGCAAGGAATGCGGGAACAAATGTAGAGTTCCAAAAGAATGTGATTGGCCAATAACCCAGTTACTAGTCGAAAGACTTGAAAAGAGGAGTGGCCCAGCGGTCAATAGTGTGGATGATGTGGAAGACATTATTTATTCCCCAAAAGGTATCCCAACTCAACCAGACAGACATTCGCATGGGTACTTATCATTATTGAGCCCAAATGTCAAACTGATACTTTGGCCAATGGGTTCAAATTTTGACCCGAATGGTGATCAAACTAAACCGATTGTTCTGGTAAAAACAAAGGAAATAAGATAATGGACTTCAAAGGCCTTGAAGAAGAAGGAAAGAAAAGTGAATAGTGCTAGAAGGTATAACAATAGCCACTCAAAGCTAATTACAGTAAACCAACCAAGGACGGTAACCACCAGCAATCAAGTTTCCCCAAGGCAAAACTCTGAAAGGCTCCAATTTACACCAATTCTGATGATGTATAAGTAGCTATATCAAAGTTTATTTGATGCACATGTGGTGTCTCCATTTCATCTGAAGCCGTTACAGCCCCCATATCCTAAATGGTATGACTCAAACGCTCAATGCGACTACCATGCAGGAATAACGGGTCACTCAATCGAAAATTGTACTACATTTAAAAAGTTGGTCGAAAGGTTCATTAAAATGGGAATTGTGAAATTTGATGATTCATCAAAACCTGATCAATTTGAAAAGGTAGTAAATGCGATAATTGGAGGAGGAGATAAGAAAGTTGTGACTCCTTGAAGAAATAAAAATGAAGAGGAATCAAAGAATAAAGTTTCCAAGCCCTTGCGTACTTGGGAGTGTTTTGAATAATAGGACTGTAGAAGATATCCCTGTATTTTTAGAACTAATTTAGAGTAATATTCAAAACATGCTTGTTGCCTTAAGCTTAGAGGCAATAAGAACCCTTTTGTGAAATAGGCTTGTGTTTGAAATTTTATTTCAATAAAATGCATTTTCTTAAGCGAATATTTTTTTCATTCTTCATACTATACATTTTTTTTAATATTCTTTCATTCTTTATTCATGACCATACCATGCAAATAATTATCCTTAAAATCATTTATTCTTTGAATTTGTTGCCTTTGTACCTAGGTACCCAGATATCAACGACATGAGTAACGTTGTTACTAACTCCCTTTTTGAATGAGATATGGATCTAGGGGATCTAAGGACTTTGAAGATAACAGAGATTGTAACATATCTTCTGATTTGTTAAGAGTGATTTAGCAAGATGAAAAATAGACCTTGCTTAACAAAGGGCCAGCAGAAATTATGAGCCTAGAAAAGGGGTGAAGATTGAAGCCCAGCTCACCATAGAAATAATGTGAGACATTATTCAAAGATGTTTTTGCACAATCATATCAAGACATGTCTGGGCTACTAAGACACGGGCTTAACATGAGGATCAAGTACTGCTAATCTACATAGAAAAGAATGCATCAACTATACCATATTTAAGGAGACAAGATTTAATTGCCTTCTTCATTTCTTCACAAATTTTTCATATGTGGAGTATGGATGTGATGGGGCCAATCTCGTCAAAAGCTTTTATCCAATATCGATTCATCGCCTTGGTCATCGTTTACTTCACTAAGAGGGTGGAAGTAGCTTCATATAAAGTTACAAGGTCGAAGTCATTAATTCAAAAAAAAGGGGATCAGATGCTAGCAAAGAATGCATAACTGTACAAAGTCAAAGTTTACTGATCGTATAACATATCACACAAAGTCAAAGAAAAGTTGCCAAAAAAAGATGAAAGGTGACAAAGACTTGTAAAGATTGGTATAAGAAGCTATCATTTACTCTCTATGATTATCGAACATTGGCCAGGACCTTTGCCGGGGCAACATCTTACCCATTGGTTTATAGATTAGAAGTGTTTTCATCAGTTGAACCTAATTGAAGAAAAGGTTAAAAGCTATTTGTCATGGCCAGATGATGCAAGCTTACGTTAAAAAAGTTCATCTTAGGGAATTTTATGAAGAAACTGATGTTGAAAAAGATTTTTCTTCTATAAAAAGATTTTAGAGGAAAGCATAGGTCAAACTAAGAAGGACTTATGTAAGGCTTGTTCTAGAGGAGCATTGATATTGACCGAGACGGATGAAGAAGACTTGCCCAATCCGGTGAATTCAAGTTTAGTCAGGAGATATTTTACCTAAAAGAGGAAAGACCAAGGTGAAAACCCGAAAAGGGCGCCTTGAGATCTATTTTTTAAATAAAAAAAAAAAAAAGAAAAAAAAAGGAGAGGCCAAGGCGAAAACCCGCAAAGGGCGCTTTAAGACCAAAAGGGGATTTGAGTTGAAAACCCGAAAAGGGCGGCTCAAATTTTAACCAAAAAGCGGGGCATACAGTAGTCTTGCTACGCTTGAATTAACAATGAGGAAGTATGCTATGTCTTGGGGCATTGCCAAAGTACTCAATCCCCTAAACATATATCGAACTTAAAATGGTCCTCAAGAAATTTGAACAAAGAAGCTCAAACTGCGATATCTGGGGCATCTAGCTTCATTCTTACCCATTTTTGAATTTGTTATCTTTGATTGCTTTATTCTTTTTGAAATACACCCAAATCAATTTTCTTTTATTGCCTTGGTTATCTTTGATTTTCTGAGCTATGCTCCTGACTAATTTCTTTCTTGTCCATTTTTGTGACCTTTTTTTTAAAGCATTTTATATTGGAATAATGATTTATGGACTAATAACACTTTCAGAAAAGGAGTTTCGCATATTACTCTGGAATCTTCTAAATAATATGAGGAATCTAAAACATGACTATTGTTCAGAATTCACTAAGCCTAAGGGCTGAAAACGTCAAAAAATGGTTATCTCTTCAAATTCTTATTGGATAAGACAATTTTGTTGGTGATACCACATCAGAAAATGACGAATAAGGTCAATCCAAGTGTAAAAGGGGATCATTGTCGGGATACCCTGCATTTATGAAAATTTCAGACACATACATTTGATCATTACACCCAGGGAATAATGTAACAGATCAAATTGATTGAAAGTGATACAAGTTCTGTACCTCTGAGTGGTAACAGAAGGATGGAAGAAACCAAATGTTATTTCCCTGAAGTTGTAGTGGGAAGTACCAACTTCATATCCCAAGGTTCAAGTAGAGTTGACTCTGAAATTACATGGGGGCAAGCTTGTTGAGTAGAACATGATTGATGAACAAAGATGAAGAATAAATGAATGATAACACTTAGAGTAGGAATCATACTCATAACATTTTTTTTTTGTATCATAGCAAATTTCATTAGGAGCATTTGATTTATTTCAATCGTTGCATCCTAATCCTTTAAAAGGAATCATCTTAATGACATGTTACATGTAGCTAGAAGCATTTGAGTCATTCTGATCATAGCATCTTAGTCATGTGACATAAACCGAGTCTACAGGACATGTCCCTCAGCAGACGGTGTAGCAATATCGATGAGTTTGCAGATCTCATCTTCCTGAAGTTGTAGGAAGCAGATCAAAAGAAGATTTCAGCCTTATCTCCCTGAAGTTGTAGAGGAGTAGACTGAAAACAGAAGATCTTATCTTCTTGAAGTTGTAGGAAGTATATCAAAAGAAGATTTTAGTCTTATCTCCCTGAAGTTGCAGTGGAGTAGACTGAAGAAAGAAGATCTTATCTTCCTGAAGTTGTAGGAAGTAGATCAAAAGAAGATTTCAGCCTTATCTCCCTGAAGTTGCAGTGGAGTAGATTGAAGACAGAAGATATTATCTTTCTGAAGTTACAGGAAGCAGATCAAAAGCACTTTTCAGTCTTATCTCCCTGAAGTTGTAGTGGAGTAGACTGAAGATAGAGGATCTCATCTTCCTGAAGTTGTAGGAAGCAGATCGAAGGCATTAGTCTGGCGATCCCTGAAGTTGCAGGGAGCAGATTAAAATAGCAGATTTGGCATTCTTGAGGTTGTGGGAAGCAGATCGAAGACATTAGTCTGGCAATCCCTAAAGTTGCAGTGGAGTAGACCGATGATAGAGGAACTCATCTTCCTGAAGTTGCAGGAAGCAGATCGAAGACATTAGTCTGGCGATCCCTGAAGTTGTAGAGAGCAGATTAAAATAGCAGATTTGGCATTCCTGAGGTTGCGGGAAGCATATTGAAGACATTAGTCTGGCAAACCCTAAAGTTGCAGGGAGTAGATTAAAATAGTAGATTTGGCATTCTTGAAATTGCAAGAAGCAAATAAAAAATATCAGTCTTGCCTCTTTGAGTTTGCATGGATCAGATTAAAAGATAGTGGATATTGCCTTTCTGAAGTTGTAGTGAAGTAGATCGAAGCCACCAAACTTATTGAAATCAAGATGAAGTTCCAAATACCATTGAAGTTGCAGTGGAGTTTGAAGCTATTTGAAGAAGTCGAGGACCAAAAAGTCGATGCTCGACAAAGACCAGGCAAACTTGGGCCTTTTATAGTCTTTGCTCTATTCTTGTTTCACAACAATGAGCAAAGAGGGGCAACTGTAGAGGCCCATTTATGCCTGGGCCCATTTTATTTAGAAAAAGAAAACAAAAACAAAAATAAAATGTCCAAATTGTCTTTTGCAACCCATTTTTTTTACAAAAGCCCAATAAATATTGACCCACTATACAAACCCAATACCCAATCTGACCCAAACTTCCCCAGACGCAAGTTTCACGGCCCAAAGAGGCCCATAAACTAAACAAGTCTCAAACCTAGGGTTTCTGGGGAAACCCTAGGCATCGCAGCACTCCAACAGTCGTGCCACAAGCCTCGCGCCCAGGCCAACAGTCGCGCCGCAATTGGCTCTCGCACCCACGCAAAGCCTTTGGTCACACCACCAAATCTCGCCACAATCCATGCGAGCCTCATCTCCGTCGCAAGATCTGTAACATCCTAAATTTTTGGGCTTATGCGTTTAATGGGTGAATATGTGGAATGAGTTAATTTAAGTTTTAGGGGCCCAAATTTTAAGTTTTAAGGAGCCCAAATCTTCTAATTTAAGTTAGTTAAATTTGGCATTAGGGATTAGGGAAGTGGACGGCACAAGGCTATTTTTTGGGAATTTTATTATATTTATTCTATGTGGATAATAAGCGGATAAAGGCTATTATTTAGGATTTAGTCTTTAATGATAATAAGCGAGATAAAGACTATTTTGAGGAGATAATAGATTAAGATAAGGAAAAAGGATAGGAGCTATCATGTGTGGCGGTGTTGGTGAAAATCAATCTCTGCTAAAGGGAGGAATCGGTTTTCTATATAAAGAGGGGGTGTGCCAAAATTTTGGAAGCCTTTCTTTTATTTTCTTTTCTCATCTTCTTCCTCTCAAAAGTCAAAACCACCATTTTCTTCACCCTTTCTTCCTCTCTAAAATTTCCTAGTTGGTAGAATCTTTTAACCTTTATTGTTATTTTTCTTCTAATCCCTAAAAGCCAAAATCACATCTCTATTGTTCTATTCTTCTCCTTAATATTCATTGGCCAAATCTCTCTTAGCCATCTCTTTAATTATTAAATCTTCTAAAAATCAAAATTCTTAGATCTCACCTCCTAAAGTTGCCGAATTTTCTTCAGTAAAGTCTGCTTGTGTCGAATCTGAAGAAAACAATAGGTATGTGTCAATTTTGAGTATCCAATATTTCTCTGGCTTTTCAAAGTCCCTAACCGAATGGCTATTTAGTGACTAATCAAGCGTTTTTCTTATTTTCGGCATTTCGAGATCTGAAGAGGAGTCCAACGCTTAGATCTCTAAGTCAAAGATCAGTAACACTCAAGTCGTGTTATTTTCGAGATTCCAAGGTAAGGAGATTGGTTTATTTATAAAAATATGAAATCGGGTAGAACACTAACCATGGTCGAATATAGGAGAGGCCCTATTTTCACATCTTTTGGCTTTTTGAGCAAAGTTGTAGATCGGGATAACAAGGATATCGACTAAGAACATTGGATTTTGTGATATCAGGTGTGTAACACTTTCCCACCATCTAGATCTGTTTGATTAATATATGATTATAAGTCTTATATGTTTTGATAAATGCCAAATTTGGGCATAATAGAGAAACCCAAAGAGGGTAAAAACAAATCATCGTGTTAGTGAATGTTTGATTAAACGATATAAGTATATTGATTTTATATGATTGCATGGGTTGGGTTTGATGAAAGGAGGAAGTTATATGTTGTAGCGATTTTCACCGTGATCTGTTGTAGCGGTTTTACCGTGATCTATTGTAGCCACTTTTGCCATGATCTCATTGTAGTGGCTACTACCATGATCGATGATGAGCAAAGACGACTACCATCAAGGCGCAGTAGTAGTGTGGGTTGATTGTAGAAATCCCCAATGGTGTGAATGGTCGGTGCGGGCGCAGTAACGGATGGAAACCTAGGATTTGGGTTGGGCTTGCATATTATGTTTATTATGTATATTAATTCGATTATTTTAGTTTTATGGGGCTAAGGCCAAAATCTAATGGTGCATGAGGGTTGCACACCGAGTCTCGCGACTCAACCAATTAATTAACATTTCGTAGCATTTAGTGCATCTGACTGGCCGGAGAGGAGCGCAAGGTGGCCATGCAAAAGAACATTTGGATCCAAAAAAAGACTCTAGTTATTATTTTATACTCTTATTTAATGGATTTTAAATCTCGTTGTAATAAGGCCATGGGCCACCAGTTTATATTTTGTTTTATTACGGGCTTTTATTACTTTTAGTTATTTAAATTTTTATTTTTAATTAAACTAAGGCATGTATTTAAATTTGAGTTTTTAATTCGTAAAGGCATATTTTATTTAAAACTATAAATTATTAATTTTTCCCGAATAAAAGGTTAAACTCAAGGAAAATATTTTCCAAAAATGCGACATGTTTTATTAAATCTTCTTAGTGACATGCTAGATCCGGTCGTGGTGTTTGGGCCGAGTTTGGGGTGTTATAATTTGGTATCAGAGCCCGGTTCAAAACTCGACTTTGGGCTTTTTGTGCTCAAAACATTTTCTAAAGGTGGGCTTTTGAAACTTGCATGTTGTTTTTTGAAATGATAACAGTTTGTTAGCTCGGCATGGCACTGCGCCTCCTACCAAGTCCGCTGTAAGTACTCTAAACCATTGTGTGATAGATATATGTGGGCTTGATGGGCTTTATGGGACGAGGCTAGTTTAATTAGACTTTGATGGACTATAGGCTTAGCTTAAACAACTTCTTAAATTCCATAAGACTTAATTTATCAAACAAATCTCGTGAACTAGTCACGAAGTTAGGGTGTGGCAACAAGCATACGCATGTCTAGGAGTGGACACAGGAGAGCTTGGTATTTAAGCACTCCTAGTGACTCACCTCCTCTTCACTGAATCCTACCGGTGTGTAGTGACTGCTCACCCTAACCATGAGGACGTGTTGATGAGCCAAAACTTATAATTAAAACCCGAAAGGGACCAACCACCTGCTTTTGTAAAATCCTAAAGTAAACCTTAGTCTTGAAATCACCAAATTACCCTTGATTCGTAAAAATTACCCTAGTTTTGGAAAATGACCAAAATACCTCTAATTTGAAAAGTGACCAAAACACCCCTGATTTACAAAATTATCGAAATACCCCAAATTTGTAAAATTACCGAAAATACCCCTTTAGGTTAAAACTACGAAAATACCCTTGGGTAGTGAAATGACGAAAAAACCCTTAGGTGATGGATGCTACTTGTATGTGGGTGTGTATGAATGTTGAATGTGCATGATTCCTAGAATTAGGAAGACTGAAAACTATAGATAGGTTCGAATTTGAAAAAAACCACTCTTAAAACTACTAATCATAAGACTGTCCGTGGATAATCAGTGGAAGAAAACCAATAACTTATAAAATTTTTAATCAGATAAACGCGAACCGATAGCATGAGTACAAGGGGACGAGGACGCTCTAGATGTAAATACCGGTACGTACTCTACCATAGAATACTAAGTGTTTATTTTGGGTTTAGAATTGGAGTGCGCAGCGAAAGCATGGTAGTGAGACGTAGGTAGTATGATTTCTAGTTATTTGGAAATTTTGAGGATGAAATTTCTTTAAGGAGGGTAGAACTGTAACATCCTAAATTTTTGGGCTTATGCGTTTAATGGGTGAATATGTGGAATGAGTTAATTTAAGTGTTAGAGGCCCAAATTTTAAGTTTTAAGGAGCCCAAATCTTCTAATTTAAGTTAGTTAAATTTGGCATTAGGGATTAGGGAAGTGGACGACACAAGGCTATTTTTTTGGGAATTTTATTATATTTATTCTATGTGGATAATAAGCAGATAAAGGCTATTATTTAGGGATTTAGTCTTTAAGGATAATAAGTAGATAAAGACTATTTTTGAGGAGATAATAGATTAAGATAAGGGAAAAGGGATAGGAGCTATCATGTGTGGCAGTGTTGGCTGAAAATCAATCTCTACTAAAGGGAGGAATCGGTTTTCTATATAAAGAGGGGGTGTGCCAAAATTTTGGAAGCCTTTCTTTTATTTTCTTTTCTCATCTTCTTCCTCTCAAAAGTCGAAAACCACCATTTTCTTCACCCTTTCTTCCTCTCTAAAATTTCCTGGTTGGCCGAATCTTTTAACCTCTATTGTTATTTTTCTTCTAATCCCTAAAAGCCGAAATCACATCTCTATTATTCTATTCTTCTCCTTAATATTCATTGGCCAAATCTCTCTTAGCCATCTCTTCAATTCTTAAATCTTCTAAAAATCAAAATTCTTAGATCTCACCTCCTGAAGTTGCCAAATTTTCTTCAGTAAAGTCTGCTTGTGTCGAATCTGAAGAAAACAATAGGTATGTGTCGATTTTGAGTTTCCAATATTTCTCTGGCTTTTCAAAGTCCCTAGCCGAATGGCTATTTAGTGACTAATCAAGGGTTTTTCTTATTTTCGGCATTTCGGGATCTGAAGAGGAGTCCAACGCTTAGATCTCTAAGTCAAAGATCAGTAACACTCAAGTCGTGTTATTTTCGGATTTCAAGGTAAGGAGATTGGTTTATTTATAAATATATGAAATCGGTAGAACACTAACCATGGCCGAATATAGGAGAGGCCCTATTTTCACATCTTTTCGACTTTTTGAGCAAAGTTGTAGATCGGGATAACAAGGATATCGACTAAGAATATTGGATTTCGTGATATCAGGTGTGTAACACTTTCCCACCATCTAGATCTGTTTGATTAATATATGATTATAAGTCTTATATGTTTTGATAAATGCCAAATCCCGCATAATAGAGGAAACCTAAAGAGGGTAAAACAAATCATCGTGTTAGTGAATGTTTTGATTAAACGATATAAGTATATTGATTTTATGTGATTGCATGGGTTGGGTTTGATGAAAGGAGGAAGTTATATGTTGTAGCGATTTTCACCGTGATCTGTGATCGATTTTATCTATTGTAGCGGTTTTACCGTGATCTGTTGTAGCCACTTTTGCCGTGATCTCATTGTAGTGGCTACGGCCATGATCGATGATGAGCAAAGACGACCGCCATCAAGGCGCAGCGGTGTGGGTTGATTGTAGAAATCCCCAATGGTGTGAATGGTCGGTACGGGGCGTGTAGCGGATGGAAACCTAGGATTTGGGTTGGGCTTGCATATTATGTTTATTATGTATATTAATTCGATTATTTTAGTTTTATGGGGCTAAGGCCCAAATCTAATGGTGCATGAGGGTTGCACACCGAGTCTCAAGACTCAACCAATTAATTAACATTTCGGTAGCATTTAGTGCATGCATCGGACCTGGAGAGAGAGCACAAGGTGTCCATGCAAAAGAACATTTGGATCCAAAAAAGACTCTAGTTATTATTTTATATTCTTATTTAATGGATTTTAAATCTCATTGTAATAAGGCCATGGGCCACCAGTTTATATTTTGTTTTATTACGGGCTTTTATTACTTTTAGTTATTTAAATTTTTATTTTTAATTGAACTAAGGCATGTATTTAAATTTGAGTTTTTAATTCATAAAGGCATATTTTATTTAAAACTATAAATTATTAATTTTTCCCGAATAAAAGGTTAAACTCAAGGAAAATATTTTCCAAAAATGCGACATGTTTTATTAAATCTTCTTAGTGACATGCCAGATCCGGTCGTGGTGTTTGGGCTGGGTTTGGGTGTTACAATTTGGTATCAGAGCCCGGTTCAAAACTCGGCTTTGGGGTTTTTGGGCTCAAAACATTTTCTAAAGGTGGGCTTTTGAAACTTGCATGTTGTTTTTTTTGAAATGATAACAGGTTTGTTAGCTCGGCATGACACCTGCGTCTCCGGCCTAAGTCCACCAGGTAAGTACTCTAAACCATTGTGTGATATATATATGTGGGCTTGATGGGCTTTATGGGACGAGGCTAGTTTAATTAGACTTTGATGGACTATAGGCTTAGCTTAAACAACTTTTTAAATTCCATAAGACTTAATTTATCAAACAAATCTCGTGAACTAGTTCTGAGAAGTTAGGGTGTGGCAACAGCATACGCATGTCTAGGAGTGGATACAGGAGAGCTTGGTATTTAAGCAGTCCTAGTGACTCACATCCTCTTCACTGAATCCTACAGTGCGTAGTGACTGCTCACCCTAACCATGAGGACGTGTTGACAGTCCAAAACTTATAATTAAAACCCAAAAGGACCAACCACCTGCTTTGTAAAATCCTAAAGTAAACCTTAGTTTTGAAATCACCAAATTACCATTGATTCATAAAATTACCTTGATTTTGGAAAATGACCGAAATACCCCTAATTTGAAAAGTGACCAAAACACCTCTGATTTACAAAATTACCAAAATACCCTGGATTTACAAAATTATCGAAAATACCCCTGTAGGTTAAAATTACAAAAATACCTTTGGGTAGTGAAATGACGAAAAAACCCTTAGGTGATGGATGCTACTTGTATGTGGGTGTGTATGAATGTTGAATGTGCATGATTCCTAGAATTAGGAAGACTGAAAACTGTAGATAGGTTTGAATTCTAAAAAACCACTCTTAAAACTACTAATCATAAGACTGTCCGTGGATAATCAGTGGAAGAAAACCAATAATTCATAAAATTTTTAATCAGATAAACGCGAACCGATAGCATGAGTACAAGGGGACGAGGACGCTCTAGATGTGAATACCGGTGCGTACTCTACCATAGAATACTAAGTGTTTATTTTGGGTTTAGAATTGGAGTGCGCAGCGAAAGCATGGTAGTGAGACGTAGGTAGTATGATTTCTAGTTAGTTGGAAATTTCGAGGACGAAATTTCTTTAAGGAGGGTAGAACTGTAACATCCTAAATTTTTGGGCTTATGCGTTTAATGGGTGAATATGTGGAATGAGTTAATTTAAGTGTTAGGGGCCCAAATTTTAAGTTTTAAGGAGCCCAAATCTTCTAATTTAAGTTAGTTAAATTTGGCATTAGGGATTAGGGAAGTGGACGGCACAAGGCTATTTTTTTGGGAATTTTATTATATTTATTCTATGTGGATAATAAGGATAAAGGCTATTATTTAGGATTTAGTCTTTAAGGATAATAAGCGATAAAGACTATTTTGAGGAGATAATAGATTAAGATAAGGGAAAAGGGATAGGAGCTATCATGTGTGGCGGTGTTGGTTGAAAATCAATCTCTAAAGGAAGGAATCGGTTTTCTATATAAAGAGGGTGTGCCAAAATTTTGGAAGCCTTTCTTTTATTTTCTTTTCTCATCTTCTTCCTCTCAAAAGTGAAAACCACCATTTTCTTCACCCTTTCTTCCTCTCTAAAATTTCTGGTTGGTAGAATCTTTTAACCTCTATTGTTATTTTTCTTCTAATCCTTAAAATTCAAATCACATCTCTATTATTCTATTCTTCTCCTTAATATTCATTGGCCAAATCTCTCTAGCCATCTCTTCAATTCTTAAATCTTCTAAAATCGAAATTCTTAGATCTCACCTCCG